>JAPZDV010000005.1:6754956-6800078 GCA_029814665.1 Acanthurus lineatus
TAACTAACTAAAAAAAAAAAACAAAAAACATCCTGAAATAATGACAGAGGTTTAATTATGGGGTCTGTTGTTAAAACTTTTCATATGTTTGTGGTTGTTGACAAATTTTTCTAAAATTGCAACAAGTACCCAAGCACTCAGAGGGGGTGTTGAACAGGTCTGGGATCAGACCACTTGGGGGACTCGGGTATCCCAGTTCCAGATCAGGAGGAGGAGCCTTGGTGGAGGAAGTAGCTCCACAGCTTGGATGTGTGTGTGGAGCACTCACCTCCATAGTGAGAGTGTCGCTAACCACTGGACTGTTAAACGACAAGTAAAAGAGACACCCTCACGAGGATATCGCACGCGGACTCGCTTTCGAGGAGTTACATATTAGTGTTTGTATTTTCGTCTCGGGACAAGTTGAAGCGGTGCAGCCGGTCCCGAAGCGAGCATTATGCATTCAGACTGCAGGCTGCTATGGGCAGAGCGGTAATGGTGGGCAGGGGACCGACAGGGGCCGGGGTTCTCGTCCTGTCGATTGTCATCATTCTCACCGCGGAGGGCTGTCGAGCGCAGAAAGGTTGGTGCCACACAGCTGCGGTGACAAGTGGGGGAGCCGAGGGTAACCGCAGCGACATGCGGCCATGCTGGTTTAATGTGTGAACTCAAGCGTTTAGGTGTAAAGAGATAAACTCGGTCCACGGCACGGTTGTTATTGTCCGCCAAACTTAAACCTACCTTACATGGCCGTGTGTACGTGGAGTTCCGCTTGGTTTACACCGCTTGCCGCCGCCCGTCATGGTGTGTTAGAAGAAAGACGGGAGAAGTAAAACCAGGCAAACCGGTTCTAAAAAAACTGAGATTGTGAAGGAATAACTGCTGCTTAGGGGAACAACTGCTTTCTGAACTAACATGTGGCTTTAAGTGAGCTTTTATACAAGGTTAAAGCCCCGTTACTCTTTTGATGTTTGCCAGATAAGCTAGCTACTCTTTAAATTGCCGGATTTCTTAATGGAGTCTGGGTTTAGGATCTCTGTGTACAAGACAACAGCACATTTAGGAGCTCGTGGCCTTGTTTCTGGTTACAGGTAGCCAGATATCTAAGTTACCATGAACTCACTTCTCAAGCCACAACAAACTCAGTATGCTTTAACTGATGTCGGTTCACTTTACACCATGTTTTAACTAAACCAGATATTTGTTAGGTTTTCAGAGCTTACAGCCAACCTCAGGTGGTAAGGGGTTGGGGGTGGGGTAGCAGTGGGGGCATGAGTGTAAACACGTGGACACAGTTTGTCATAATTCTTAAATTCACATGAATTATAACTGAGTTCTGCACATGAGTCATCCCGTGGTATTTTGTGTGATAATTTCAATAGTTTCAGTAGGTCTGATGATCAAACAGCAGGGTGGGTTTCAGATTGAATTAAGTTGTATTCTGGTTTGTTTTCGAGCATGAGGGGCTGGCTTCAGGAAGGTAATCTGAACTCTTGCCGAATGCTATGCAGTTGTTCAGTATTTATGAGTCAGAGTGAGGGGAGCAGCTTTGTTTTTGTCCTGTTCATCTGGATAGTGTCCACTGAGAGGCTCTTACGTAACTCCAGAACATCCACTTAGCACCATGAAGATTGACTGTTGAGTGTTATCTCAGAGCCATGAGTCCACAGCATCAAGACACAATGTCTCTGCTCTCTGACAGCTCCAGAAAGAGACACAAACAAACCTCGCCTTTAAAAAAAAAAAAAAAATCTGAGCTTATAGTTTTAAAACAATTGTTTTTAAGATTTGTCAAGTTGTCTTTGGTTTACAACTGCCAGAAAACAAAACAAATAAAGTCAGATTCTGCTTCTTAAATTTTATGTTTTGGTAAGAACAGCCAAACATTTTAATTGTCTATAAAACTCAAAGCCAGCTTCTCTGTTGGACCTAATTACAATACATGACATTCATTTGGCAGATGTTTTTATTCAAAGTATGACTGATGATCATTTTTAAATAATCTGCCAGTTATTTTCTCAATTAAATATTTGGTCCATAAAACATCCTGATATCTTTAAATTTATTGTTTTCTTTCACCAACATTCACATTTCCCTGAGACATTCAGTTTACTATTTCACAACAAAATAAAAGGGAAATTTCTATCATCTGAGAAGCTGGAACTGAGATATTTGTCACCTTTGTTTTCATAAATAACTAATCAATAATCAAAGTAGTTGCTGACTGATCCACTCATCTTGTCAGTTTAAACCCAAAAGTTACAATCATACTTTATTTCAGATTTGTTGTCTTCCTCAAGGACACTGCTAAATATGGACAGGAGCTGAGTACATCCCGTGAAAAAAAGCACAACTAGTTGCATTAGTCATTCTGACTAAGGAAGTCACACTGAATGCCATGCAGTTGTTAAGTATTGACTTCAGTATAGAATACATACATCTTTGTGCTACAAGAATGCTTTAAAAAGTGCAAAGTCATTTCTTTTAACAACTGGAAATTGTTTTTAGCAAAAGTAGAATACAGAAGTAAATAGTGTATTTGTTGAGACTATTCTTAGCTGCAGATGCACATTTCTTGTACTAGTATTTACAGCAGCAGCCCAGTGTATGTGGGATTTATGTAAAATAACATTGTGTGTGCAATATGTCATCCAGTGCAACAATGTGGTTTATGGATGTCATTTTAATAGTTGTGGGCAACAATGGAGCTCTGCGGCACTGACAAGTTCAGATATATCATCAGACTTGGATACACATACAATACTTGTCCACAGTACTTGTCTTTTCATAGGATTTGTTAAAATAAAGAAAAATAGAGAGTATAACTGAGGTTATACTTTAAACCCATATATCTGCAGACACTGCAATTGGCTGAGTGTTAAAGGGACAGTATGTTTCCAATTTCACAAATTGTTTGGGTGTAAATTTGTTATAAATCTTGAGTCAAACAAAACTCTTACCATGGACTTGTCTTTTTTGCTTCTGTTCTGCTTGTGCTTTATTACTACCATCCTTGTTTGTTTTTGTTTGTTTGTTTTTTGTTGGGCTGAAACAGTGTGTTTGTGTTGTCCTGCAGGTGATGGCTGTGGCCCCAGTGTGCTTGGTCCCAGCAGCGGGACTCTGTCCTCTCTGGGTTACCCGGGGACTTACCCAAACAACACGGTGTGTGAGTGGGAAATCAGTGTGCCCCCCGGCAGCAGGATCCACTTTCGCTTTGCCGAACTGGACATAGAAGACAGCGACTGCCAGGTCAACTACCTCCGCCTCTACAACGGCATTGGACCAGAGAGGAGTGAGATTGGTGAGAGTGACAAGCTGATACTTGACTGACCTTGAACTGGTTTTGGGAAAAACTCCTGTCATTTTTAGGAAACTACTTTTAACTCTTCTGTAAATATTGATCTCTGTTTGCACTAACAGACAACTAAAATATAGTAGACTGCTGCTACCGGAAAACCTCTCACATTAAGGAGTCCGTGCACTTCAACAGAGCCGCTCATCAAACTGATGAATAGCTTGGGAAACACAATGTAATGTCTCTAATGTAGGAAAGCATTCTGACAATTTTTGTATCTTTCCAAATGACACCCACTCTATGATGTGATTGACCCGCCTGGGTTTGAACTCGGTTTTAAGACTTGACCCTGCAGGCAAGATTTTACTGAAATTGAGGAACATCTTTAACAACAGTTTCACAGTTGCCTTACATATCAGCTCGACAAAACTAGTGGAGCATCACATCACTGAGCCTTAAGGTCTGGGCTCAGCAATAAATTACCCAAACTCCATTTATAAAGACAGATTTTGCAGCCTTCCACGGCCTTTCTCTGTATAACTGTACCACAGGAATGACCAACAATAAATAAAAAGAGCCATAAACACTGTGGTAGGTGCAACAACCAGCATTAAACAATAGAAATGGATTAACTGTCACTTTAAGAGCAGAATCACTAAAGCTGTAAACACAAAGATGTATAAACAGTAAATACCTCAGAGCAGCAGCAGTCATAGACTCATATATTAAAGTAAAGAGAACTGCACGTGTGCATGCACATGTACACAATGCGACATTGCTAGGCTACAGTGGTTGTTCATTTTCCTTTCTGTAGTTGTTGTAATGTAACTCACTTTACTTGTCTGTCTAAACATTCCCAGAGCTTTGTGCACCATGAAACCCTTATCACTCTGCTCTTGGTTCAGCATGTTTAGCAACCATTTTTAGTGCTTATTACAAGTCAGTTCTTCACAGTTTTTAAACATTTTTAAGTTGAAGGCTTTCAGTCTAACCTGTGACAGAAAAAGTCAGAAACAGCAGAAAGGCCTCACACAACTCATCACGTGTAAAAGTTAGAGAGCACTGTATTAAGCCAAAAAAAAAAAACATTTAGCCAAATTAGCATGAGCCTATTAGTCTCACAGCAGAGTGGGCGTCTTTGGTTTGTGTCACTTTAAAATGCTTATTATGCTGCTGGGTGGGGCATTAAATCAATGAATGATTAAGATGGATTTAACTTTTTCCTAACTGTTTAATGCTCCAATGTTCTGCAGTGTTTGTTCAGTTTGCTGTCACATCTGGAAACCGTGCGTGAGCATCGTTATATCTTGCGAAAGGCTAAAAGTGCTCCATTCACATTGATTGTTTGCAAATGCATTTGTTTAGCTCACCATTCACTAAAAACGTGAGCACATTCATTTATGACACTGACTATTTTTATAACGTCATGTAAACAACTGAGTGCAAGACTGGAAATGTTTTCCAGGAGACACATTCTGAAAAAATTGGCACCATAATCTCAGTATTTAAACACATCTCTTACTAAGTGTTCTTGAGCTCATGTAGTAATATCACTAATTACCACATTTACTTGGTTCAAAAAGTGATAAGTCTCTTTACGGTTTCCTTTTCCTTTTCCTTTCCCAACCATGATACTGTTAGCTGTTACCAGTGAACCTGTTTACCTGTCAAATGTTCCAACAGGTGTTTTTTTGAGTATCTATAACTGTCAACCGTCCTTTGTTGATCTTGCCCCAACTCGTTAGAAATGTGTCTCTGCAACCAAATTTATAATAAGCATATGTTTACAGAAAGTTAAGTAGTTATTTACATGATGTTTGAGAAGTCCATTTATGGCACCAGGTGACTGAAATTCATGCAAATGCAGTGACTGACAGTGAATCAAACACACGAAAGGCCTGAAGTCACAGCTGGTCTCATGCCAGTGTGCTGCAGGAAAACTTCCATTAAGAGTCTCCAGTAATGAAAATAGATATGGCATAAAAATATGGATATTTGAGCTATAGATGTACGGTTTAATACAAAACAAGCTGTGCATAAGGCATTTAATGGGTCATTTCTTGATTTTTATGGTGCTGTAAAATGATATGCTCAAATAGTTTGGGAAGAGGCTGAGTTGGAGCTGCAGAAAATGTCACTTCACTATGAGAATGTTTGAAGCAATTTGAAAGATATTTTCTTGAAACGCTCTGGACTTAAAAGTAGTTATCTGAAGGTTTCGAGGTTTTAAAAAAAGACTTTGATAATAAACTAAAATATAATTTGCAAAAGGTGTGAATATTTTCTTTTAACAGCTGTTGGCAGTAAAGTTCTTGTATCAAATTTGGGGTTGTGAGACATGACACACCTATAAACTAAAAGTGGGACTGATGTGACAGTAGACTGTGCTGCAGGCCGCTGTTCAGTATTCCTTCAAGGACCCTCAGTCAGCAACATCGAACTTGTGGCAAACAACATTATCACTTAGTGGCCATTCTTAAATTTACTTATGTTGGTTGTATGTTTATGAAATAGGCATTTAAGTGCATTTTATTCTGTAATACCTGAGACAGTAATCCCTCACCAGCAATTGGAAAATGTTTTCTTCCCCAAGAAAATAGAATTTAAATTCTGTTGACAGCTGTTAAAATCATTTTTAACATATTAAAGTGCAAATCAATTAGCACAATTTCGGTATTTAAGGAAGAGTGAGGGAGGTTTAAAGCTTAGTAGTTGCACCATCCATGAAATTTGCACTAATATCTACTACACTTCATGATTTGTATGTTTTCTATGTTAAACCAAACAGGCTTAAATAACTAACCAGAACTTCTATGGGTTTTTCCTCTTGTTTCTTGTCCTGCGGCTGCCTGCACTGTGCAACAGCGAAATACTGCGGTTTGGGTCTGAATGTCAAAGAGCTGATCGAGTCCACTGGCAATCAGGTCACTGTCCAGTTCATGAGTGGGACCCACCGCAGTGGACGTGGACTCTACCTGTCATACTCCACCACTGAGCACACAGGTATCACACTCTCAGCTTGCTCACCTGTCTGTCTCATCTGTTGATCATCAGGAGGGAGGGGGTTGTTGCTTAAGCCATCATTATCAAGCCTGGTTATGTTTCTGTTTTGGCCTTGGGCATAAGAGTTGCTTTGGAGACTGTGTGTGTTAAAGTCATACTGATTCTCATGACAGCTGTTTCATTCCTCACCACCTGTTCATAGTTTTAACTGTCCTGAACTAATGAGATTGTTCGGGAAAGAACTGTGCACATGTGGGGCAATGTGTTGTGTTTGTCTAAAACTGCCTTGTCACTGTTGTTATGTGAAAACTCTAGCTCTCATTATGTGGAATTTGTATTCAGTGAAAAACACTCTTGTGTATAGCTTTAGCTTTATCTTGTTGCATTTTGCATGATTGAACCTAAGGTCTTAGGTCTCACATGTGTGGTGGTATCATGGTGACCTGAGGTGCAAAGCAAAAGAAAAAAACTAACATTTCACAAAACCCATGAGCAAATCATTTATAACATTATTTCACAACAGATCAGGAAACATATAAGTATTAGAGGTCTAAAAACCAAGAAACAAAGTCCAAATTATATTTGGTCTAGTCACTCGGGACAAGATCCTGTTTTAATTGCTCTGGTTCTTGAGGATGTGTGTCAGTGTTGCTAATACACAAGTGGATCAGTTTTGGTGATGTGGTGCATTATAACCATCAAGTGAAAGTTACAGTAAGAGTCTACAGCCATCCAGCACCTCTGTGAGGCCGTACTCAGGTACTGTGGTGCTTTGTGCTAAATGGTAGGGTCAGCATGTGAGCATGCTCATTGTGACAAAGTTTACGTGCTAACGTATTGTTTATAATCTAGATTAAGCTTGTACGTGTGCTAACATCTGCACTATGTGCAGCTGAGACTGATGGAAACATTATTAGTTTTTCTCATGTATTCGGTCATAAAACAAAAGTCAGATTTGGATCCTGCCTTCAGCACAGGAGGAAACTTAAATCATCACTAAAGTCAGTAGGATAAATCATCTGGATACTATTATCGTCTGTACAAATTTTAAGACCAATCCATATAATTGTCCTCATTATTGGCTACAGTTTAATTATAGCCTATAATAGCTAAGCCTTTTTGACATTGATAAATATTGTGCGTCTCTGCAAAAATGTGGTCATAAGGTGAAATGCAAAATTGCAGATGAGGTGTTATCATTCTGGGGTAAATTTGGCTCAGGTTCAACTGTCCTCAGGTTACTTTTAGATTATGTATCATCTGGAAAATGAATTTTGAAAATAAGAAGGTTTCCACTGTCTAATTTTTTTAATTAGGTTTTGGACTGCTTAAGATCTCTAAGCCACACTTCAGGAAAGGCAAGATGTCAAGATTAATTTATCATTTGAACAAAGATTATGTTCATTTTTCATTATCCTGTTAGTAAACAGAGTCTGCAGTTCATTAAAAGAACAGCTAACGATAATTTTTGTTCAACTTTGTTTGCAGTTTTGCTGGAAGCCAAATGAGAAAGTTCACCACATGCCTTTTACGATGTGGTGTTTGCTCACCATTGAGAGTGCAGTTAAACAAACAGAAGAGATAAGGAGCTGCTCTGCTGTGAATATTACATTGTGATCAGTCACATATCTGAAATATGCAGGGTTGTCATGCAAGTGGACACTGGTCATCATTAGTTTTTTTTCCGTTTAAAATGAGAACAGACAGTACTGAATGCAGACGCGTGGCACTGGCAGATGTGTGTATAGCTGCACAAAAACACTTTCACCATTTGGACTCAACAGTCAGTGTGTCTGAATCTGGGTTTTGTCACTTTGTGGTTTTACAGCCCTCCCTGTCTGCATCAATTAAGAGGAATTTATTATATTTTGTGGTTTTATTATTAGGTTTCTTGCCTGTTAAAAGCTGCTACATTTTTTAAAAATGTGATGTCATATTATTGAAGAAGAGTGCTAACAGGCCCTTTTTAGACATTAACCTAATTAGTTAATCTGATGGCACTTTAACATGTTGGACTGATGTCCGGACACTGGCTGAGTCACTTTGAGTTAACGTCACAACAGATCTTACGATAAAGACCATTCAGTGTTTGTGGATCATGTTAAAAACACAAGTCTGAATTGAATGCTGTCAATCAAAACATAAATGCTACGGTAGCACAAGGTTAAACATGCACCGTGAGTCATTAAGAGCAGATCTTTTTTCCTCATCAAAGTTCACTCAACAACATTTATTATCTCAAGTTAATTAACCATCAGTGATTTAATCAGTTAAAAGTTCTTTACCAGACACCCCCCCCCCCAAATGTCTAATCAGTCTATAAAATCCATTTTTCTTTTGCAGCGCAACCATTTTAAAGTGGGTCAAAAATACTACAGCCACAGTGCAACCACAGTATCTATCTGACCAGCATTCCCTCTATGTCGTCCTTACTTTTTCCTCACATGCATGCAAAGAATCACCAAGAAGTAAATAAGAGTCAAAATCTTAATGTCAAGTTGTTCACTGTTAAATATTAAAAAACATGCAGCAAAATTTGCACTCAGAGTGTTGAATAGTGAAAATATTTTAGCGGATCCTCTGTGAGAATAAGTGAATGTATTATTTATCAGTTCAACTGATAAAAGAATACTGTGGTTATTCGATGTTGCAGACCAGTAGACTCTGAAGCCAAGTCTTATGTCTAAAATCAGAGCATTTTCTCCATCTAATAAAAATGTTTTAGAAGGCTGTGCTTTGTCATGTGGAACATTTGACTTCAGATGAATGGATAAGTGAAGCCACAAGGAGAGGAAGGCAGTGACGTGTGTGCTGCAGGGTAATAATTCTGTCTAAGTGGTCATCTCAGTGACTGAATCACAGTGGAAGGCAAAGAGGGCCGTCAGTGGACCCAACTGGTTTTTCCCCTCAAAGAGCTGATGCAAGTTTTTCTTGTCATGTAACTGATAAAGCTGAGAGGCTGTGAGGTCAGTTTGCATAGCTAAGTAAATCGGTCACCACGGCGACTTGTGGTGGTTAGGGAAATTTGTCAGTTTGACTAACTGTTTGGTTTACCAGTTTACCATACCATATCATTTCTTTCTCACCACATTTTCAAGATGAGTTGGACCAACATACCCCCTCTGGGTTACATGGAAGTTCCATTAGCACCCAACATCCTGTTATGTTGGATGTGTGTGGTGTTTGTCTCATCACTGAACGCACACAGAGAAATGAAGAGACATGACTGCAACTAGCAACAATCTCGACAATTGGCTTGCAGTTTTTTTAATTAAAGGGTTATCAAAATTTCTGCCAAACAAGTTTCTTTCAATTGATATTGGAGTCATTCAGCTCAAGAAAGTAGTCAGAGCTGAAAGGATTTGTTGATTAAGGACAATAATCAGAATCTATCTTGAATTTTTTTTTTTTAACTTTTTTAAGGAGTAAAAAGGCAAAACATCCTCAAGATCCAACCTTTGAATTGTAAAAAATGGACAGGATGTCTTCTAGGGTTCTGATATGTTATACTGGGCATTTTATCTGTTTTTAACAAAGAACAACCAACTGAGTGACTGGGGAATAAAAAAAATCTGAATATTAATCATTTATGAAAATAACAGTGTGTTGCATCCTGGTTTGGAAGCCAAATGTAAAAATATTTTTTGCATTAAATAGTTTAAAACACCATGTATTTAAAGAGATGAGTTGCCTTAAAAGGTTGGTGGTTGTTGCCAACCAAGAGAAAGAAACAGAAAAAGAAAGTAGTGAGGGGTTAACATGAGTATGCTTAAAAAACCAGTCTGAAACTTTTGTCTTTTGCAGATCTAATCACCTGCCTGGACAAAGGGACTGATTTCCCAGAGGCAGAGTTCAGGTAAAAATAATGTTTGCATTTCATGTGGATATTTTTATGTAGTGATCAAGCTAACTGATAATCATAGTGACTGTGTATCTGTCTCTTTCTAGTAAATACTGTCCAGCAGGCTGCTTGACGTCTACAGAGGAGATTTCTGGAACTATACCTAATGGATACAGAGAGGTGAGCACACACAGTCAATGTATCCACATACAGGATGTCTTTTCTTTTTGTTGTGTATCCTCTGTATCACATTTTCAGGTGAGTCATGGTGCCCAGTCGTCTCCTGATGTTTGTTCACAAGGCCCACTGTTACCCCACAGGAACTTTCAGACCATCAGTATTCGCTTACTCATGTTTTTGTGGCCTCTTACTGCCGTTATCCATCATTGTTAGATCCTCTTTCTCTTCCTTGTGTAAACGGGTCCCTGCTCTGCGGTATGCAAGTCCTGGACTGATGACCTCACAGCAGCCCCCCTCGTGCGTGAGGTCATGGGCGCCGAGTCTCTGGCTGATGACCTCATGCTCGGGGCTCGGGGGTTTGCAGGGGATGGGGAGGGATGGAGGGGTGTTGCTTGCTGGCTGATGGGAGGACTGGGAGGAGCGTCGGGGTGTGCTTCGGGGAGTGAGGTGCCCCACAGGAACAGAGGAGGGGCAGGGTCAGCGGGTGAAAGGGAGGTGAGATA
Organism: Acanthurus lineatus; assembly: GCA_029814665.1. Classification (NCBI taxonomy): domain Eukaryota; kingdom Metazoa; phylum Chordata; class Actinopteri; order Acanthuriformes; family Acanthuridae; genus Acanthurus; species Acanthurus lineatus. Next base: position 6,765,758 of record JAPZDV010000005.1, read on the forward strand.
ATAGTTTGGCTGAAAATAATAACCCTTTAATCCAGTCCAGCTGCAAGAGGGTGCTGAGCAGAGCTGTGTGCTGAGTGTGTGCTCTGAAGAGACAGAAAAGCTAGAGAGTTAGTCAGTGTTATTGAGGAGCCGGAGAAAACCTGTATGTGCTCGTGACTGGGTTTCCTGTCCGTTTGTATGAGCAAGTGATTCATTCATGCTTGTGTTTTTAGGTGTGTGTGTGTGTCGCTAATATGATGATTGTGCAGGCACAATTTAGTCTCGTCACACAGGGATCGACCTGTCTCAGGAGTTTCTTACTGTATTTCCACATTCCCACATCCCTGTGTGTCTGTATGTCGTTTCATGTTTGTTACTGTGGTTTCCTCCGTTGGAGGCAGGGTGCGGCGGTTTGGAGCTTTATGTTGGTGTAGTGGTTTGGTATGGCCCTCTGTAGGATGTGGTGTGTGTTTTTGGGAAGTTTAAGAGTCACAGGGCAAGTGTTGATTGCTTGTGGCAACATTTGATAGCCATGTGTGTGTGTATTTGTACTTTCTACACAGCGAGGACTGGAACAAGTTTTTAACCAATAATATGAGGACGTTTTTTTAAAGTCAGGACTTTTTGACGGCTCAACTTCAAAGAGCTGTTTGAAGTTTCAGACTTGGTTTTCAGGGTTAGGCCAGGATTAGGTTTAGGCATTTAGTTGTGATGGTTGAGGACAGGGTTAGGGGCTATGAAATGCAGCATGTCCTTGAGGGTCCTCACAAGCAGAGATGTAAGAATGCCTGTGTGTTTTGTTTTAATGTTTGTTGGTACCAAAAAGCTAAACCCCACAAGTTTAAATGGCTTTTTGAAAGGGTTAAGACTTTGCTTTTGGTTTAGAGTCCGAATTAGGTTCTGAATCGGGGACTAGAAAATGCTTTATGTCAATGACTGGTCCCCAGAAAGATAGGCGTAGAAGATTTTGTGTGTGTGAGTGATAAGACGCGTATGCTTGCTTGTCGCTCTGTGGGTCACCAGAGCTTTCCCACAATCCTGTCAGCTGTGAATTCCAGTGTGGGTCTTTTCCAGTAATAAAATTCCACCTCACTCTACCAGCTGTTTATGGGAAGGAGCTTGTGACCAGAGTGTAATTGAGTTTTGTCCATTTCTCAGTGATGTGGCAGCAGGTTTGGACAGGAATGCCGCCAGCAGTGAATCATTACCATCAGTGCCTCCTGGTATCCTCTCTATAGAGAGGTGACATCATGCTGATTCATCAGCCTTTATCTGCCACAGTCTGAAGGTTAAAGTGTTGTTCTCTGTGATCACAGTCTAAGAGAGAACCGCCAGTTCCCCTGGACTTACCTGTAAATAGTCCTTTTTTGTATGCTGCAAAACTGTTTGAAGCTATAAGCAGTAAAGCTTAACTAAGCATCGCTGCCTATTGGTCACTTTTAAGCACAAGCACTTTTCAAGGTTGTGCTTTTAAGAACTCTGGAACTTAACCTGCATTTCTACCACATGTGAGGTGAATACTCTAAAATACTCTTAAAACTGTTCCAAAAGCAGTGCTGCACAGTAGTGTTTATGCATTGTGAAAGCAAAAACTTTCTCAAGAGAGTATTTAAGTTATAGCACATGAACAACATCAACACCTGAGATTCAAGTGTTTTGTCTCCACTCTTACATTTTCATTTCTTTCTGCTTACATCTAAGTTCCAAATATTTTAACTCAGAAAGTCCCCACTCCAGAGGTGGTACTTTTTTGAGGGATTCAGGGTTACTGAACGTAGGCAAAAAAAACACCGACCAAGATATGATGATCTCAGCACAGGCATTGCCTAGCTATCTTAATATATTTATGTAAAATCTTGAATGATAACACACTCTGCAGTCAGACATCACACAGTTACACAAATGTAAATTACAATGAGAAGCAAACACAGTGACTGTTGTGTTTTGTGTCTTGCAAATCAAGTTTTAATCTGTAATCAGCCAATTTTGAATGCTCTTCACGGCTCATCAGATGTGGTGGAAACTGGCTTGAGTTACTGGAACTGTTTCCTGTAATGGGAATGAAGAGTGGCTCATCTATTTTTGCTCAAATTCTGCAGTCCTCCCCTCTGTGCGTGGCAGCCATCCATGCAGGTGTGGTGTCCAACGCTGTGGGAGGGAGGATCAGCGTGGTCAGCAGCAAAGGCATCCCTCACTACGAGGCCACACTGGCTAACAACGTCACTTCCACTGGGTAAGAGCCTGCAGCATGCAAACATGCATTACTCCATTCTTCATCTACTTTGGATACATGGATCTGTTCTCCTTCTCATTCAGTCGGAAAGCTTTACCTGTACTGGTCTTTTGTTTACTTAATTCTCTAATCCTACACATCTCTCCTCAGAGGAACTTTGTCAAACAGCCTCTTCACCTTCAGGACCAATGGTGAGTTTTTTTTTTCTTTGAGGCCCTGCAGTGTGATCATTACTGTCAGCATCTTGTATTTTAATTGAGGTTAAATCTTGCCATATCTGTAATTTTTATTAGTCTCTGCAGCACAAAACGTGAGGTTAACCAACTGATTTTTAAATGTTAACAATTTAATATTGATTTTTTTTTTTTTATCATCTGATTTGAAATATATATTGCAGTGAAAGAAATTACATGCAAATGTAAAAAAATATAAGACCTCTTGAATCTTTCTCAGGTTACTTACACATTTGATACTGTTAATAATGATAACCTTTCTCTGCTTGCAGGCTGCTATGGAACGCTGGGTTTAGAGTCTGGCGGAGTGGCGGACACTCAGCTCTCCGCTTCCTCTGTGTGGGACTGGAACAACATCATTGGTCAGCACAGTGTGTGGGCGCCATCAGGGGCCCGGCTTAAAAAGGCAGGGTCGCCCTGGGCTCCTTCTCAGAGTGACCAACAGCAGTGGCTGCAGGTCGACCTCAAAAGGGAGAAGAGGATTACAGGTACACAAATAAATGTGTTTACGTGCAAACACACATTCTCTGATATCACTGTGCATTAAATCTCCTGTGTTCAATTTAACTGTAAGCCTAATATAAAGCTCTCCAGCTAAAAGTTCCCGGAGGTTTTAGTGTGCCTGTGACCAATTTTAGCCACATTAGTCCACCACTTTGGTCCAGATTGAAATATGTCACCAACTTTTTAGATGCATTGCCATGAAATTTTGTACAGATGTCGATGGGGCCCAGAGGGAGAATCCTTACGACTTCAGTGATGCCCAGACTTTTCCTCCAGCAGTGCCAGTTATTTTTGTCTTTTAGCGCAATATCACAACCAGCTGTACATCATCCTTTTATTTCTGCTGTCTGTTCACGTAGGTATCATCACCACTGGCTCCACCCTAAGAGAATACCAGTACTATGTTTCAGCATACCGGGTCCTGTACAGTAACAACGGCCAGCAGTGGCACATCTACAGGGAAGCAAATTCTACACAAGACAAGGTAATGCAAGCACCGAATCAATGAACCCTGCTTGCTCAACAGTTACGTCATTGGCTTTTATGTTGTTTCTTTTTTCTTTAAATTAGTTCAAATGGACAAAAATGTCACTTTAGAGGGCTGCAGGGAATTATCCTTGGACTGTTTCCATAGCAACGGGTATTGACTCAGAGATGTTTATGGCAGGAAGTGAGGGCAGTCAGTGGTTTGAGTTAAGTGCTGTAGTAGACAAGTCAGGACACTTGGGCATTAATAATGAATGGATATGGATTTAGTGGCTGTGTTGTTAGACTGGAACTGCTGTCTCTGAGCTGCTCTCTGCTGGGATTCTCACAGGCTCCTATTGTGTGAAGGAAAGTAGTTATTAGCCTGCCAAGTTGGAAATTAATCAGCTTATGGCCTCTAATGCATTTGCTTATAGTCTGAATTAAGAATTGCCCGGCTGGACTTTTTTTTCTTCTAAACTACTGCTACTGTTGGGCTGTAGTTGGGTTTAAATCTTTGGCACGAATATGAATTTGTTCTTGTTTTATGGTAGGTTTTCCAAGGCAACACCAACTACCAGCGCGAGGTGAGGAACAACTTCATTCCCCCAGTTGAGGCTCGCTTTGTGAGGATAAATCCAACCCAATGGCACCAGAGAATTGCACTCAAGTTGGAGCTGCTCGGCTGCCAAATTTCTGCAAGTAGGTTGAGGTTGTTGATGTGTAGATACACAGCATCATGTTATAAAAAGAGAATTGGAGGAATAGGGTCTACATTTTTTTTTTCAGTATTTTTATTTATTTTTTCTTTTTTGACAGCGAGGCGGAAGACAGAGGCAAGGCCGAGGATGTTTCCCCCCTCTCACCTTACTCCCCCTCCCTTGGGTACAAAACGCCCACCTCACCTTGGCCAAACCACACACACCCCAGATATTCGAAACACTACTATGCCTCCTCACACGGGAAATGGTGCGTCCAACTTTTAATTTAAAAAATAAATAAATAAATAAATAAAGGTTATCTGTTATCTTATGGAGACATTTGGGATCTGGTGTTTATTGTGGTGTTTTTACTTCTAGATGTGGCGCTGGCAGCAGTTCTGGTGCCAGTCTTGGTCATGGTTCTGACTGCTCTCATTTTGATTGCATTTTGTGCTTGGCACTGGAAGAACAGGTACATTTTCTTAAATATTCTCATAATCATACAAAGAGAGGAAAGAAATCATCTTTGAAAACTGAAGTTTTGCACTCCATGACTGTATTATCTCACTCTGTAGGAAAAAGAGCTCTGAAGGAACATATGATCTCCCTCACTGGGATCGCACAGGTCTGTAATCTGTAATCAGCAAAGGCTTGTAGGACTGTACATGTTTCGTGAGAGTTTGCTGGTGCAACTGACTGTGCATCTCACTGTTCTTCTGCTGCAGACTGGTGGAAAAGCATGAAGCAGCTGTTGCCCTCCAAGATGGTGGAGACTGAGGATTCAGTTCGGTACAGCAGCAGTGAGGTCGGCCGGCTAACAGGAAGAGGTGCAGTTCCCAGATTACATGCTGAACCTGCAGGTAAATACTGTTCAACGTGCGACTGTTGAAGTAATCGAGTTTTCCTACCACAGGCGACTTGTTTGATGCTGTACTCTACAGACAAGTCAGACTTTCAAAAACCTGTTTCATTTAGTGTTTGATACTGAGACAATGAGAGTATCTTTGTGATGCAAAAAAGTTTTCTATCTTGCAAAACTGTTACTTTGATTTTTCTGAAATATAGTCTTTTTATTTTAGCTTGTAGTACCCCTCTTCATTGTAGCAATTCTTTCTTTTTAATTAGATATTACAGCTACAACAGTTGGATGTGGAACTGTTGGGCGACTCGTGCAACTCTTGCTTTAGTATTTACAGTCGACACCTTGCATACAGCATTGTTACACTACACTTGGCAGCCTTTTCTCTTTTGATTTCAATTGTGGCGTTGTTCACAACTAAGTTTTCTCCAAGAATTTCTTGACTTGATAGAAACCTCCGACAGCATGGACAACAGGTAACCTATAAACTGTAAAACTTGCTGTTAATGCACTGTGACATGCTCTTTTTTTCAGAATATGCTCAGCCATTGGTGAGCGGTGTCACAACTTTAGGTGCCAGGTCAACCTTCAAACCAGACGAGGGACCCGACCCAGGATACTCAGATCCTGACCTGTACGACGCTCCCATCTCGCCAGACGTATACCACGCCTATGCAGAACCGCTGCCAGCTTCAGGTTCTGAATACGCTACACCCATCGTGGTCGATATGGGTTGCCATCCATCAGGGGGCTCATCTTTGAACCAGCCCTCCACAGTGTGCAGTTTCAAGGGTGCCGGTCAGACCTCCCTGCTCACACGGACAGACAGTAGCCATTCGGGGACGTCAGCTTATGACACGCCCAAGAATGCCACTGGACAGGTCACACCCACTGAGGATCTGACCTATCAGGTACCTCAGAGTAGCACTCAGAAGCTAACGGGACAGGGCTGAGGAGTCTGGATGCACACGGCCTTAATTTACCCCTCATTGCCAACACAACTCAACAGACAAAACACAAAGGGTTGTAAGAGGAGGAGGACGAGGTGTGAACCTGTGAGTCCCAGAGTCTGGGCTTGAGTCTTGAATGAACACTACCTTAGCTTTAGATTCATCTGGAGATGTCTGTATTGCCTAAATGTTTCTGCATGGCCACAATCTGCTTGTGTGGTGCCATTACAGTCCTATCACTGAAACCACAATGATGAATGTGTTCCTGTGAGAGGCGGAGATGGAGGGAGGAAGGATGAAAAGGAGAAAGCTGACTACTATTTGATGAAGACTTTGTCCCTGTTCTGTGATCCTTAGTAGTTCTTGCATTCTGTGAAACTGTGATTTCCATTATTTCATGATTTTTCTGTTACATACTGAAGCAGATTCAAATGAAATGTACCCGCTGATTTCCATTCAGAAAATCTAAGGGTTCTCTTACTGAATCATTTGCTTGTTACATTAAGTACCCCACATCTAAGGTCAGAAACTCAAGTTTACCATGGTACGTTTTGTCTTACTTAGTTTTAAAGCATGACTTGAAATTGTGTATAGTTCTAGTAATTCCATTACTGCCAACCTGTTAAAACTCTTAGATGATTTACTGATATTTATTTTTATTTCACATCCTGCTGATAAGGAGAAACTCTTGTTAGAAATATCCCACCACTACCCTTTTAACGATTGCAGATCAAAGCATTGTGGTCATGTTGTTAAGGACACCTTACAAGTTTTTTTTTTCTCGATGAAAGAGGAAATACTTTTTGTCAGACCAAATGTTGCCTTTTTTTGTTGATGCAATGTTATTTTCAACAGAACCAACTTTTCACAAATGTGCCAACAGTGTAAGTTCAGCCAAATAGACATGAAAGCAGTCTTAATGTAGAAACAGTTTTTAAAGTCCTAGTTATAGTTGATGTCCTAGAAAAAAGGTACAGAGACAAGAGGTAGACTGGTGAACCTGTTACAGCTGATAATTTCATAGAGTTTCCTGTGTTTGTCCTGAACTTTTCAGTTATTTTTTGTGCATCGTGGTGATTGTCTTGTGTTGAAATGGGTGTTCGATCTGTCTTAATGCATTTAATTGTGACATGTTCCTTCATTGTATCTGTGTGCATCCACATCTGTATGTTCAATGTTTTTTTCTTAACTGGTTTTGACGCAGCTTGTAGATGTAGAAAGGATGTGTTCGGTCGTAGTATGTTGCACCAGTGGACTGCATTCCTCTCCTGTGGTACTAATCTGACCAAACACTCTGACAGGAGTGCAGATGGAGACAAATGGAGCAAGCTGCTTTATAACTTTACAGAATAGCAACCTCATCTCCGGGAAGGAGTTATTCACACAGCTGTGCCACCAATCATGCTTTGATTGTTCTCAATAACCAAGGCAATCTACATACAGAGTTTTGGAGCTCCCCAGTCACAGAGGGATTGATTGAGGGATTGACTTATGTGGCTCCCACTGATTGTACAGAGAAATAAAAGAGTTTTAAAATTGAAAAGTCTTTTATTACAATCCTCAGCTGTCATCAAAACAACAAAATATATAGAGCGTTACAGAGACAGTACAAATGATGTCTGTTTATGTAGTTTCTGAAAACCTCTGCAACTTTACACATATCACATTTACTTATAAAGTTCAAGTTTCATAGTTTAGCTTTTCTTAATAATCATGCTAGCAGCATGGCCCTCTGTCTGCTGGTCAATCGGTTTCTACTTTGGTCAAGTCTGAAACATCTGAACATGAAAGATCTCCACAAAATTTTACACAGATATTCATGTCCCTCTCCTGATAAATTTAAATAATTTTGATGATTCCTTGACTTTTCATCTAGTGGCATCACCTATATTTGAATTTCAGTGACGACATACCAACAAACAAGTGACATTGCCAAAACTTGAGACAAGTCTATGTGTTGACACAGTCATTTGAGCATATTATCATACAGGTGTTGGGATTTAGCTCACTGCTCTGCCTGTGTAGAGCCTCATGGCTGCTAGCATGGCTGTGTAGTCAATTTTATCATCTACATTCCATGTAAAAACCTATACTGAAAAAAAAGGATAAATTTTGCTGTAATTCAAAAAAACAACAAAACAACTTTACCACAAATTTACACTTAATTTTCATTTTTTTAATCTAAGAATAATTATTATGGAGTTCCCCTGACAGTTCGCCTGTTATCACATGAAACTCTTATGAGAGTGTAGTTTTTCACTTTGGTTGCATATAGAATGCAGCCTCCAAAAAGTATGGATTTTAGTAATTAAGCTATTAATTATAAACAAATACTAACAGTACATGAAAATAATGGTGTGTATGATCAAAAATGCAGGTATAAATCAACATATAAAGAAAGCCTGAAGCCTGTGCTGAGCCCCCCCTCCCAGCTTTCAGTGCGTTGTTTAGGACAACATTATCACAATAAAACACATTACACATGTGGCCTATTTAGTCGTTAGGGAGAGTAATTTTTCAGATGTCGAGCTTTATTCGTCACTGGTTTCCAACATGTGCTGCTGTGGTATTTTACCAAATAAACATTCTTTTTGAAGCATTCTTCTTAACTTAAATCACAGTTATCTAAGTTTTTCAATTGGTTTTGTCTTTTTAATAACTCCTAACCAGTTGTCCCTTTTCAGCTGCTTGTTTTTTTTCACCTGCTTACCCCTCATTCCTCCATGTTCTTCCCATCCTTTCCAAACTTCCACCAGATTACCGTGAGGATGACAGCTAACAGTAAAATCAGGCTGCTGGTTACTAGGTAAGCAATGGGCAGGAAATGGTTCTGACCCCCAAACCAGGTCAAAGTTGTCAGCACCACTTCCTTTCTTCCTTGGAAGTACTGCGTGGGGAAGTCTGAGAAGGCAGAATCAAGGCTGAAAATAAGTGTTCACAAAGAGAAACTTAATAGAAAAAAAAGCCAACCTGTTAACTTAAAATAATCTCTTTCCATATATAGGAAGTAAACAAATGCACACAATGTGACACATGTAACCTAGTTAACCCTCCGCCAAAGTTACAGTTAAAGACCCGGCCATGAAAGGATACTGTAGGAGATCTCGATGCTGTAATTCCCTGCTGGCAGACCATTAGTGAAGGGCTTATTGGCTCGGTTTAAAATCCCATAGAGCTTCTTGAAGTTGGGGAAGGCTGCCTCTCTCATCCATACGATCAGGTCATCATTGATGAAGCCATTGTTGGTCGGGTCATCGGGATCTAGTTCGTATGCAGGCTTCTGCCAGTACAGAGGCTGTGCTGTGCCTGTGAGGTTATCAGAAATCAGACTTTATGAATGATTCCTTAGATACTGACTGAAAACTAAAACACTTATTGTGTTTTGGATCAGGTTACCTTCAAACACTTGAGCCAGTGTCAAGTTGCCGTCCCTTGGGTTGCGGAACTTGATATTTTTGTCAGTGTACCAGGTGATGCCAAGCCGTATCAAAGGGATCCGATAGGAGACACCATTGGAGTCCCAGTAGGTCAGTGTGAAGGAGTCTGGGAATGCGGATGTTAGGAGGCCATTGAGAAAAGGTGGAGAGTGGAAGTGATGATTAATGATGCGTGTTATGAGTGGAGCTTACCATTGAACATACTGTTGGCCACAGCACCACAGGGGGCGATGGGGAGCCCATTTTCGTCATTGGTAAATGGCGAGCAGTATGAACTGGGGCTCTGGTCAGGAGGCAAGGTGAACGGAGAAACTCATTAAACAATATTCACTGAAGAGGTTAAGTGAAAATGTCATACTTTTATATAGAATAATAACATAGTTTAAACACTGCTTCAACCACAGCAGAGGCTGGCTTTGGAGTGGAAGGAGAGGAAGGAAACATGAGTATTAATTTATTAAGTCCTTAAAGGAAACAGGAAAAGCAGACAGAAGACAGGAGGAGGATTGACTCATCATCTCCCCATAAGATTATACTCTTTGGCAAACAGAATTTTTATGTGGGTCTTTTCCAATAGTGTGCAACCAATTTTGTAGCAGTTTTCAATCGTTTAGAGAATTAAGACCAAAAACCTGTAAAAGTGGCTCTAAACCTGAACCTAAACATAGCTGGTTTTCCCTGCGATCCAAAGTGGGCATGTCAAAATGTGGAATTTGAAATGTGGAAAGATGGATCGTGTAATATTGTTCCCTCAAACACAAAGGCCGTTTTGCTAAAAGGCACCGAGGTTCCAAGAATCCTGAACAGCATTGGTTCGAGCACTAAAGCAGTTTTGTCACGATACCAACATTTTGGTACCAGTACCGGTACCACCATGTATTTCAATACTTTTTGATACTTTTCGATACTTTTCCAAATAAAAAGAGAACACAAAAAATGTCATTATTTACTTTATTTTAATAGAAAATCTTAGAACTATAACTATGCATCGGGTCTGGGTGCTTTTCCTTCAAGTGTTTTGCCAAGTTGGAAGTGTTTCCACCCTTGGCCAGACGTGTTTTGTAACAATGTTTGCACAGTGGTGCTTCGGTGTTAATGGCTTCACCATGGTGCCAATTTAGTACCGGTATGCCGAACAAGTCTACACTAGAGCTAATTTGGTGGAGGCAAAGTGAAGGCAAAGGAACCCAATCTAAACACTAATGGCAAAAATGTTTTTTGCCAGTCTAACAATGTAAATTTCATCAGGTACTGTACTTCAAGCACAATTTTAAGTGGCTTGACATTACTTGTGAATTTTTTATATTTGTGTATAATTTGAAACATTTTTTTCTTCATTATATTTTTAAGGCAAATACTCTACTTTTTACTCAACTAAATTTATAGAAAGTAAGACAGTTTCATAGTTCACTGGTTACTTAGTAGACTTAAATGCTAAAAATAGGGACTTCAAACTAAATGTCTTTTTTCATATTACCACCCAACAGTATATGGAGTTCAAGTTAGTTTCACTAGCTACAAAATTAAACACAGTATTTACTTAGAGACAATGCATAATTTTATCACAGAGGGCATTCTGCGTCATAAAAAACTACTCGTACTTTGATGAAGTGTACTTAAAATATCAAAAGTACAAGTAGTTTTTTTTTTTATGCACAATACACTTTGCTGTTACTTTGATAAGTTTCCTTACGTGAGATTTTGAATGCAGCACTTCCTTGTTAAAGAGTATTTTAACATTGTAGTATGGCTACTTTAACTTTAGTAAAAGATCTAATAAACAAAGCAGGTGTACACTGTCAGGTTCAAAACTGGGAGCAAATATGAGCATTTGTTGTAAAAATGTCTTGACAATGTTAGTGTACTGAGTTAATTCAAATTAATGTGGAGCAACCTTTAGGCTTTGCAGCCTGCCGACCATCTGCGCATTATCTCTGGAGTCCATGTATCTGCGGAGGTTCTGGTGGAAGTTTCGGAGGCCGTAGTAGAAAAAGACATCTCCCTGAAGGATCAGTAGGATACAAATCAACAAGATGTTCAAATAGAAATACTGACATTTACTAGGTTGAATAATGTCTTTGCAATACAGTGGAATGACAAGTGAATCTTATCTCAAGGTCCACCTACAACCCTTCCAGAGCTTTCAGCCATACCTTTATTACCCAGATCTACTAAGAAAAAGCTTGCAAGTGGACCTCAAGTTGAGAATGTTTTTTCATGTTGCAGTGTAGCTTGGAGACCTTTACCTTAAATTTTTTGTCAATAGTAAACGGCACGATGCAGCTGCAGGGTTCTGCTGCATTGCTCACATTTTTACGCTTATCAAAACAGAAGTCGCATGTCCCGGCCTTTGTGTAGTCCAGCTGAGAAGGCAGAAGAGACTTAATTAATGAGCAGAACGAACTGTGAATAACTGTATCTGTTTACCTGACTGAAACGTAACCTTGGATCTTTGTCTCTGTCACTCCCTTTTTTTATTGCACACAGGGGCATTCTCTGTCTCTCTCACACACAGATTCTGTTTCTGTTACTACAATATTTCCAAAGATTAAATAATAATGAAAAAACTCTACAACATGAGTAAGTTCAATTTTAAAAACACAGACACTCACCTTCATTTCCTGTGTGCTCTGAACAGTGAGAAGCAGCCATACTCCCAGTAACATGCATATCAAAGCCATCAAGTAGAAGAACGGCAGCACGGTGTTGGCTGTGAGCATGGGAGACCAGGCAGGTAGCCTCTGCTGTTTGAAGGCTGAGTTGTCTGGCCTCCGAGCCAAGGGCCCAGGCGGACCCTTCTGTTTGCCCATGAGAGGGACCTTCAGAGGGATCTTACACAGCTAGAGAACCAGAGTGTCAACGACGGCGCTGCTATATTTGCTCTTCCTGTTCCTTTATTTCAGCGATATCTCTCAGCGCACACACACACACGCACACAGACACATACAATCCAGCTCGCCAAGAGATTTTCCCAGCAGGCCTTGCGGGGTGGGGGCGACCGTTGTGGCCTGTTACTTATTAACCACATCCGTAACTCATCTACCTCTGTTTTCTGTTACTTCCAGTTTTCTTTGTGTACATGTTTTGTTGTTCTTTACAACTTCCTTCCAACAAGACAAAGACTTTCTGTTTACTCACATTAAATGACACAGAAGCTACTTTTATATATTTATACTTATGCACTACAGGAGATATTATGCTAGTTTTTTTGCCCCCTGTCATGATGCTGTAAAATGCTTTATCATAAGGATGTTATGATAAATGCGGCTTCCTAGTGGGCAAGTAAACTCATGACCTCACACTGTCAATAGAGGGGACTTCCCAAGGTCAGACTAAACAAACAGAGGGGTGCCGGTTTCTTTCAGAGTCCGTTTATTCAATACATCACACTGGGACATTGCATCAAACAACAAAACTGAACAAAAAACACTGCACATCATACACAACCTCTTAAAATAGTAAAAGGGCTGCACAGAGTTCACGCTGACACAAAGGGAAAACAAACAGGATGAGGCCTCAGCGTGTTGCGAGGAACATCGTTATGTGGCTCTGGACATCGAAGCATCGTGTGGTATATCATCAAAGAGCAACATTTCAAATGTGCAGTTAAAACAGTCCGATTTTGGCTTTGTCTTCTTTACAAACATTCAGGATACCACTCTCCAGCAGCTTCATGAAGTCCAGTTTGATCTAGAAAAGATGTGTACATAAAATATTTTAAAACATAACAAATACTGTGATTCAAATAATAATCTCTGTGTGATATGGTTTTAACTTAAAAGTAATTCAATTAAAAATAAAAAATGAAACATTCTAACATCTACCTCTCCCATATTAACAGTCCACAATCTATGAATATGCAAATCTTCCTCATTATGGAAGTTTAACAGTTGCACACAAGATGTTGCTCACTTCACTGACAAGTTCACTCTTGGTGATTGTTCGCCATAGTTTAGATTTAGGCTTCCAAATCAAACACAGAGGTTGCATTTGAGAACATGACTGGTTTCCAAACTAGTTTTGATGTCACCACTTTTGCATAAAAATTATTCTAAACACTGAAGTTCAAACATCCAACTAAAGTAAAGATACAACAATTCATATTTTAGTGGGGGAGGACTTTAAATATCTTCAAAACGCCTAATACTTGATGAAATCATGTTGTGGAATGAGTCAAAAAAAAAAACAATTTTCTGTTCAGCCCAGCAGGGGGCAGTATCTCACCTCAGGAATGTCCACCATCCTTCGGAGCTTCTGGTCCCTCCAGTTCCAGTCCAGAATGAGGTATCTCAATGCCTGCAGATTCAATCCCTCTGTGGACAAAAAGTAAGAGTTCCCATACCATAATAAGACCTTTAAAAAGTTTAAAGTTTAAACAGAGGGACTGTTGTGTTTCACACCTACCTTTCTCAATAAGAGCACTGATCCTACCAGGGGTCCCTACTCCAATGTGAGTGATGCCCTTCTGCAGCAGCTTCACCTGCTCCTCTACCTGTAAAGACAAAAAGTGATTGGTTGGGAGCATTAGTCACTGTGCACAGTCCTCGTGCATCATGAACAACTGTCACCTCTAGTACCTTGATGTGTTTTGCAAAAAGTTTGATGGCTTTGGCTCCACCCTTGAAGGTTGTCAGCTGCCTGAGGATAACATAAAAAAAAACAGTACTCATTTTAATTTATCATTAAGAGATTGTTACGCAGGATATTCAACAAACACCACTGATGTGTCACTTACTTTAAGAGCTCAATGGCTCGGAGAGCAGAGCTACAGATGATGAGCAGAACCACAGAGCTCTTCTCTGTATGCTGTTTTTGAATCTTGGCCCACTTGGGACAAACTAAGGAGGACAGGGAAGAGAGGAAATGAAAGTGTGTTCTAAAGTAAAACAGCCGATAGACAATTTAAGTTTAAAACACCGCTCACCTTGTTTCAGGTACGAGGAGAGTGTGTGTGTCAAGTCGTTCCCGGTCAGAAAGCAGGAGTCTGGAAGATGTGGGAGGGCAAAAGGTGACCTCAGCGATTCAACACATCAGGAGATATTGACTAAACTTCTGAGTTTAAGAGGACTCATCCTGACTCACCCGGCAACTTGAGCTCCTCTTGCTCGATCACAGAGCGTTTGTCTGAGAAGTATTGTGTTAGCAGGTTCTGCAGGTCTGCCGGAGTGCCTGGTTTTGGCTCAGAAGAGGACAAGACGTCTGTAATATTCTTCTTCTTCTGTTAAACAGAATATGTCAAGCAGAGTAATATTCACAATGACCAGTGACTGTAGTTCCTTTTCATGTCAGCAGGTGTCACTCACACTTACCTTTCTCTTTTTTTTCACTTTTGTTGACTTTTCATCATCAGTCTCTTTCTTTGGAGGAATAATGCACTCTTTCTGTGAAAACAATACATCCAGAATACACAATTCAGGCAATGTAATTATAAATGAGGTAAAGCATAATACCAAGTGAATGAGTTTAAATGATGCGTTTCAGAAATAAATCCTGAATCAACCTCAGGAGAAAAAGGCATTATATCATAATAAAGAAGTAACAAATCAGTGTAATGATGAATTTTATTATACCTTATACCTATACTTAAAATCATTTCGATCTACAATAAACAGGATGCAGTTTATGATTACTCCTTCTATTCAACAATATTTTTGCAGGTTATCGTTTGCTTAAATAATTTAAAGTCTATCCCAGGTTTCTAGAGCAAAAGGTTTCTACAAATGCAATGTTTTGTACAGAAAATGGTCCAAATGTCAAATATATTTCATGTACATTTTATAAAATACTGCAAAAGCACCAAACTCTTGCAATAAAGATGCTGTAAAACAAACAAACATACAAACAAACATACTAGTAAAAGACCTTTAGGTTGTCAGCCTTCTGCTTTGAGCTGCAGAAACACGATCTCTCTCATCTCTTACTATTAATCTCCAAAGCAGTGGTCATCCACCAGTCAAACATGGTCATAATCTGGAGCACTGGTTGTTTTGTAATTTTACTGTCTGTGCTTTTGTGCTCTTAAATGTTTTCTCAAAATGCTATATACTTGCCTGAAACTGTCAGGCTGAATCTGGCACATTTATATGATGGACACAAGTGCTTATGTGAAATAATATGGACTGTCCTTTCTTAAATAAAACAAACGTAAACATATCGATTTAATATAACAGAATACCATCCCGGAGATTTCAACAGAGTGGGTTGAAAAAAGTGGACTCTAAAAGCCAGAAAATTATTAAACCTGTTCACTCTTTTTCTTCTTCTTGGTCTTAACAGTTTTCTCTGTTAGTCTCTTCCTCTTCTCAGGTTTAGTCTGTCTGTTTGGTTTTTCTGTTGGCAGCTTCTCTTGTGTTTCCTCCTCTGCCTCGGATTGATCTGGAAAAAAGAAAAGAGAAATTTTCTCATTACACTTTATGGATTTATGGGTTAACCTGCAACTGGGAGTAATGCTAGGATAAAAAATGAAACTATTAAGAAGAAAGCCGAGCTGAGACATTTCAGCTAAGCTTTAATCAGGTTCCCGTACTAACAGATATGCCTAAACACCACGCTATCTGAGAGATAAACATTCTACCCATGGAAACATGCATATGGAGTTAGAATCTGTTTCCATAGTCTGGCCCCCGAACACACATTTGACATTGGCCCATTATTTCTCGGACTGTTTAGGTTGCTCATTAAGTGAGAGAGTTGGGGCATCACTTTTCGTCAACACAGGAAAGCAGAAATATGTTAACTTTCCCTGAGAGAAAAACAATGCAGCAGACCTCAATCTATGCATCTGGTTATATTTAGCCTCTCTGTTGCTACCACTTCTCACTGCATACCTCTAGTCTCCTGGTATGAGGTCATGCTAAAACCCTCTGGCATACATGCCTGCTTGTTCAAAATACGCAAGCTTTAAAAACAGATATCTGAGTGAACTTGGCAACAGATCTGTAGGATTCATAGCAGTATCCTTACTGAATGAGAACCTTTAAAATACAGACACTTTTAATCAGTACTTTTCCCTGTGGACCTTAAATATCACAGAACAGAGAAGCTGACAACACCTAAACTCTTTACTAAGTGAGAAAGGGTCAAATTTGTCACAAATATCTGTGACAGCCTGAGTTTAGTGAGCAGATGTCTGACTGCTATCTCATCACTTCCACACTGATCATCACTGGTGCTGATCTTCAACATCAAGCCCAGGTCATCTCAGGTCCGTGGACAGAGATCCTGGCAGACACAGTGTTGCTTCTACTCGGGAGCCAGGAAATCAGAGAAGGATGTGTACCAGGGTTAACAAAATTTTTTGTAGCTAAGATACTGATGAGGTTTAACTGATAAAACTTGGAATACTTGCTCGTGAAAGTAATAGTTTATTACTGCTATGTGCACATTACTGTGCAGAGCTCCATTCATGAGCAATCAAAACAGTCTTGGAAGTTTTTGGATTGCACCTTGTACATTAATTTTGACACCAGCAGACACACTATATATACTATTTTGGAGTATGTCCTATAAAAAACAGAAATGGACCTGAATCAGTGCGGCCCAGTGAAATAACTGAGCAATAAAAAAACATGAGTTACAGTAAATGCAACATTAAAAGATCATTTCATCAATTGGGAAAAAAGGCATGTCAAAGAGACTGTGTACACATTTTTGTAACCACACAAGTAGGCCAATCATATGCACTTTAGTGAGAGATCTGATTACCAATCACGAGGTTCGTGAGGTTCAGCTGAAAAGGACATCATGATACATAACTGATGAAGAAGAAAAATGATTATTTTTAACAAAAGAGTACACTAAGTTATCAAGAAGTATTAACATCAAATATGGCAGGATAGTTTTCTAGGATACAGACAGCTATATGAGAAACCATATATACACATTTAATACTTAAGTGATACTCTGCTAAATGCGTTTTGTAATGGGACAATAATTCCCACTAGAACTAGAGCTATAGAGGAGTAAACTATTGGCTGCAAAGGCAAATGTCTGCAAAGCTGCTGGCAGTTAAAATCCAATACTAACACAAACACTGCTGTTGTTGTAATGCCTCAATACATTAAAAAGAAGATATTTACCGTTTGTGTTTTTTATATCTAGTTTTACTTTTTAAATAAACTGCTTCATATATGTAACACTGCAAAAGCGGCTAATTTAAGCTGTTTAAAAGATGTGCTGTTCACCTGCAGGACTGTTATTCCATTCTATGGACATGTATGCAACATCATTTCCTTACATGTATTATACTAAAACAATGCTTTAAATACAAGGAGACTGGTCCTTTAAAACCCCCGTATTACACAATGATAAACAACACTTGAGCATGTTTCTGACCTGCCTGAGATGATGTGCCAAAATGTACCATCTGATTCAAGATTTTCTGCCTTGTCCTTCAACCACCCATCTCCCATCCAACAACTGATTCACTGAGTCTTTACTGTACTCTTCTCCAGCTGTTTTTTGTTTCTGTACATCTCTTCCCCGGGGCAATTTAAGTCAAGTAGCATAAAAAATTCAACAAATGGATTGTTGAAGGATCTTAATTCACCTTTGCTCCATCATTCTGTGCAGAAGGTCTTTTTGTCTTAATAAATCCATGACTACAGCCTTTTCTTACTTCATGCCTCACTCCAGGACCTTCTTCCTGTTCTTCTTCAGTCATCTGTCCAGGCATACACTCTATCTGCTGAAAGACCCACCCCACTATTGATGGACCAAAGCAACCATTTCCCACTCTCTCTCTTTCTGCTTTTCTCTCTAGTGCTCATCCCTTTCTCACTTTCAGGCTGGACTGTTAAAAGGAAAGTGAGGATAAGCTTCGAACACCAGGAAACAGAAGACAAGGGCAAAAAGGAGGACTCATTAAAGAGGTGAGGAGAACTTCATACAAAGTTATTTAATATAAATGGATCATATTTACAGTAAAATCCAGGCCTGTGCACTATATGACTATTAAATGGTGCAGCTCTACCTGTCCTGCAGCAAGTAGGCATTTTATTCTCTTTCTGGTGCAAATATTTACTCTACCAGTAGCACTTTTCTGTAGGTTAGCTTGAGTTCACCTTGGAGACAGGGTTTCTGTAACAACTAGGTACTGATCTATCTATTGTAAGGATCATTATGCAGCTTTGAGAGCAAGAGAGATAAAGAGACTGTAAGTAATTAGTAAAAATTTCACAACAAGTAGCTGTATAGGTTGGATTCCTTTAGTAAATACAACTGCGAGGTAATATGCTTGTGAAGAAAATAGAATGCAATTAGTTCACCTTCCTGATGTGATTACATGCTCTACAGGAACAATCTATGTGCTTGAGTTCACAACACAAGATGCAATCACCTGACACTGCTGTTTTGCACTCAATGAGCTGTGAAATACTCTGCAATACAATAAGCCTATGGGGTCATCAGTTAACAAAACCTTTTGATGAGGAGGATCTGCTGATGTGCGCAGACATGCCGATGTAAAACCTAATACATTTTTTTAAACTGACCAATGGCACAAGGACAAGCATAGCACACTAGTCAAGGAACCAATCTGCAACACTCCATAGGTCACGAGTCGCTGATTCAGCATTTTATCTGATTTAGGGTTGTGTGGCGAACAGTTCAACAAGAAAATTCCTCAACTAAAGAGGGCTTCTATTTACTTCGTGCAATTGACATTACACACATATTTTTGTGCGGATATGTGCGAGCAATGTCAGATCACAGAGGTTATATGATGTCAAGAGGACTGATATTTTTAGCTTGTGGGACCACACTGCAAATGCATTTCCTTTTAAAATGATTGGAGAGTACTCTACAGATACATAAAAGCCTGTTAAAGAGAGTCACTCACTCACTTGCACCTACATGATTGTACACAGCTGGCAAAAAATGTGTTTAACTGCTTTGAAATATTAGTCCAAGTCCATTCACTCCTATTGTTCTAGTAGAGCCAATAACCTTAGACATACACATCTCAAAAACTAGCCAAATTAAATTGAAAGTGCTTGTTGCATGGTTATATATTACAAACAGTGAGTGGAATATGTTATTTGTAATTTGGCTGATTTGGGTAAACAAACCATTTAAACAGTAAATAGCCCCATCATGCACAAACCCAATAATGCTTGTCTACTAGACTGAAAATTAGCTGTGGTGTCCTCCACTTTTGTAAATGCTGTCGAAACACAACATTTATCAGGGGGGCTCTAAATTTACTGGACCCTGGGGCCTGATTTGTGTCGTCCAATGTGCACAATCTGTTTGTAATTAGTAGCTGACTTATTAAAAGGCTTGCAAAATGCACAGTAGGCAGCACAAATCATCGATTGTTCAAACACATAGTGCACCTCGAATAGCACACAAGCTGAGCTGAGGATGATACACCTACTTCTAAATAATGATGAGAAGAAAAGGGCTCAGTTAATGTGGTTCTTGTGGTTCTGCACATCACTGCAGGAGTTTAACAGCCTAAAATACCTGGCATAAGAGGCATGACAAATTATATAGAAAAATAATATATATGCCAGACTTGAACAGCTTCAGTGCTCCTCTGTAAAGGTCATACAAGCCTGATGACTCTGCTGCACTGTTTGGTCTGGAAAAATTATATAATGTGGTACAACTATAGAGGCTTATGTCTTCATTATGTTTCTACACTTACTTATGCACGTCTTTGTTTAATTCATAACCCCTCTTCAATTGCATGAGACCTCTGCATTGTGCAGTTATTGTAGAGATTAGGTGAAAGGGAAAGAAACTCTCTCCTCAGTACTATGTAATACCTCCTATGTAATTTTGCATTCATAGACTGCGGACAAATGAAACACCTTCAACAACGTAAAAATCGAATTAATAATAAATAACACAAATGACTTTCAGGTAATAGTGCACCTCTTATTCCCTGAGTGTAAGAAAAAAGGAGCCAACAGATGGACGTAATAGCTAAGAATAAAAGGAGGGTGAATGAATGGAGGTTGTGACAAGGATGACATACTAACTTAATGTATATCTCATAAACAAAACAGTTGTGATGAAACTGGTAAGAACCTTATGTAGTTGTACTCCACAGGGAGATTATTTACTAAGTCTAAAGATGTCTGAAGAGAGCAGATGTTGACCTAAGAAAAGGTCAATACCTTTGGTGTCTCCAAAGTGTTACCCTCTATATCCTCCATACCAGTCTCATCTTAGAGAGTTGAGGCAAAAGGAAAAACAGAAAATGCTTGCAGTTGCATATAGAGCAATAAGCTTAAAGCTCAGATAACCACAGATCAATAAAAGTCACTGACTATGGAGAGGGCTCAGATGCAGGCAAATGGGGCTGCCTGGTCATCTTTAACAAGTGATCAATAGGGGAGACTGGTTTTAATGGATGGTCAATGGCCCTGACTGGATGTAATGAGGATCAATTGACTGATTCCAGGAAATGGTTGACTGTGAGAGTTCAAGACAAACAGCACTTAGCTCTGGTTTTTAGTTTATTAGGGTGATATGATCACTCCTGTAAACTGACACTGTGCCTACGCAACAACTTCAAACTGTGTCGGCCACGACCTCAGGGAAGCTATTAAGGACCACAGCAGTTTACTTTATCAGAATGATTAAAGATAACACAGAGGAAAGGTAAACCAATTACACCCGTATATATGGGCATGGAACCCCCAATCCTAAAAGACGCTGTTTGTGGAATTGTATTGTATGATTCTATAAAAACAATATGATACTTCCTAGAAATCAATTCGGTGCTTGTTTAAACGATCAATAACTCATATCAGGATATGTACTATTTCCTGATCTTTTGACTGATGTGAATAGGTGAGAACATGTAGCAGTTATTAGTTTTTGAGGCCTGCAGCTTTCTATCAAAAGCCACAATTTGAGCATGTTTTATAGTTAAGTCAATGAGGGCTTTAGGCTGCATGCAAAAAAATCTCAAATAGGTTTTTAGTACCTAATAGAAAACCAATCCAGTGATAAATCTAAATCTATCTATTAGCTTCAAGCTGATATTTGAGCTTTCAAGTATTCAGTTACTTGTTTCCATGTTGCTTGCTGTGGTGTGAAACCAGTTAAATAACAGATTATGCACTTGCTAAGTGAAGCTCAATAGATTAAGGTGAGATTAAAAAAAAAAAAATCACACTGATTAACAAACTTGCCAAATTATGAGTAGCTGCTATTTGGCTGCTTGTGCTCATCTTAGAGTAACATATAGACCTTTTGTCAATGAGACTCATGAGTTGAGACATGACAAAGTGCAGAAATGGTTTATAACCAGCAGGGGGGGTTAGTTAATTATTGCACCATATTTTCCATGTTTTACATTCTGTAAACCTCTGGTAACAGGCATGCTGTACTTAACACACATACTCTTGCATACATACGCACAGATTCACAGCTTACTAACTCATGAAATGTGGATCAGCTTTTTTGCTACAAAACGCAAAACCAAAACTATCTACTTTGTGTCTACTTTTGTCTTAATACAGCCACAAACAGCTGTACAGTTGTTGTTTTCATAAGAAACAGGCGTTCATCAACATGCAAGTTTTGATGTGACCCAAACAGTGCTAGTTGACCTTTATTTCACCACATGCAGACCTAATCCTTTTCTTTGCATCCATTCCTCTCGCTCTTTTCTAAATCAACCAACAGAAGGTAACAAACTGATGGTATTTGTAACACTACTCCCATCTTCTGTTCTCTATTAATCACAACACAAGACTCTGATGTAATACATGTGGAATCTAGCATGCGTACCAGATTCAGAAAAGGGGTTAAATGTGTTTGTGCTAAAAGAGTTTGCTTGTCCAAAACAGTCATCAGTGCACACAAAATCAACAGCAAACTGTAGAGTTTTACATCTTTACTTATTAAAAAAAGGAAAAACAAACTTGTCCTCTTTTCAGAGAAGTCTTGCTCAACAAAAGTAACATCCAGAGTGCAAACCTTACATCATAACCAAAAAATGAAACAATGTAGACCATATTTCATTACAACACTGACCACCAAATGGTTGTTATTTTGCTTTTCACAACTGTGCTTTTCATTTGATTTATAGACCCCAGTTAATGAAGGAAAGACCACTGACAAGAAGTAAATCTTACAAAACGAGTAGCCTCATGCAATTTGAAAGGAAGACTGAAGAAAACACAAACAATTAATAAAACTGTAGGTCTAATTTTTAGCTGCCTAGTTACTTTAAAAATACAAATATTATACTGAATATTTGGTGTGCCAAGACTTTCAAAAAGACAAATTACTGCATTACCTCATATTGTAAAAACTATTTGGCTCACCCTTGCATTTTTTTTTGTTTTTGTTCAACAACCAACACCACCATACTTCAAAGACAGCTATATGAACACTGCCACATCTGGCGCTTAAAACTTTTCAGTGGCAATAAAAAGAGAATTGTAGCCAGATTCACATATTTAACACCTCCTGTCAGGCACATTAAACAACACACGGTAATAATGAATGAATGATGTGAAGGATGCTTAGGGCAGGAAAAGAAAAATTTAAAAAGTCCCTTTTGTATGTAGGACATACACTGAAACAAGAAAGCTGAAATAGTGCCTGAAAAATTTTGTTGTTTCATAATCCTCCTGCAAACAATAAATATGCATGAAATGGAAAAAAATAGTCATGATAATCTCTAAAAATAAATAAATAAATGAATAACTGAATAAGAGTCAAAAACTAGAAACAGTAAAAGGTACCAAATGTCATACCAAACTTATCTTTGGGACCCATTGACAGAATCATGGAGTAACTAAAATTTTTATTACAAAATTGAGGGATTCACTGGTCCAACTTTGATTTTTAGTTTTTTTGTTTGTTTTTTAACCCAAGCTGATTCTGATTTCTCCCTCAAGCCCAGAAATCTAGTCAAGATGACAGATCTGCTCTATGTAGTAAATTCCCTGGCCATGAAAAACAATAGTCACATACTTTAGTTATTGACCATCCAATGCTGTCTTTATGTCAAATTATCAGTGTAGGCAGCATTTTGTAATGAGTGCAGCATAGCCATAGTCATAATCATTAGATACAACACTGGCATTTCTGGTGGCAAAATTAATAGGCTGTTCAACATATCCAGCTCTCCCCAGCTTGCTTACTAACTGTGTAATTTTTTTTAACCAACCATTCCAGCAACACTTTCCCTGTGCCAAAACATACATCTGCCATACAGAGTGCATGTTGTAAAGAACTGTGCCAACTTAACTCTGGAAATGAAAGAAGACTCTAGGGCCCAGACTGGGTCAGACTCCCATGACAGGTGGATATAAAGAGGATATGAGCTGCTCATGGGAAATAAAAGGCAAGAGCAGGGGTCTAAAGCTTAAGTTGCAAGGAGGCCAAGGGCCAGGTTGTCTGCTCCTCCGGGGGAAAGAAAACTCAGGTGAGAGAAAATGCTGTGCACGTCTTTCCCTTTCCTCTCCATTTCTTCATACTACTGTTTAGTAGTATGCTGCTATGCTGCTTTAAGACAGTAACAAGGCTCAATCTCTACGCCTGTCATAAAAAAAGTAGGCTTATATACTGTCTCACAATTAACTGCAATAAACAACATCATTATCTTTTAAGACTAATTGATTTACAGCGTAACTATACAAACATACACCCTTTTAAATAGCAATTGAACTTTTAATACCAAATAATATATTTAGAATTTGGAGCTGGAATGTAATAATAAAACATCCTAAATTAATAACATTAAACATTATTAACATTAAAAAAAAGCAAAACAAAAATAGATGCAGAGTTATTCAATACACTCTCAGCCAAGTTTTTGCCAGTTTTTCATTGCCAAGCTTTCTTAAAAAAAACAAAACAAAAAACAGTCCACATACCAGCTCTTGCCCATCAATAGGCTCTCCTCTTTCATTCTGTTTAAAACCCAAAATTATCCAACAGTGGAGTGCAGCTTTGAAACCAAATCCATTTGAAGTTATTCTTTACAACTTTCTGGCTAGAATCAAAAGAGTACTGTTTGTTAAAAAAAATCCCAAAAACATAAGCCTAAAGTGACATAGTATTTTGACTTTACCTGGTTCACTGTCACTATATGTGTGTTAGTGTGTGTGTGTGTGTGTTAATGTGTGCGTGGGCGTGTGTTTGTGTGTTAATAAGTGTGTTAATGTGTGTGTGAGTGTGAGTGTGAGTGTGTGTGTGTGTGTGTGTGTGTGTGTGTGTGTGTGTGTGTGTAAAGGAGCTGCCTGATTATTTGGTTTGGACACTGTGGAAAAAAAGCTTAGGCACTGCATGCAATTCTTATGCTGACAGGGAAAATCCCGTTTATTCTTACACATGTTGACCAGAAACCTGGGTCATATTCTTATGTTAACAAACAAGCATGTAAGCACCATGGGTAAAAATGGGTAAAATCAATACAGCAAAAATGATCAAAGTCATATACATAGACTACATGGCTAGTCATAGAGTGGGAGTAACCTCCACGGTTGATATCTAGTGTGGTTATGGGGATTCTGGGAAACTTGAGTGTTTTTATTGTTTTGTTGCCGATGCAATTGCAGTCGATGCCCTTTTGCATGGACAGAGGCAGAAAGCAGGGATGCAAGCATACTGTTCCTGGGTTGTGTTTAGATAAATAGACAAAAGAGCCAAACCACATGTGTGACTGCCAACCTGCCTGCAAGCGGACAACGCTCAGTGGGGCAACCCCAGCGACCGTTATTAAGGCAGAGTCGGGCTCTAAGTCAGAAGTTAAGAGGTATTTTCACATGCGTGGCTCGTGTGGGACTGTGTTTAGACAACATCAGTATGCATGGCTTGTCTAGACGCTGTGACCACACTATAGACAGAACACAGTGTGACTCGCTATGTTCTGACCCCATTACCACTTGAAGGGCAAAGGCATAAAAACATGCCTCGGCTTGACTGTTCAAGTTAACAACGCCCCCTGATGGCCAGTAAGGGATAAAAAAAACACAACAATAAGCTTAATCACAGGAATATCTGTGGGGAAATTTCTCCCATTTGTCCCATTTTTTTGACATTGAAATCTTTCAAAACACATGGACCTGCACCAACTTTTTTTCCGATGGAAACTCTGTGCTGAGCAAACAATATGAAATCAATGGAAGATTTGATAGCTTTTAACTCATGCAGTAAATTGTATAAGGGTGTGGTTCGGCAGTTGTTGGCTTTTGTGAATGTGATACCTCGGTACAGTAAGCCTTGAAAGGAAACTAATATAAACCCCATAGCAATGTTAAGAAGCTTCCATCATTCCTTCCTATCACTGAAAAAGTGGAGCAAAGGAACACAGGGACAACTAAGACAGCTTAGTCTGTCTTCCTGATTGATACAGAGAGGGTATCAAGAGGAAGGGAGGGAGTTTGAGGTTATTACTCTTTCTTTCCACACAGAGGCCAATATGTAGACTCCATCTATTATGTTAGCCAACACTCTGATAAGAATTCAATATTTGAAAGTGTTATTGGCTACATTTTAAACCAGCTAAAGGGGCTTTCTGTTTGGTGTTTTTCTTGCTCAGAGTTTGTCCCTTATATACAAGTGTTCGTCTTGTTTAGAAAGATTCAAGGTTGCTCTCAGGCCTTGGTTACAACAAGCAGATGCTGTAT
Organism: Acanthurus lineatus; assembly: GCA_029814665.1. Lineage (NCBI taxonomy): Eukaryota > Metazoa > Chordata > Actinopteri > Acanthuriformes > Acanthuridae > Acanthurus > Acanthurus lineatus. Next base: position 6,791,720 of record JAPZDV010000005.1, read on the forward strand.
GTCTGTGTTTGTGTGCTTGTGAATGACTTAGAAACATAAGAGATTGAATGTGAGTGAGAGAGAGTCTTGCTGCTTTTCTGTTCAGTAACAAAATATCTGACAACACCAATATAAAAGGTCTGAGAAAGTCTTAATCACACTTTTAAAACAACTGCAGTCAAAACACAGGCCTTGAGGCATCTCTTTATGTTTTACGTATTTTCTTTTCGTGATATCCACAAGTTGTGAAACACAAGGGCCTTAAGTTACTTATTTAAAGAAACTTGACCAACAACTAGGGAATAATAGGCGTTCCCAGGCACTGTGAGAGCTTGGACTAGAGAGGCAGACCTGAAGAGCAGAGAGATTACATCATCTTTCACTAATAAGAACCTTCTTGCTTTCTGACTCTAAATATGGGATGAGAATACTAAGTCAGAGAAAGCTGGCTTTCACTCAGCTGACGTGATCTGCTTCAATAACACACACAGACACACACATGTGCACATGCCACACATCACATATCTCTCATGTGGTCAGCAATCAAGGTCCTGCTTTCTGGCAAACTTCAGTCCTTTTGTCTTCCAAGCTGACAGTTATTCCTGCAAATGTGTTAAGAATAAGGCTATGAGATGACATAAGCCTCACATAAAGTACAGTAATGCCAAGCAGAGGCCTATCCCTTTTATGAACACTAACTGTTGGCTCTCTGACTCGGGGTTAGCCCAAAAAAGCCTACATAATCTGCATCACTTATTACAGTCACACAATGGCCATTTATACAACTAAGATAAAATACTGCCCTCGTTAAATCTCACATTTCTCTATTTCTCTTCATGTTTAACTCCCATCTACAATATTTTTCACTCTATAGTTCCTCCTAGGAGGACTTAAAGCCATGCACCCACTTGGTAAATGTGACAAAGTGCTTTCTTGGAATTTAAAATTATCTCAAGAAAAGTCGACTCAGAGCCTTCCTTTCACCCCATGCAAACCCAGGAATCACTAGTCAGAGGGCCAACATGCGAGACAAGAGAGAGAAGTGGGAGCACAGACACACAGAAGACCTGTCCCGTGATGACTTGTTGTTTCTGCTCAGTGTTCTGGAGGGAGAACTACAGGTAGGAAATTTGTTCACATCCTGTGTAAACAATCATTTAGTTGTTGAATCCAGCTCTTGTGAAACTACAAAGTCCATTAAACTGCACCATAACTGTAACTGCACCTATTACTGGATACTTAAGCTAAAGTCAGTGTTCTACTGCAATGTTTTTTTCACACTAGGCCAGAGATGAAGTAATCACTGTGTTGAAATCAGAGAAGACAGATTCAGCTGTGCTGTGGGCCAAATATGGGTTCAGCAGACCAGAGAAGGCGCTCCGTGCCCTGCAGAGAGACTCCCTCCAGGCCCAGCAGTACCACCTGCAGGATGTGTACAAAAAACCACTTGCTGAGGTACCAATAGTGAGAAATACACTGCATTTGAAGTGAATCATCAATCTAATGTGGCGAATGCATTACTGTCTGAGAAAAAAGCATCTATCACAGCTGCAACATCACACAGATTTGTTTTTTTTTGTACTACAGGTGCTACATGTGCTAGACCAAATCCTTTGCAATAATCATACACCTATAAACTAAAGGGTAGTTTTTCTCTACATTTAGTTTGTGTTCTCTTCTCAGACATCTGTAAACTGTTTTTTATAAAATGTAATCAATGTGTAGAAGAACAATTAGAGACCTAAAATGTCAGCAAGTAAGTAAGTAAGTGCCTGAAAGTTAAAACTAAAAGGAAAAATGCATCTCACTTTAATTTAGGTGAAGTTGTTCTTTAAAGTTAATGTCCTATAGCAAACACTACTACAAATATGTGGAAGCCAGACAGGAGCTTTTACAGTACAAGAGATTCACTTGCCATATTAAGATACTATGCAAGGACCCCCTTTCCACACTAGGTAATCATTCCCCTAATCAAGGTTAACTGTCAATCTTCTTTTCACAATCCCCTTTATTGTTTTCTCCTTTTCTCCTCAGCTCATCCACATGGTAGAAACCCAGAAGCGCTCATCCAAAGGCTTGCTGAAGCAGCTCCTGGAGGTGTCCAGATCTCATAATGGCGCCATGCACAGGCTTGAGGAGCAAGAGAAAAACCACAGAGCTTTTATCCATAAAAGCAACTGTCTTACCACTCTTTTGGAGCAGGACAGAGAGAGGTTAGTGCACCAAACCCTCGAGGTTCAGATAAATGCATAAGCAAAGACAACATTGATATTTTATGGTTACCACTAAATTGGTGGCTTGTGTTGAAGCTAGTCTCGTAAAAATATCTATGCACCCCTCCTGGCGTAAATAGATGAAGATTTAAGTTTAGTGTGGAAGAGGCTAAGGGATTAAAGTATTTCAGCACAGTGAAACGAGCCAGATCTGAGCTCTGTGATGTACACTTGTGCAGGCTTAGATTCCTTTAGTCTATGTTGGCCTGTAATGCTCTTCATGGCTGAGTGAAAGAGCAAAAGCGCTGTTGGCTGCTGCATTACTACCACCCCGGTGTATGCAGCCTCAAGACTGTACTTAGAGTTACTCCACTCAGACACAGTCCATTACATCCTGGACACAGTCAGACCTTGTGGCCAGTCTGGCTCTGTTCACTCTCCCTTGTAAACACATAAACATGCACTCACATGCAATTACATGTACAGTCTAAATTGGCACCCTACTGCCCAGTTCAACAGTACCACATAGCACAGGGTGAAGTCCTATTCTAAACTCAGTAAATAGACTAAGGGTTTGCTAGTGGGTTGAAAGAATTCTTTCCCAAACTGAGCAAATTTAGATGTGGTCTATGAGTATAGCTAGTTCTAATGTGAAGGTGGTCACTGGTGTTCCTATGCAATTTAAGGCCCACAACAGGGTTGTTGTGTTGAAGTCCTGGGTTGTCTCGGCTCATATACCATCAGAATCCACTCTGTAATCTAGCTGTGTAGGAACGTGGAGCCACACTGGGCTTGCAGCCCTGGGAGGAGACTAGTTGTCTGCATCTGCATGCCAAACTGAAAATGCTTTACTGATCCACCACAGGCACACACGCAATTAAAGACCCAAAATAGTCATGCAAGTTGAGTGATTAACTTTACTAGAATTTTGTCTATTCAAATACAATGTGGAAACCCAAAACATGCACACATAAAGGCTTTGTGGTTCATCTTGGCCTAATGATGATTAATACTTGAGTAGAAGGCATGTCTGTGATGCAGCATGAACTCTGTGTGGCTTTAACATTTCTGCCCCTTAAACACAGAGGACTTACATCCTTTCTTTTAAGAACATGTGTCTGAAACATCACATATTAATTTATCACAGAAATTAAATTATGGGCTGACAGTAGAGCTGTCCTGAATCCCCCTTTTTTTCTGTTTTTTTGAAGCTTCAGTAGTAACAGACAGCCAGTATTCAAGGGGGTATTTCTCTGTTAATGGCTAAGATGGCAGTGCACTAAAATAAGTGTCTTTCAGTTGAATTTAGGTCTTTTCAAACTATTGTCTATTCTATATCTATTTGATCTAAAAGATCTGTATGATTAACATGGTTTTAAAGTCAGCACTAAAGACTGGAGTTATCAATTCAGTTTGCGTCCAAAATGTGAAATATGGTCACAATCTTCCCTGTTGTTCTCGAGTTATGGCCCAGTTTCACGGTTAGGAAACTGTTTTGCATAACATTAGGATGTCATAGTGAAGTTGACCTTTTGGCTATGAAATGTCATCACTTCATTATTTTATCCTATTAAAAATTTGAGTAAAATTTTGCCATAATGCACCCCGCTATAAAAACCAAGGGACAGCTGATTAGAAAAAAACAATTTACTGACCTTAAAATTAATCAATTACTAAGAAAATAAATTAAATAGCAAATTAATTGATAATGAAGTTAAAGTTGGTTCTAGCTCGACTCTAATCCCATAAAACCCAATAAATGGTCTGCTACTTGTTATACATGTATGATCAATACATACAGCAATGCTCTTTTTGCCTGTATATATTTACTAAAAGGGACACTTGAAAAAGATTTCCTAATCTCCTTTGTTTTTCCAGCTGCACTTGATTTTCTTTGAGCCTGACACAAATACGTTTAAGCTGAGTCGATAAATACTTGCATTTATCTAAAGGGTAAACAACACAAGGCACACTGAGATAGGCCTGTCCCTTTCATTCTCCTCTTCATCATGTCCCTCTCATATCTTGCTCTATGGCAGCCTAAATATTTACCTGAAACATTTCCAGTCATTCTCCAAATCCCCTTCAACTATCTTTCAATCACCCTCTCTGTTTCTTTTCAAAGTGTATGAAGAAAACCACTCTGCCTGGTTTCAAATCAGCACCCCTCTCTCTCTTTTTTTTAGTTCCCAACAAAAGTAACTCTGCAAGATGCCATGTGCAGAGCAGATGACCTGTTTTAGCTGTAAACTATACAGTAGGCAATACTTATAATCACTCTATGCCATATTGTGATCCCTGCTGCGTGTCAAAAAATGATTACATCTGCACATCACAATGCGGCAATCTGGTTATTCCAACCTCAGCAATCAGAACATGCTCTGAGTCTGTGTGTGTTTCCTGTGGTCTGGCATTGGGCTGGCAGCATCTCAGCATTAACCACACACACATGTTCAATACATAATTGACAACCATGCTCTCATCTGTCCAACAGAGTTCTGAATCACAAACTTCTGTCAGGCTCTACCCCACACCAACAAACCACTTGAAATTCAATCATGTTTTCACTCGCCAACTCATGTGGCCTTCTCATCAATGCATCATCAGCAAGTGCTACAGTTATCAGAAAAGAATGCAGATGTTTCAGGAAATAATATCTAAAGAGAGTCTACAGCATAATATTTTTGAAAGTACAGATGGCTGCAGACATCTTTAAGCTGGATATGCAATTTATTGTTCTTTTGAATGCAAAGATAAGTCACTTTGTTGATGGAATCATAGAAACTAAACATTCTTGACGATAGACCCTTTAACAACAAATCTGTAACCTTAACTTTTCTGCTATGTATGTTGAAGTGTTTGCTATCATGAATGATTGACTGGTATGATTAAATGAGCAACATGACCTGTATGTAGTCAAAACCCAAGGTAATGGTCAAATTAAAATTTAGACCTAATTATTGTGCTAAAAATGTAATAGCCAAGGATCACAAGAAATATTAAAATTCATCCAAAGGATGAACATACTGTATAAACCAAATTTCATGGTAATCCATTCAACAGTTGTTAAGATATTTCAATGGACATCATACATGTCAACATGGTGAAAAGTCAAGCATCTGCAATAGTTTGGAGGACTTTTCTTAGTGAACCATAGAGGTTGGCACAAAAAAAATACATATCAATCAAATAACTAATGAGATATTTCAGTCACATTACCATCCTAAGAACCACACTGCAATCCTCTCTGACTAGGCATGGTGGAGGAATAATTGTGTAGACTCTGCTCAAAGAAAGGGACAAAGTAAACTTGGCTCTGTCATGGCCGAAACACACAGCTGTTCTGTCCATCCCTCACACTCAAATCCACCATCTGCCTGCTCAGCCAATAATATGTCACAGGAAGATGTGCATAAATTACCATCAGAGTCTGGCACCACATCACTTTAGAGCAGAATCACTGTTCTGATCGCAAGCTGTTGGGCTCATTTGTTAGCTATACCAAACATATGAGGTCAGTTTAGCCATTCCTTCAATTTTATTAAACATACTGATAAATGAGGAGAAGAAAGCTAGGGCAGACTGTGTGAGCAGCTGCTTTTCTTTTTGCATCTTTGATATGCCTTCACTATGACCCTACACAGCAGTGCTTAGTAGAAATGATGGAATTGTCAAAGGCAGCGGGTAAAAGCCCAGTATCTCTAAATTACACCCCTTGGTGAAAATAGGACATACAACAGAGTGCTCTGCGTATAAGACACATATAATATATGCCATTATCTGAGGTTTTTCTTGGAAATGTATTTGAGGAACCAGATCATGCTTGTGATTAAGGACAGGCGATGTAAATCCAGCCTCTACTCTAAGGGAAACAAGACCATATGAACTCTGGTTTGAGAGCTGGTCTGTAGTAATTGCAAGGAATGAGGAGGATTTCTCTGTCACATTCCACAACCAGAAAATCTCTCATCTTACTAAGACCACTCAAAAGAGTCTCTGGGGTCGAAGGAGAATAATCAGGCTGGTTGCTTTATCAACCACACCTTCAACTACAAGGGCTCATAGCTGTTAATCAATACGCATGTGCTTTAAGGTAGTGTTAAGACAGGGATATCTGATTAGACAGGAGTGTCAGTGCCAATCTGCTGTGGCAGCAAGGTTTGAACAAGATTTGAACAGTCTCTTTTCATTTTTAGCACAAACAGAATAGCCCTCTAAAGTTAAACAGCCATTTACAACCAACAGTGGAATTGTAGCAATGTGGTTCACTAAAAGGGCAACGTCTAAGGCTGAAAAAAAAGCCAAAAACTGCAACAACTCAAATGGCCACTTAAATTGACTTCAAAAGCAAGACATTCCACATGGACCCTTGCATTAAAATACCAAACATTAGAGGAGAAAAGAACATGTTTACAACCTGGTACAAAACACAAGTTTGGTTTGTATAGTTTATTTCCTCATGCAGGGTACACTTTTATTTAACTTATTTGTTTAATTTATTTCCAGGCTTTATGTTATGGATAATTAAGGCTGTTGCTGTTTTGAGAGGAGCTAGTTGCTAGTTGTCTGCCAAGCATCACCTTAGCTAACTATTGGCTATGTTCGGGGCGCTTAGTGCTTTCTGGATAATTTTTCATGCAATTGTCAGAAAAATAATATAGCTTGCTGTATGGGGTTTATTGTACTAAAAGAACTTCCAAAAAGTCTGTGGTCCAGCAATGCTCCACTGCTGTAGCCAGTTTTGGCTTAGCTTGCAGTTGAATGGAGTCAGGCATTGGCAAAATGGCAAAAGCTGGCGCCACCACACAAAGCTTCAGCTGGATGATAAATTAATTCAGAAAATATACATATGTAATATTATTTACCTCTTTTAGAGGCGTTGTCAGTGCTGAGAATAATTGTTGATTAGCTTGCCAACCCATGGCAATGACTCATGAGTTTAGGCCCCACAACTATTAAAACTGGGTCTGCCTTTCTGTCAAAAATGTTCTTCACATCGTGAAAGGATATATGTTACGTTAACCTAAACTGTGATATTTTTCCTCAATAAAATTTGGCAGTTTAGGTGCTGAAACCTAACACCAACACACCTCACCTCAAAAATGATTATATACAATAGAAAAGAGATAAAATAAATAAAAAAGTCAAGTCTAAAAAGAGGACAACAAAGCATAATAATAATAATAATAATAATAATAATAATAATAATAATAATAATAATAATAATGGGGAGCAGTAACAGTAAGAGACCTGGATAATAGACAGGAGGGTGCTGGCCTAAAAGATTGAGAATGACTGGCCTAATCTGTAAAGTTTAAGTGTGTCTTTATGGCTGTAAATTCTTGTGTGATGACAACATTACCACAAGAAATAGTTCTCATTTAATTAGATGGGTTAGATGGGTTTGTTTAACAGAAAGAAATACTATCAAGGGTATATATTTCCCCTGAGAAAGTTGGTGCTAATAAGTGCTTGGAACATGCGTCAAAAACTGACATGTTTGTTTTCTCCTGCAGCACTGGCAAGCTTAAATATCATATATTTTGCTTTTATGATTTTTGTCATTCTTGTTGTGACGGACGAGACAATCAGTCATCAATCCCTGTTTTAATGAGCCAAAAGATTTGACTTGAATTATTCCACTAAGAACACAAGGATAGAAACTGTAATTAACAATGGCAACAGAAAGTTAAATATACAAGTAGGGTGAGGAATAAAATGATAGAGCAAGAAGAAATGGATGAAAAGCAGTGTGGGGAGGCGAGAGAGGGAGAGAGAGAGAGAGAGAGAGAGACATATGGATGTAATTGAGAGCTGACAAACTGTTGATGTCATCTCACAGGCAGGTTATCAGCCCCCAGGCAAAGCTACGACAACTCACAAAACATGTTTCTCCTCTTAAAACACAACACACACACACACCATATAATACAATTTGCATGCTTTTGGATGAGCAACAGTTTCTATGACATGCCAAGTTAGATCCCGCACTTACATTGCATGAATAACATGTTTGCCTAAGCTTATCTTGCAAACCGAGGGTGTCACTCCATCTAGCTTATAGTGTGTTTAAAGTTTTAGTTTTCTTCGCACACACACACACACACACACACACACACACACACACACACACACACACACACACACACACACACACACAAACACAC
>JAPZDV010000005.1:6804600-6826148 GCA_029814665.1 Acanthurus lineatus
ACACACACACACACACACACACACACACACACACACACACACACACACACACACACACACACACACACACACAAATACACACACATTCTGTCCTTCCCATTAGCCTCTTTGGCATGTCTTACAATGACCTCATCTGGAATGGGCTGAACTCCAGTAACAACACATACATACACACACAATCACGCACTCGCATTCACACACACACACTCACACACACTCACACACGCACACACACACTCACTCACACACTCACACACACACACACACAAACACACACAGCAGTAGAGCCTGTACAGTCCCTTATAAGGACTTGCTGATGATGTAATGGGCGCCACTGACTGCGAGGGAGACTCTGCGCAAAGTACTTCTCATAATGTTTGGTTTTCCGGATGGAATGTCCACATCACTGGGATCTCCGGGAAAAGGAGAGGTGAAAGAGTAGAGACAATTTATTCTCTGAGGATTTTAAAAGTACAGAGGCCAGCAACACTGCACAGGTAGGACAGACAAAAGACTTCGAACAACTGAAAGATATGAAATGCATTTAGAAATTCATGTTACTTAAAGCTTGCTTTTTAACTGCCATTTAAAGATGTGAGCAAACTGAGTACTGACTTGTTCTGCATAGGCTTGGCAGGCAGAAAGTGCTATTGGGTGCATCTCAAAAAGGTGTCTATGTTATTAAGTACATGTCAAGAAGGTATCTAAATTGTATCTAAGTCTAACTCTGAAACCCTGTTATTGAAAAGCTGTGGCATTTTTAGAAGTTATCTCTTCTAAAAGTTATTTGCTTTTAGCGTATATAAAAAGACTTGAGATTGGGGAGTGTAGCCCATTTATCTAAGAGCAATATTCATGTTTCAGTCAATTCAATTCAATTCAATTCAATTCAATTTACAGATCAGCCTTCCATTCCATTCGGAAAATTAGTCCTTTTCTTGTTTTAAAAAGCTTACCCACTCATACAGTAATATGGATCTTAATAGAAAATGTATAGATACTTTACAAACAAAATTTTTAGATATTTTTTGCCTAAAAACCTTTAACAATGCATTACTATTTTTACACTTAACTTTGGCTGCCCCAAAAGATTTTAACTCTTCACATACTAATAGTACACAACACTTTCAACATGGACACATTTTAGACATGCATCTATATGTTATGAAATTACAAAAATGTAGACTTCAAACATGCAAGCATATTTAAATGTTGACACTCTGGATACTTTTAGTATGCAACACTAGTGCCAAAAAGTCCACAGACTTTTATTAGGAGATTGAGTTTTAATAGCAAAAATGAACTGGTGAGAGAGATAACTTTGAAGTGCGCCTTGCTTGTCATAACACATGACATAAAATGTACAGTGCATTAAATGCATTTGTACATGTTGGTATGCATTTAGGGAAATGTGAGCAGCGACAGCACTTGGTAAATATAGCTCATCTGTAATTACTCATGGAACCGAGGGGAATTCCTTCCCTTTCCTTGCAGGATATGGGGTAGCATTAGATGTGCACAGAAGGAGGGTGATTGGGTGCAGTGCTGAGGGTACTCAAGGGTAGAGGAACCTCTTAATTAACAAACACTCCCTGCCAAGGGACCATCTGCCATGATAGTCAAAACATCCTACAGAATGCATGCTGCCTGGGGAGAAGTGCAAGAAAACATGGAATACATGGACATATCTTCATGTTTTAGGGTTTACAATTAGGCACACACACAATGGATAAACAGACGCACACAGATAGATGAAAAAAGAGAGTGAAAATCAAAATAAAAGTTTATACTGGAAAAACAAAACTAATATTAGTCTTTAAAAGTTGTGGCTGAGAGGTTAATTAAAAACATGAAAAGTAACCTGGGAGGTTGAAATAAGAGGCAGTTACACTATAAAAGACAGTCCACAGCATCCTGTCTGACATTAGCTTCATATATTTTTCTCTGCAGACTCAAGCTCTTGATTGCAAAGGAGAGAGAATACCAGGAGATAAAGGAGAAGAAAAGTGAACAAGAAATATCTGTTCTGAAGAATGAGCTGACCAGGCTGAAAGCTTTTGCACTGCTGTTTGTAAAGGAGCAACAGTGTCTGAGCAAGCTGCTGGAAGAGCAGAGGCATCGTGTCAAAGAACTGACTGCCTTCACTGACCACATCAAGCAGGAGGTCCGTGCTTCTTACCCCAGTGCAAAAAAGAAGGAGATTAAATACCTGCATCTGGAGGTGGAGCATCAAAACCAAGTTTCAATCGTCAACCAAAGCAAGAAAACCATGACAAACCCGAGTCTGCTGTCAGATGTTGAGGCACTGAGGAGAAGGGTTGTGGAAATGGAGGGAAAAGATGAAGAGCTGCTACGTATGTGGGACCAGTGTCGAGATCTGGACCACAGACTAGCGCAGGAGACCAGCCACTGCCGTAGCTTGAAAGTTGAGGTGGATAAACTCAGTGGCAGAATTAGTGAATTGGACAGGATAGAGGAAGCTTTAGGGAAGAGCAAACAGGACTGCAGTATTCTGATGGGCAGCCTGGAGCGAGAGAAAGAGGTCAGCAAAATGCTCTCTGGTGAACTGGACACTCTGAAAGCTCGGGTGAGAGAGCTAGAAGCCACCGAGGGCCAACTGGAAAAGAGTGGAGCTGTGATTAGTCAGGACCTGGCTAAGCTTAAGTCACTGACTGTAGCTTTGTTGGAGGACAGAAAAACCATGGCCGAGAGGCTCAGACAGGCTGAAGAAAAACTCAACAGGAAGGAGGGCAAAAGAAACGAGCAAAGCAATTTGGCAACGATGACAGAAAGACTGAGAGACGAAAGAAAGCAGACAATGAGGTCTAAGGCAGATTTAGAGGAAAGGATTAAGGGCATAGCAAAGGAAAAAGATGAGCTTCAAGACAGACTAGAAACAGAGGAGGAGAGAAACAGAGAGCTACAAAATACAATAACCTTAATGAAGAAAAGGTTACAGGTCTTGGAAAACAGGAAGGAAAAAGAGGATAAGTACACATACAGTTCTATTTCAAACAACCCTAACCATCACTGCCAAACAGAAGACAACAAAGTAAAAGAATTGATCCAGGAACTAGATAGACTGCGAAAAAGACTACAGGACAAAGAGATGTTGGAAGGAGAGCTAATGAAAGTAGAAGAGAACTTTGAGTCCCTGGAAAAGAGGTTTAAAGACGAACAGAGGAGGTCTCAGGCACTTACAGAGGAGTTAGAAGTGGCCAAGAGAGAGCTTTCCAGGTATGACCAGGCAGAGAAGCAGAAAGTTAACCAGGAACACCTTCTCCTTTGTCGTCTTCAGAAGGAGCAAGTTAAGTCCAGACTATTAAGCAGAGAGGTAGATACCTTGAAAGAGAAACTCCAGAAGCTGATGGGAACCGAAGAGTCCATCTGCAAGGTTCAGACTGATCACTCAATGCTGCAGAGAAAATTGACCCAACAGGAAGCCAGGAACAGAGAACTGGCTAAGGAGATGAAGGAACTGAGTAGTGAGCTAGATATGTATAGACAAGTCAAGGACCTTAAACCTGGTGCAAGCAGACAAAAGTGTTCAGACCATCATCAGACCACCAAAGAGGTTCAAACTGAAGAGAAGGGTAGCCTACATTCTGACTACAAGCACAGTGAGAAACTTGATGAGGAATATGAGGATGAGGATCCAAACCAAAATGCAGAAGTCATAAACAGAAGAAGCTCTCTTGTCAACAACCTTAACAGCTTAAACAGTGCAAATAACAACATAAGCCAATACAGCAGCCACTCAGCCAATGGCATAGATATGCACCAGATGGTTAATGGAGAAGTGATGATGGTAACACACACACCAGGGCAGCCTTTGCACATTAAAGTGACACCACACCAAATAATCAACACAGCCACACTTGAGATTAGCAGCCCCACTGGAGACACAGCTACATCTTACACCAGCACAGCTGTCATTCCAACAAGTGGAGCTTCACCTAAGCAGAGAATCACCATTATCCAGAACTCAGCTCTGTCTGCAGTTAATACTAAAACACCCCCTTCAAGTCCTGACCGCACCATCTCGCCACTTAATGGGACACCCATCTCTCAGGCGTTAAGTCCAAATTCATCACGCTCTGTGACACCCGACCACAACAACTCTCCCATTCAGATTGTCACAGTCAGGACCTGTTCTCCAGAGCCAACAGAGGCTGCCAATCAAATGATCTTCTGCAAGACTCCAGAGCGGCAGAACAGCTGGCAACATCAGAAATCCAACAGCACAGACACAAATCCAAGTATCATCACAACAGAGGAAAACAAGATTCATATCCACCTGGGGAGCCCATATATAGCGTCTCTAAATGGTATGACCCACAGCATCCCACAGTCTGTTGGGCCATACTATGTTCGCCATGAGCAAAGAACTCAAGTGCTCGCCAATGGCTGTCATGTCAAAGGTGTTGGCAAGATTACAAGTAGCATCACTATATCACCAGCTCCCGCCTCAACTTAGCATTCTTCAAATATTACAGTAAGTAGCCTTTGTAATTAGATAGAAATGTATCTATTCTGAGCATACAGTATCATGTTCTCCGTTACATTCCCACACTAGCCAACTAAAACAATACTCATCCTCTAGTGAGAATTAAGTTTTTGTACTTTGTAAGAATCATGAAATAAATGCTAAGTGGTATTTTTCCTAACAAGAGCCTTTGTAAAGCCTATTTGATCTAGTTAGTCTGTCCCTAGACATATTTTTACAACCTTTCTGTCAACATATGGTATGAGTCACCAGTGCATTTATAAGATCAATGTGAGGCATCTTTGCAACTTAATGTGTTACGTGCTTTATATAATGTTTTTTTATTAATGTATTTTGTTTTTGTTCATTAAAACATTGTGTTGTTTTTATTTACTCACTTTGAACATGATTGACATGGGTTGGGAATCAACACTGCTAATGAGTTACTAGCCAATTTAAATGCAAAACAGCTGGAATGAGAAAGAAGCCAAGGCAACTCCAAAACTGCAAAGCACAACACATCAAGCAACTGCAAAAAATATTGGAGGACTCTTATCTGTTAATAAATTTTGCCACGAAAAGAGGAGAATGGAGAAAACCAAGTATTACCTGGATAAAAAAAAAAGTTTGTGTTTGTTGAATTTGATTCAAACTTTGTCTTGCTCGCTATCTTGACCAAAGCAAAATTCCTCACAACTCTGTGTATGTAAGTGTACGTGTGAAATCTCTAACCAAATATGCACTGGAAAACTCAGCTCATGTTTTTCTGACACAATAAAACTTGGAACTCCCAGTACTGGTGTGGCTGTTCAAGTCTTACGTTGGATGAATTACTTGAAAGACTTTGCTTATTTGAGTACAAATTAGAAATTTTGAAATTATCAGTCTTAATATGTTTGAAACTGACAAGTGATATACTATTGAATTGCATAAATCCATTGACACATTTCTTTAGCTTTTTCTAATTTTCTCCAAAACACTGACAACCCCCTTGATGTCACACAAAGACAGAGAGGCTTTAAATGCTGGTATGTCTCTGTTTGTCTGCTGCAACAGTAGTCAAAGAATTCAGCATGTTATCTCCAGTCAGCTAAACCAAATGTTTTAAATAATTTTTTAAAAGATATGCATTGTCTATTGCAGCATCAAATTAACAGCATGCAGTAATGATTTGAAAGCCCTTTGGACATTTTCTGGTTTGCTTCTTCACTGGAGTCAAAACTAGTAATTGGTCTGAGTGTCATATGAATGCTAATACCCTAAGAGCACACTTTTTTGCAACTTTCTGTAAAGAAAAAGAAGCTTTCAGTTGCCCAAAATGCTCTCTGAGTCATGAAGAAGAGGAGGACCTATACAGAATACAAAAAACGGTAAGAGAGTTGCCGAATATTCAATCATTAGAATGAAAAATGTGTAACATTTAATTTTCAGAACGAGAGTTTGAGTTTTCACAACTATTTGTAAGCACACTAAGGAGAAGCAGTACAAAGAACTTTGAAAAAAAAATAAGATGACTTTTGCAAAAAATGGTTGCCTTATACTAGTTTAACAACAGTAAAATGAAATGTTTAAAAAAATCAATTTGTCATTCTGCATTTATTGTATCATTTGATTAACTTAATTATATCCTAATCATGTATGTTTTTCTTTGGTTCTTATAATCAATCAAATAACCTCTCTTTTTAAAGCACTTTGGTCAACATTTTCATTTGACAAAACCTTAATTCAATGTTATTTCTATGCAAGTGTGCCAGTCCCTTGAAACAAACTGGAGACTAGTATCGACCATATAACCTTAATAACAGCATTTATGATTTTAAGTAAACACTACAATAATTAGATATTTAAAAAATATCTGACCACAAAATATATGGTTACACAGTGTGGCAGAAATACATTTGTCAAATAGCTTTAATAAAGTCTGTCTTGTTGCCAGAGTTGGTATGTCTAAATTAGAAACTAGCTGATGCAATTGGGGGACACCACATGGCTTCCAGTGGTAGGAGAGGCTGGTAAAGAGCTGTTATACCAGGTTATGAGGACCAATATGGAGAAACATTAACCACACTGACATCAGCAGCTGGCAAGGTGGAAACCAGATGAGGCATTGGATGACATAGACTAGCGTGACAGAGGCCTCGTGAGGATTGTTGTTGCAAGTGTGAGTTTTTAGCCACAAAATGCATTACCATGGTCATACTAGAGTCTCTAGTTTATTCTTAAGACTTCAAAGTCAGCCCAATGCTTTATCAGACTTCAACTTTCCTTTTCTGTCCTGGCAATTTTCAGTCAGCTGCACAGCCTTTTCTGTCCAGCATCAAATATGAGTAGGGATGGGTTGTCAGTCAGGGTAAAAGGGCCGATCAAGATGCCTTCAGCATGGGGAAATGTGCAACACTATTGGCCAGAGTTAGCATGGATGCTTTCATATGATCTTTTCCAAAAGTCAAATGATCACACAGTGGAAATTACACAATGATGTGGCTAAGTGCAAATACCAGGCTGGTGGTATAAGACACTTTGCCCTACTTTAAAAGACATAAGGTGACAAAAGGACATTAGGTGAACAACCATTCCTGACAGATAGTTCTGCCTCTTTTCTCTTATTAGATATCTAAGGAGCCACTAAAGAGGCCTGATGTGACATGGATTTCAAGACCAAAGAAGTAACCAACAGAAGAAGCAACAGAGCTCTAAATACAGGACAGGGAAATGGAAAACCTCTCTTAGTATATAAAGGAAATATGCTGACATTAAGAAGGCCCAATGTGCCTGTGACTAAAGCATGTTAATTAACACTGCAGCATATTGTAGAAAAAATAATTTCAGAATAAAATATGCAAAATATATTTTTAAAAATTGTAACTGTAATGCTGATGTCTTGACAGAATCAGGAGGAAACTCCAACAAAAAAAAAAATGTACAAGAACTAAAAAATTACTGGATAGACAGATAGAATATAAATCTGTCATTATAATTTTGCTGCAGAAACACTCAGACTTTTTTCACCAATTCGATACCATATTAGCCTGAAATGGGACCTTTCAATTTCCCAGCGGTGTAACACAGACCTGTTAGCCACTTAACAGATTTGAATGCACAAGTAAATAACTATAAACTACAAACATCTGGTGTAACTCTAAGCACACATTAGCTAAGTTACATTGCAATATAATTGGTTGACAGGGTAAATAAGGCAGGCTGAAAGTCTCCAAAAAAGGGAAATTTTAATTAATTTTACCTAGATAAAACAGCTGATTTCTTTTTTCAGTATCAGTCGTTGCTCTAAAACAGCAGCCTCCACCAGAAGTTACACTATGATGCCACTGCCAACTACTGCACTACAACAGCAAAGAACTGATTTTCATTTTGCAATTTAGGAAAAACGCTTTTTTTCTCTGTTTACATTTAATCAGGTTTCGCTGGGGTTTTAACCACACAATAAACTGCAGTAGCAGCAAGGTTGTACAAGATGTTATATTTTTACATTTGAAAAAGGACAGACTTTTTCTGACTGGAGTTTTGAAAGTCTATTGTCATATTTTATGACATCATTCCCCTTAAAAAGCTAATTTTCCCCATGCATTACTCACACAAGTTTAACAGCAGGCTCAAACGGCCAGAAACTTTAAATTAGCTATTATAACTTTTAAAAGCTAGTGAGCGCCAGGCAGGGAGGGTGTTTGGTTGAAGTGCATTTGAAAGAAAAGTGCAGCAATATTTACAGAGACTTTAGAAACACACGTGGCTTATTGTGGTTGGGACAAATAAAGATATATGCAAATGATAGCTTAACATCTTATTAACCTGAATGTGTTAATGTGAATTACTTTCCTAAACGTGTGAAACTACTGAGATTTGTGAGTATTGAAAGTACATGAATTTATCTAAGAGAGGGAGAAAGAAAGAGAAGAGGGAATAACTTCTATTGTCAATGTCTGGGTAAGTCTATTTTTTAATAACTTTTGAAAAACGTTATTTTATTCTGCTCGGCAACAAAGCATTACTCCGCTGCCTGAAGCGATCACATTAACAATCCTAAAAGGACATGACTGCCCTCTTTTGGTATGCAGAGTACATGGAATTAAGCAATGAACAGCCGCAGGGAACTTTGCATGGTGATGTATTTAGATGAGGATGGACATAACAGACGGAATGCAGAAAGTTATGGGTATAAGAGAGAGTCTTTTGAGGTTCAAGGGAAAGTAAAGGGCATGACAGAAAACATAGACGTTACCATACATGACACCTCTTTCTGTGACGAGCCACAAGCTGACACTCTTTCACACACGTGTTTACACAACCTCAGCTGGTAACAACTCGTGCTAACGCTAACTTTCCTATCCTGACAAATTAGAGAACAATTTTACAAAAAAACACTGAAACCTCGTAGTTTAAACTTGTCGACCTGGAAACAGGTGGTTTAATGCAGCTAAAGCAGCCGGCTGTCTTTTGCTCCATTGCTGGCTAGCTAACTTTAGCTTACCGTTAGCTTCAACAAAACCAACGTCTCTGGCGTCAGCTACAAGCTAACAAAGCTAACTTTTTATGATAAACGTGAACCTCACGGACCAAAAGTCTCACAAAAACACCTAAAGTAAAAAGATAATAATGTCACAAGAGATACCTGACTTTCCCTCATGCTCCCACCACTCGTCACCCAAGTCGTCTCCCATTTTCCTCACCGGGTTGTTTATCCAATCCAAATCTACCGCTGACAGAGAGGGGGGGAGCACACCAGGGGTGCGTTCACGGGCAGCACGTTTAAAACAAACCGTTTAAGAGACACCATGCACTGGCTGTGACAGATACATGCGGCTTTCGTTGAAATGTCACATTTTTTCCACTTGTAATAAGTTACATTGCTCAATGCTTCTTATAAGTCCTGATAACGTAAGTTTTTTCCTTTTTTCTGTCTTTCTTTTTTCATCTACTGCCACTGAAGTATATACGATAATGCTTCTGTTAAATTAATGTAATGTCAACTTTAAAAACCGTTCAACCAAGTCAAAAGCAAAAACAAAACACGTTTAAATAAACCAGGACATGGCTCTGATTTACACACAAATACAATACTGTTAATGGTGCGAGTCTGTCATTTCTTCATTTCTCCAGCAAAATAGCCACACACTGGGCTTGTATTGTCAATGGTGTTACAAGGTTGGAAAGAAAATACAACTTTCTGTATTTTTTGCAGAGAAAAACAAATCTGAAATCATAAGAAACAGTTTCTATTAACATTTTAATGCAAAAGTTGGGCACATTTACTGTTAACTGAGAAGCTGATTAATACAGATAATCTTTCTATCATCTCTCTAAGGTACAGCCAGATGATTGCAAAAGTCTAAAGATTTACTGAGACCTAGCAGTACAAATTAACAACAGCTCACACAGAGCATCTACTGTCAGTAAAATAACAGACAGCAGGCAATTTCTGAGCTCAGTGCTCCCTCAAGGGCGCTGAGTGCACTAGGCCATATATTCAGTTCCTGCATTTATATAAGTTTGTCCTCCGTTCTGTGCGTGCTTCTGTTTTTGTGCACATAAAAGGTTTAAATTCTCCTGTTTTTGCAAGTTAGGATCTTTCCTGCTTATCATCTCAATTGCATATTACAGCATATTTTAGGGACCATTTTGATGCTGGACCATCACAAAGAACAAGTTCAATGATGTTCTCTTTACACACTTAATATATATCTTATAAGAGTCTCAGAAGTCAAATTTAGGTTATAAACGTCAAATGTTAACCTTTTATTTCAATTATATCTGCAACTATAGGATAGGCTCCAAGTGAAAGAACAGTAACCCACTGTTCCACTAAATGATTCTACATAGTGGACATTATAAAACATGTCTTGAACACATCTTTACGGCTGCTGCCATTATGAAGATGTTATTTTCCAACACACAGAAGAAAGGAAAGAGAAGAGAAAGGAGGATTTGGAATAGTGCCCTCTTTCTCTGCAGCTGTTGCAGCAGGGAGGGACAGGCCCTTTGGGAGTAATTGCATGCTTTTTTGTGTCTCTATCAGAATAACACATTTCTGGCTGGTAGAAGCTATGGGATGTTTGATTAAAGCTTTGCCACAAAAAAAGAACAGACTGATTACTGGGGAAATTATAAAGGGTTCAGAATGGTTGTGCTGTGTAACCCTCAAAATGGAGGAGGAAAACAAATCACAAAAGAGAAAGGAAGGATGCAGTCAACACATTGTGCGGAGGTCTGCCAACATTCAGGAAGGACAATGGACTCTAAATGGCAGCTTTGTATGTAATTAAGCATAATTCCTGTAAAACACAGGCCTCTTCGTCATTTGTCATTCACTCTGTTCATCGTTTGGCTGCATTTTCACTGGGAACAATATGCTGTGCAAAAACACGATCCTTTTCTCTAGAGCCCAGGGAAACTCGTGAAACTTTAAAATATGCTTTTTCAGCCAACCTGCATGAGAAAGAGAGAGTGTTTTTTCAAAAGGATAAGCTGCACAGTGGGTTTCGCTATTTAAAAATCCTCATAAAATAATCTCAGCTCAGCATCTTTGAACATGAAGAAGAGGTCGTAAAGATAAGATGGAAATAGCCCTTAATGAGATCTTTGAGGAAGAGGTTGCAGTTAAGTTTGGTGGTGTGCAGTTGTTAGTAGAAAAATTAAATATGGTTAATATTTAACTTATTAAGACATCTTAAAGTTTATTTTTATTGTAGTTTGATATTTTGGAAAATGGATGTATTTGCTATCTTGCCAAGGGAGAAGATTGATTCATCCCTTAAACTTGTCAGTGAAATATGAGCCTATAGCCAGCAGCTGTTTTAGTCTGATGACAAGAAATCAGTTTCACTTGACCAAGATTATCCTCACTTGACCCCCTAAAAACCCACAACCTGTCATTTCTTTGGCTTAGTTTTGCAAATATTGTATAAACAAGATGAAACATGTGAATTGGTAATATTTTAGTTTAATAGTTTAATGCTAAGCTGGAATAACAACCTGCTAAATGGCTGTGTCTGTGTATTTGAATTCTGATTTTAAATTTTGGTGATAATTTAGTGAATAACAATTTTCACAACAGTCAGTACAACCTTTTTTTTTTAAAATTTTTTACCTTAACAGAAATATCTTTTTGACTAAAGGTGTGAGACTCTTGCACTTAGTCGCCCGCCATCCACCTGGACTTCCTCCTTTTGACTCTGTCTGGAATAGTTCATAAATGTACTGCATCATTCAGCCACACAGACATGGTGCAGGTGTAAAAAACAGTAATGTTAAATGTCACAAAAAACATGCTATTCATATCCACACACACAAACCCATGAGACTGAATATCATAACTGTTTAATGGAATACCATAGGGCTGTTCTTATAATATTAAAAATAGCTGTACAAATGATATCAATCTTAATCTAACTCTTGAAAAGAAATATAATAAGTGTATTTCTCAAAAACTACTTTATCCTCATTAACATTATCTTTGAACAGGTCGCCTTTACTGACCTTTTGCTATGCAGAATGATAAGAATGTTACGTTTAAATTTAAATAATATTGTAGACGCAAAATAAAAAATGGAGGTGTGCAGAGATCTAAATAAAAACAAGAAAGTTGTGAGAATGCTGCAGGAGAAGATGAACATTATTGTAATTAAAGGCGGACAGCTGTCTCTTTGGGCCTCTGTGATTGCACACTGTGGAGCACTGGTGTTAATGTGTTTATTTTGTTGTAAGCAGCTGTTCCTCCGCTCTCTCATTTTAATGATCACAAGAAGATGTGTTGTTTTTGGTTGCCATTCTCCTTTTTTTTTTTTTACTGTTTTTTCCCTTTTCTTTTGAAAAAGAAAGATGGAAGGGGATAACATGAGTGAGAGTGGACACGGAGTAATTATGGCTTTGGAAAAGTTCAGTGCAAATTACGACAAATCCACAAAGCCATCTACTTACGATGTATTCTTATTATATGCTTTTTATGATCATGATAGCAGAGTAGGGTTTCAAGCAAGACTTCATTTACTTTAAGATGCATGGGAGAGAGGAAAAATTCAAAGAAGTTCAAAACTCCAGCAACTCCAGTAAAATTTGACAACTTTTTTTTGTTAAATCAAATTTCTACGGCTTGTAGACTTCATGAAATACACACATGAATACACATGAATAACATAAAAAAGGGTAAAGGTGTAACTTGTGGTCTTACAATAAAGTTACTCCATGCACTACAAAGTTGCTGGAGTTTTGTCCTCTTTGAACTGTGATCAAAAGTTCATCCTCTTTTCTTTACTTAAGGTCTTGACAGAAACTCGTTGAATTCATCTCCTTTGTTTTACCTGCTGAAGAAAATACAATTCCATTGTTGTTCATTTGTTTTTTTGCCACTTTGAGCACCAGTGCGATTGTCTTCTGTCTGCCTTTTTCTTTCCAAACCAGATTGCAGCTGTCAAGGGGCTGAGGAGGCAGAGTGCGATTGTTTTGTGTAGTCTTCACTACAAGGCTAAATGATGAGTTTTATAACAGTAAATTAATTTATTCTCTACTGATTATGTGATAACCTTGTCTAATTGTGTTTTAGCCCTCTCATCTTTAATGAGGGTTCAAAAAACAAAAATGATGATTCAAATGAATATAAAATGAAGAACAGTAACTGTCATGTTGATATGCCACAGCGAGAACGGGGGGTCAGCAAGGTAGTCAGTGGCTTGACAGCAAGTATGTGGCCAAGTGGAAATAAACAGGAAGTGACCTTGAGCCAAACAAAACTTCAGCACTCATATCTTCTCATGCAGATCTCTAAGTTACAACTGTATTCATGAGCATCTGGCCGAGCCTGACCTGCCTGAGGATGAGCTGCATTCTAAACACGAGGCAAATATTAATTTGTTGCTCTTGCTTTCCGTCTTGTTTTTTGTTTGTTTGTTTTTCAGGGCTTTTTGTGTGGATGTGTTGAGTTGATACTAAAGTATTTTTAAAAAATATTTGGATCACACATTACATACATTAGAATATCTTTAAAAAGACTGCAATGTAAATGTATCATATGGTAGACTTTGGTCTGTAAGCAAAGTGAATGGCTCTCTGTAGATATTTGGGGGGGTTTGTGTGTGTGTGGGGGTTGGGGTTGGGGTTGGGGTTGGAGGTAAGACAGAAGGTATTTCAGAGCAGACATCGTCATGGCAAAGGTCCCAGTTACTGTCAACCTCACCAACTGTCCAACCACATGGGTCAGGCTGCACCTGATGGAAGTTTTAAGGTCACACACCGCAAAGTGCGCAGAAGAAGACACGACAGCTGAGAGGTTACATCATGGCATGTTGTCCGGTTGAATCTTCAAATAATAAGCCGGCTTTTCAAGACACCACGGGGTCAGTTTTGTTAACATATACAGAGTTCTACTTCACTTTTCATGTGAACATGCGAGGCCACCTCTGATGCAATGTTGACGTGACCAACTGCAAGCAGGGCAGTAGCCGAGATTTTGGAGACGTTGAGGTGATGAGGTTTATCTGCCCAGGAAGCTGCATATGTGAAGTAGTTAAATTTGAAACAAAGTGTTTCTTCTTCTCTTTTGTTTGAAACTAAAGAGAAACTCTGAAGTTTACAAGCAAGTTTCTGTCTAGGGGAGTGCTACAGTGTATGTGAAAAACTGGAGGAATCCCACCCACTAAGAAACCACTAAGTGAAATCTAGTATTGGAATCAATCATAAAGTGTAGTATGTCTTCATTTATTAATTTAACATTTAGCCATCCATTTTTGTACATGTTTTCTTCCTAAATTATGTTCTATGTGTTGTTATGAAGCCCACTTTACTTTAAAAAAAATCCTTTAATTATATTTTGATAGCTTGTAAGAAATGTAGTCTAAAAAATATCTGAACTAGTCTTCAAAGGCCCAATATGATTGTTATTCCCTCAGTGGTAGCTTTGGCCCCGAGTACAAACACACACTGTGAGTTCTACATTGATCTACTGTCCATCTTCACTTAAAAGCATTGTGTTAGATGACATCTGTTATGACTAATTGCGAAATTATGATCTTAAATTCAGAGTATTAATGCATGAAGACCAAAGCTTGTCTAAACAATGCAAAGTAGAGGACAAACATAGATGCTGTCATAACTTTAAAGCTCAAATTTCTGTCATCAGAGTTGACCTTGGTTTTTAGCAAATCGTACATTTTAATGCCAGATTTGTCTTCTTAGTCATACCTATTTGTTTCCAGCAGGTGGAAAGGAAAAGAAGTTCCCATGTGTGAGACCTCTGAATGTATGGCCACAGCTTGTTGATCTGCAGACAGCACAGACCCTACAGTGTGGGCAGAGTGACTTGACAACTTGTCCCCTCTATAATTATGGTAAGTGACAAAAGTGATTGTTGTAAGCTGCAGAAGTGACAGCGTTAAAGGGCTGAGGGCCACCCACACAGCTGGCAGCTTAGCAACACATACATATTCTTGCCTGAATCACCGAAGGGACACAGAGGCACAAAACAAGGTGAGAGGGGATTACTGGGTGATGCACCTGTCAAAGAGATCCTTGCTGCCTCTGTGGTGACAGTTGGAAAACTAATAAACACCTGTGTTGTTTATGAGATGAGACTTCTAGCATGTACTGCTTAGGAATTGGTGACTGCTTATGTAACTGTACAAAAAGTATTGCTTCATCTGCAAAACTGAAAAGACACAAACCTGCACCTTTTCTCAGGACATTTGAGATTCCTGCTGCAGCACAATAGAATCTCAATAGAACAGCAGTGTAACCTCACATTACAGTTTTAGGGGAATAGCTTGACACTTTTATTATGAACTTGAAAAAGAAGGTTTTATTATTAAACAAATAATAGTAACATTTCTAACTTTTAATTAATTTATATATTTACATTTGTAATGTTTAAGATTCAGTTTACATCCTGCCTTATTTTGGTTCCTACTTGCCATTGTCTTAGGATGGACAGTTGTGGCTGTCACAAACTAATAGACATGCATGGCGTGCAGTAGTAGAGGGCAGATCTGCTGTGAACCCTCAGAAAGTAAAGATAGGTGTTTACACTGTTTTGCAAAATCAAATAATTCAAAATGAAATTTTCAACAGCTGAAAAGAACTGGAGGATGAGCCCAACCAAGAAATTAGGGCTATAATACCATACTTCACCCAGACACTCTGCTCCATTAAGCATCTACAATAATAAAACTCAAAATAAAATACTAACTCCTTACTGTTAATCACTATTTTATTAAGAAATTCATTTGCAAACAATGCCATGAACTCTGCATATATTGGAATAATTTAAGTGTTTGCTCCATGTGATATAAAGACTGTTTGTAAAAAGCCTCTCTATATTAACAGAGAATACACTTATATGGCAGAGCTGCGATGCAGGGTGCTGGCCTGCCCAAAGGAAACTTCCTCTAGTGGTGCTGATGATAACCAACATTGACAACAAACTGTGGTATGTAAAAAATTATATATTAATTTTGTGTTAATAATACACACATGATAATATTATGTAAATAATAAGGCACCTCTTAAATAATTTCCTTTCTCTCCATTCTCACTTTGTCGTAGTGGGTGGCAGTCATGGACTTCAGCATTGGTTGCCACCCACCATCAAACAGAAAAATTCATATAGTGTAACTGTTCATTTCGTTTCAGACTCTCTGACCACCCTCCTACACTCATATTTTGTACAATTACTTTGCCAAAAAGGGACAAAACACACAATAAACTGATTCAAAGAGGAAATTGACTAAAAGCATTATGTTTTTTCAAATGGTCTTTACATATTGTGATAGTATCAGGTTACAAGTGTGTATTGAAAAAAAAATATGAGGACAGCCTTTAAGTCAGCGCAAGACACGAGTGGCCAAGCCCCCTTATATTATAGTATATGTAAAATATATAATCAAACCTTTAGAAAAAGCTTTTGTGCAGTTTTTCTAAGGTAAAAAATGTGCTGAATTTGACAAAATATACTGTACTGGGGAGATTGATACACACACTTACTCTCCAATCACCCCCTCATTTAAATCAAATACTGTAACTCATTTTAGTCCAAAAATGATGGCTAAAAGTAACAAAACCTCAAATACGAACAGTGTTATCTGATACACTTCAGACACTTCAAATCTACAGAATGGTTTCACCCATTGTCAGGCTATCATGAGCCATCAATAGCAATTGCTCAAGAACTCAGTGTGAATAGTATTGAATTGGACTTAGTCTCAGACAAGACCAAATGCCTCAAATGTCTGCCTTTATCGATTGTTAGTCAACAATAGAGAGCTGACATTTTCACATATCTGATTTCCTCCATTGTTACAGACCTCTGAATTCACCTTCTTTGTTGTGAAACTACTCACACATGAATTGTAGCAGAATGGTTGGGACGCACTGTATTTGTTAATGGTTGGCTGAAGCTGTTTGTAGTGTAATAGCTAATGGAAAAATAGGGCGATCACAAAGAAAATGCTTTCAACATCACATTTCCTTTTACATATTCAACTTGTTTGTCCACAGAGGACCCTCAGAGGGGTGTTACGGTGCTTTTTGTGGAAAATCTCTCAGAGCAAACTCAGAGGTTTACACACATAGACATTAAAAAAACTCTGAGCTCCTGTTAGCTCAGTTTGTACAGTGCTCAGGCTGTGGCTGCATCACTGTGGGTTCAAGTCCCAGTTCGTAAAAAATGTGGATGCTCTTTTTATCATACATGCTGAGTAAACTGTAGCCTTTAAGATAGATGATCAACATAGTTTTTAAATAAATTTGCATTAACCAATAGAACACCAGCAATTCATTTTAAAAACTGCATTTTCTGGAAGCTCAAGTTCGCTGTTGGTTGTATTTTGGTTCTTGGTTTCTGCAAGAGAAATCAGAGTCCCTATATAGTAAAAATGTTGTCTTAATACCTTCAGATTGTCTGTCTGAGGCTTTTGTTTTTTAAATAGAGGGTGACTGTTCATTTAATTATGTTTAACCGACATTTAATGTAAGAACAAATGTTGAAAATTAGTGTAATTAACAATCATTAGAAAACCTGTCAAGTGCAGTGATACGTACAGTTAAACATCCCAGTGATGTTGTACTGTATATCAATACTCATGAAATGCCTCTTGCCCAATCAAATTACTTGGTTGTTATATAACAGCCGCTTTATCAATGTAGATTATTAGTTTTATTTTCATTTTAATGCATTAAAAAACATGTTTATTGGGATACTGTGCAAATACATGAGACTGAAAACATGTGAGCTTAGATGTGAAGATTTGAAGTGCAGCCCTTGTGAAACCTGGCTCATGTTTACAGAGCAGCAATAAAGAGAAGCCTGTGCAGAGGAACCTTGGTGAAACACTTTCTTTTAGTCCAGCAGCTTGATTGTAAGACTGTAAACTCACCTTGGCGAGACCAGGCTTGATAACTTTCCATGGTAACGTAGGTTGGCCTATTTAAACCACCTTTATGGAACAAAATTACTCCCCAAAAATCCTGATTTCATGAAATAAGATGGTAGTCTGGCTTTATGAAACCCCTCAGAGTTTTTTTCCCAGATGTGGAATGCAAGGTCAAGAGTGAACATTAGTTTTTGAGCAAATATAGATGAGAAATGCAGAGAAAATGAAATTTAGATGTGAATAATTCCATATAAAGTTCCAAATGACACCTGGACGTAGTGACATTGTTTTGTAAGGACATCAGTGCAATCTGTTCCTAAACCGTAACAATGCATGATGTTAAAAAAAACCCTTTTATTTATTGAACAAAAGCCGATGATCATAAGCAATGTTCATGTATCTACATTTTGTGTAACACTGACCATATGGTGTTATCCGCACTGAGGCAAACAAAAAAGCTAACAATATTTACTCGCTGTTGTCACTTGATAACTATTTCTTGTCAATAGGAACGCAGCCAGAAGAGATCTGTCACATCTACAGCATGGTGTGCAGTGGCATAACTGTTTTGATTCAAGATGATTTATTTGTTGGACTGAAAACAGCAGGGTGACATTAAACCTGCAATAACAAAAATTATGACAAATTAAGACAATTAAATACTTATCCTCTGTTTCCTGCTAACATGAAAATCTGATTTACTGGTATAAAAGCCAACTACAGACTGTGAAAAACACTACAAGCAGTTAATATATTTGAAAATAGAGAACTGGTTATACGTTAAAATTGTGCTTCTTTTTGGTAATAAGTTTAAATAATGATGATTTTCCAAAATATGTGTTAAACCCACATCTTCTGACTAGTTTAGTCCTGCACAGAATGTTTTAAAAAGTTCTAGATTTAACTTAAAAAAATAGATACAGAAAGTACAATAAACCTAAAAAGTAAAAAAACTAATTGTCCTTAAAATAATATAACGTCAAGAATCCATTTACTAGTCATAAAATAAAAAATTACAAGCATTGTTAATTTTTCAAACGCACATTACTTCCAGCAGTCCATAATTACAGGTCATCATGAAAAAACCAACAGCCAATGCTCTTAAGGCCTCTTTATCCTTCCCCCAATGCTGCACGAGGTACTTTATGTAAATAAGTCATCACTCATGAATGCATGAGTTTAGTGAGATATCACACTTGGGGATGATAAGAGGGGGAACTGCAAGAATGAGGAGAATGCAAGAGAGGAGCAGAGAGAGAGAGAGGGGGGTTGAGTTTGATTAGGAGCAAAGCAGTAAGAGGGTAAGTCAGGAAGTCCTGCAGCTCGTGAATAACAGATGAAAAGCATAATTTGGGCGATTTGCAGCCTTGTACAGATTGTTACAGTGTGGACATAAAGAGATAAGTAACACCGGGATCACTTCTTTCTTCCTTTTTTTCTCTAATTTGTTATTCTTCTATCATTCCTTATACGTAGACACACACAAACACACACATAGTCTCTTTCTGTCCCTGAGAGCTACGTCCTCATACTGTTAATTTTTCCATGAACTCACAGACGCCCACTGAACATTAATATGGTTGTCTTGTTGGTGCAGGCACCGCAGGGAATTTCCACAGTGCAAATTAGGTGAGATCTCATCTTTATAGAAGCTTTTAGCCCCTCACTTCTTTCCTTTTGTAACTGTGTGTGTGCATGTGTGTGATGTTGGAGTGTGATATCATCAAGAAAATCTCTGCTCCACAAGTACATCAAGATCTCCTCTGAGAAAAGGAAAAATACTGACTCTCACATGCGCACAATTAGGCTAACTACCTTGATAAAAACAAAACACCGGCATGGACAACCTTATAAGAGCTTGTTGTGTTGTTGCTCTATACATCATGTAAAAATAAAGACGAGCAGTGTGCTGCTTTACACTTTGTACAGCAGCAATTCATTTTCTGATCTGGGTGCAGATAGTGACTGCGAGGCACCACGTTGTGGTTTCTAAAAAGAATTTCCCAAGAGGCAGATTTGTCTTGTCACTGTTCTCTGCAGGTGCTCGCAGCTCATTACCATTTTACAATCGGTCCTTTAGCAGCTGTGTCCATTGATAACAAAGTGATGTATTTGTCTGTGATTGTAGGACGATGGGAGAACCTTAACGCATGCAGACATGTACATGCTGCTGTAATGCCGTCGCAGATAGACAGTTATCTCGGACCCTCTCTACCTGCGTAAATATTTTGTGGATGTTATCTGAAACTGCTGCATTAGAATGTTCAGTGTCATGCACTATTTTTACACACCAACTAAAAACTAAATCCGGTGAAATAGACCACAAGCTCTGGCTGTTTGGAGAGGCGTTTTACAAGAAGCTACACAGTAGATTTTATTATTCTGCTGTTCTGCTGTCAGCAGTGATAAGAGTAGGAAAGTCACACTTTTGGCAAAAGCTGACTGGAAACAGTCTACATCTACACAGTGTTGTTAAAATTATTGAGATACCAGCTTCAAGTCTCCCCCAGTGACTGATGTGTTTTTGGAGTGTTAATCTCCTACAAGACAATAATTACTTTTTATGACCTCAGATGCCAGCTGAAGATCTCTTTTAATAACACGTCCTAAAAGACACTGGAGCCACTGTAAAGAAATGCATTATGAGATCAAGCTAATGAAAACTGTCGCACTGGTAAACATTAAGAAATAACCTGTAATGACTGAATTGAACCTACAGGAAACTCTCTCATTTTTATTTATTTGTTTTTGATTGATTATATTAAAGAGGCATGAGACTAATCCAATTTTTCCAAATTGAATTTATGTCACCAGTCACAGAAAGTACTTCTGAAGTATAATACTGTGGATTACTTTTTACAATACAAATTGTTTACTGCATCAATTTCTATTGTTTATAGATTGGAAGTTTTGGGATTTTAATAAAGTTGAAGTTAAATAAGGATAATTGTTTTGAACATATAAATAACAGTTTTTTTTTATTATTGGATCTTGGTTTTGTCTGTACTGATACATCCATAATTGGAAGTGTGGTGTTAACCCGTAGTGATTTAGGTCTACAGTTATTAGCACTAAAACAAATACAAGTACAATTTTCAACCTGGTTTCCCACCTAAACAGAACATAGAAGTTCTGGTTTCATTTTAACATGTTACTGACCTGCTGGAGAGACTTTAACAGAGCATGTTATCCAAACCAGTGTTGTAGATGCTTGACTATTACTTGATACCAAAAATTCATGAAAAGGAGACTCTTATCTCAAATCACTGGAATGGCTATTTAAGCTGACAACCTCTATGAAGGGTGAGGGACATGAAAAACTGCAGCAGGTTATGGTTTGATTTCTTCCTGTATGTAAATCACTGAAGTAGAATTATAAAATTAACAATGGTACTGAAAAAAGAAAGTTAAGTGGTGCTCAGGATTCAACACCATGTATGTAAGTGACCTTCTTTGACATTGTGTAACAATTATTCAGTGTGACAAAAGGTTCATTGTCGAGATGAACCCACAGAGCTGAAAGTCTAGTGCTTCTTTAAACTCCACAGAGCTTTATTGCAGGTTTCACCTCAGTCTTTGGCTGTCTGTCTCATGACTTCACCGTTTTGTTCATTCTGCTTGCTCTCGTGGTTGAGGTTTGGACCACAACAAGCAGCTGTTTTCAAAGAAAAAGCTCCCTGTGTACAACCTGC
>JAPZDV010000005.1:6832526-6852596 GCA_029814665.1 Acanthurus lineatus
CAGGACACATATTCAAAACCAGGGTTCCTTTGACTTTCTGATTTGGAAATCCAGTTTCTTGGGGTGTTCTTGTTGAAAATTCCAACTGGCAAGTTGTATTTTGGAATCTTTTTTGCTCTTAGTCCAATTACTGCACCCTCACTCTTTAAAATATTGTCACACCACACAATTAGTCAAATAAAGACTCCATAACCTGATGTCAGAAAGGTGTGTGTGTACAGAGAGTTTCTGAAGGTATTCAACCATTTGATAAACGACTGTTTGATTATTCTGGCAGCTTAACTTGGGTTGTAGGCAGAAGTAAACAGGTCACCATTATGCTGGAGGTATCTCAGTTGTAAAACTGTGCAGTAACACTGCAATATATGAAAAGTGTATTACAATTTATCCACTTTAATAAAGAAATATGTGCAGGACATTTTGTAGACTTTGTGACACATTGAAATAAAATCATAGAAATGCTGTTAAAATAGAACTTTTTGACAAAGTTTAGTCTGATTGCTCTTTTCACTTGCAAGTCATCCAAAACCACACTTGCTATCCTGTTATTGGCTGCAGACTTTTACTTTTTTATATTTTGGTGTTTTGTTTTTTGATAAGTCTGTGTCATAACCAAACTCAGCCAATGTTTTGAGACAGAAAACTTTCACATTCTCACACACCTTCATCTGTTAAAAAAAGTGATTGCCAAAATTACTAGACCTTAGTTAAAAGTTTGTTGTAATGTGTAGCAGCCTTTTCTCACTTCCGCAGTGGCCACTTGAAATCACTGTTAGCAACTAAAAATCTGAGCCATGTTTTCTTTGTCAGGTGGTATTAATTGTCACCATGGAAACACATTCTAAAATAGCATTGAGTGGCTAAGTGAACAAATAAACCATCTATTTTTATGGAACTGTAAAATAACTTGAACCAAATGAAGATTGGCCTCTCAGATCATTTTTTCAGATCTTTTCAAAAGCAGACTCAGTTTTTTATTAAAACTCCAGCGAAAAGCTACATTAAGCAGAATGAGGCTGAGAGCTGCAAGCGGCTGCAGAGTTACCTGTTGACTTGAAGCACTGTTGATAGAATTAAAAACCCGCTCCTATTCTAGAGATTCATTTTATTAAAATATTAGAGATGTTAATATTGGTGAAGTTTTATTACGGTTAATCAAACTATTCCTTGAAAGTTCAGCTTCAGATGCACTGCCATGGCTCTGCTTAGAGATGTAGATGGTGGTGCTGATGAAGTGAGTATCATAAGATGACAGTGAAGGGTTATAGGTGAAGATTGATCGTGTGTGTGTGAGTGTGGGTGGGTGTGTGTGTGTGTGTGTGTGTGTGTACATTGTCTCACATAGCACACACAGACACTCAATCCACTCAAACTCTGAAGAGGCCCGTAGGGGGTCACATTATCTGTCCTTCAATATATCTTATTTGTTTACTGCGATCATTGACGTAGAAACTCATAAAATACCAGGCAGACGGATGGACAGAGAAATATAAAGTTTAGATAGGCTCAAATCTGGGACTTCAAAGACCTTTTTTTTCGACACCGGTTTTAATGAAGCCTTCTCAGAAGGGAGCAAGCTGTGAGGCTCTCTTTATTAAAGCACAGCCACTAAGGGCTCCCTATGGACCAACATAACAAAGTGTGTCATTAAAAATTAACTTTGGGTGGAAGAGACTTAGTCACACAGAGGGGGGAAAATAGTACGAGCTGAGATCAGCCAGGCCTGTAGCTCTGAGGCCTGGGGAGTGACCAGGGAGTGAGGCAAAGTTTTGGGTCCTCTCGCAGGACTTTTTATGGCCACAATGACCCTGAAAAACAACCCTGTGAATCAAAGGTAGTAGCTTTCAAAACCAACAAAGTATGCTAACAACAAAACAACAGCAGAATATGATATAACAAATAATAAAGAAATATATTTTCAAAATGGATCAGGCAGAGATGGTCATGACACTTAACAACATGGTACAAAACCCCTGAGAAAATAAATGTCCAGTGTGTAGGATACAGAGATATCTATCGGTAGAATGTGTCAGAGAAGGAATGTAATATTAAGTTTTCATTAATGTATAATAACCTGCAAAGAGCCACTGTCCTTTCATTACCTTTGAATGATTCTTATAACTGCAGAGGGAGTGGGTCCTCTTGCATGAAGTCAGCCATGTTGCATCATATTCTACAGTGGCCCAGAATGGACAAACCAAACACTTGCTCTAAAGAGGTCTTTTGGGGGTGCTATCTGCAACTTCACCACTAGGTGCCACTAAATTCCACAAACTGGACCTTTGACCAAAGAATTACTGGTGAGATTTAGTGAAAGAACATGGGTCTGCATTGATGTGAGCATATTTTTAAAGGTACAATGAGAATATAAATGTGATTGGGAAGAGCATTCTCAGCCCAAGTGATACATTTATGAATTTTACAAAGTTTTTTTTCTTTGGCAAAGGTTGATTAAATTCTATTTTTGGTAAAGCACTTATTAAAGTTAGTGCAGTTTTTATGCAGCCCCCACATTCATAGCCTCGTAAAGATAAGGTATATCTCAGTGGATTTTTGCTCACTATTCATTCATTTTAAATCATAATTATCTGTGTCCCTTTTTTGTTACTTCTGCTACTGATTTCTAATTGTGGTTATAAGTGTCCGATTTCTGTTACTTTTGCTACATTAACTTAATTAGACTTTGTATAGTTTTTCAAATCACAGTGTTTCCTGTTGTTATATTATGGCAAAAGCAAACCAGATCAAGAGAAACATAAATAGCTCAAAGTTAAAAATGATCCTTTAAATGTCAGGTCACAAAGGGGCTACCACTCACATTTATTCACACATTCACATTTACAGAATTCAAAGCATCTCAGGCGGAATCTCAGGACAAGGTTGTATTTTTCTCAAAATCTGACAAACCAAAGAGGGAAAACCAAATGAAGTTTGACCTTCAACATTTACAAAATACTGTAACATATCTGGTATAAGTTGAACAATAAAAACTCCACAAATAATTCCTAAAAAACTTCCTCCCCTCCTTGCAGTCTGCTCCCTCAGACACAGCTGCTTCACCGTCTCATCGAAGCTCGGGCCTTTTATATCCATCGCTTTAAGACAGCCCTTTTAACAACAGGTGTCCAGCCTGAGGCAGAAACATGCCCTCCTGTGGCTCACTCACTGTAGGTACAAGGTTACTCACAACCACAGATCTAGGATCAGCTCTTTCTGATCTTGCTGCAAGATTTTCAGCTCTGAGTAAGAGGGGACTTGACAAAAACCTGAACTCAGATCACTCCTGTAGTTTTTGAAATCTTGCTTGAACTATTTGACACATTACAACAACTGTGCAGGTTATATACTGTATCCTAAAAAGCTTCACAAAAGTTAATGAAATTAATGATAAGAGCGAAATAACTTGTCATTTGGCATGACTTTGGATCTTTATTCATTACCATTAATAGATTAGTTGATTACTTCTCTGACTACATCGAGTGGCAACCTCTGCAGCTGAGGAAAAAAAAGCCAACATGCAAGTGTCAAATACTGCAGTTTGTTGAATGGCCACTTGAGGCTACATGTTAATCATTTCTCATTGACTCCCATATTAAAATGCCTAACCTAACAGCAAAAATAAATAATATACCCACTTATGATCACTGTACGAAGGGGAATTTTTTATATTGCTGACTTATTTAAATTATACTGTGTTACTGGTGCAATATGTGATGTGTAATTACACAGCTGAGCCACTATGTAAAACACTTTGTTCAAAAAATTACAAACAGTAAAAAGTAAAAACCAAAATGCGAAGTTACAGTTGCTAGGTCAACTATTCACCATACTGTCTCTGATCAAGCATTAGCCAAATAATCAGGCTAAATTGCCACTTTGTTGCCAAGTTTATTGCCATTTTACAAAAAATTAGAATTTTCCATTCAATTTAGGAGGATAATGCTGCCTGAATGATAGTCTAGACTTCAGTCTGGATACTCTAAACTTTAGTCCAGACCTTCTGTACATGAAAAGTCTGATCCGACACGATATACAATTCACTTAATTCACTTGCCTTGATTTTCCCTATTTAACGCTGAGTGAATGTTTGATCAAGTATTTAATCAAGTGTTGGCATGCTTTCTCTGACCAATGCAAAAGGAATCAGTCGATTACATACATCAGACCTTCATGATCTGAGTTGTGGCTGGGGATTCAGAGGTCAGAACAAGGCTACATTGACCCACCACTAGGAGGCATAATCACTGGTAAATTCTTTTTCCTCCTGTGAGTATGGACTTAGACAGTAACTGGGCAAGCGAGCGGACACCCGTGTCACCACCAACAAATCAAAGTCAGTCACGGCCTCTTATTCTGTCATTTCAGACAGACCGTGGATGTCTGCAGAGGACAAGAGAAGAGATGGAGGCCGTGCCACGGTAAAGGATGATTATATTCTGCTTGCTCTCTCTGCTGTCATCTTCTAACATTTCTCTTCCACACAATGACAATGAGGGGGACGGGCTAGAACACCCGTCACCCTAATGTCTCCTTGCCTTATCATGAGGAGCTCATAAAGATGCACTCTCTCCCCTTCAAGTGGGCCAATCTCTTTGTCAGCCACATGAAGGAAAGGTACCTCACATAAACACTGTGTGTCAGACTCACCAGTGATTCACCAAAACTGAACAGTTTTTCACCTCTAAAAAAGTAAAACTGTGTTGGCTCAAGGCCATTTTTTAATGGTTGCTTGCATGCATATTTATTGAGATCTGATATGGATTTTTCTGCTTTCCTCTTAAATGCAGGTGTGGTAGACGATGCATGGGTTTGATTTCTAAACAAACTGCTAGAAGGATATGAATTCTTTTCCCTCTGTGGCTGTAAATGTAGTCGAGTCCATTTAACCTTGAACTGTAACCTCTGTTCTCTAACATAGTCTCTTGACATCGCTGATGAGCAAGGTGACGTGGTATCATTTTTAATTACTCAATCCACATATTTTGGTCCACAGTGACTGAATAAACACCTAATGCCGTGTGCATTTATAGTTCCAAGAACCAGCAGCTATAAACCAGAGATATTTTCTAAACTCGGCCTAACAGATCCACTCGTATTTGCGTGTGAGCATTAATGTGTTTCTGCTGTACGGCTATTTGGACTTCTACCGACAGACACAGCGTCGGGTTGTCACAAATACATAATGTGACCTGGAGAAAAAGAGGCAATTTGGATCCTCATTAAATTTTCAAAAGTCCTGATGGTCCTCTGAAAATTGAACCAACTGTTCCATCGCAACCTTAATTTTATGCTACAGTAAGTGCAAATTAGTTTCACAAAATTATTTTTAATCACACTCTACCGAGTTAATTTGCTGTGTGGTAATTTTCCATGCTCCCTCTTAGTATCACACTCAGTCATGAACCATGATGACTCGTATGATCTGTGCTTACCCCAGGCCCGCCCCCGGGGTGGAGTCAATGTTTCTCTTGTTACTAATCTACTAATCCTGCACCTACCTCATGAACATGATATAACGTTTCCCTCAAACATCTCTGATGCACAGCAACACTGTAGGCCATGGAAATCAGAAGAATTGCTTTGGTTACTGGTATTTTTGTGATGGGATAATTGATCTGAAATTGCTTGGCTGTTCTTATGTTTCATCCTATTTATTTGAAAGATGCTTTGACCTAAAAAATCTACCTTTTTTTGTACCTTTTAACGCCTTCTTTCCACTGCATGAATGATTTTTTCCTTAGAAACTTTATTCATGACATAAAGATAAACAGTACCCAAGTATAAATACTGTCCATTCACAAACACTTCTCTCTACTCTGAGCAGCTTTAACACCATTTGATTTTAAAACAAAAGTTTTCTTGTGAGAATGTAAAGCGAGATGTATTGTTGTTTGTAATTTATGCACAGAGATCTGTATGTTTTAGATAAAAAGCTTTTGGAAGTCCTGACAGTGCAATTGACTTCTTGAATATATTTGCTTGATTGTTTTTCTATCAGGCTTTTTGCGAAGGTGTTTTTTTATTTCATGTGTTTCTTTTTGTCTGGTTTGATGCCACAGTTCTCTTAATCCAAGACAATTTTCCACTATGGGTGCTGATAAGGTTGCCATAACTTAAATCTTATTTAATTCACACATATTAAATTTCCACTATTTTTTAAATTTTGTAAAAAATTCAATTAATTTTGTGTAGTGTAGCATAAATATGCATCAGTAAGGCTCAGGAAAAGAGTGTAATCAAATAATTGTTGTAAGTGCCGAGGGTAAAGAGGTGTGTAAAAATGGAAGCAAGGTCCATTGGAGATACAAAAGTGGAGCCTATATTAAAATAATCCACAGCTAACAGCCATGATATGTATTTTCTTAGCTCCAGTAGGTCACTCAAATTTTTGTTCAGAGAGAAAGAGGGAGAGAAGGAAAGAGCATATGGAGACAACTCGTACAGAGGATGGTAATTAAACTGCATTTCACGTCTAAATGTAGTTGCTGATTGAACCGTGTCTATACTTTATTGTAATAAGGAACCTTCTCACCTTTAGATTTAAATAATAATGTCAAGAGTCTGCATTTCTGCAGTTTGTTGTTCTTTTCAGAGTTAAAAAGGCTGTTCAGTGTCATATTTATGAAGATCATTACAAATGCTGTTTTATAAGCCATAAAAAACATGAATTTTGCTGTGATTCCCAGATGAATATCTGTTGCAATAAAATGCAACACAAAAAAATCACATTAACCTATGTAGGACTTGACCAAGTAGATGTTTTTCTATACCACACTAAGACTACTTAAAAGCCACATTTGTGCTTTGGCTCATAAACAAGTAGTTGCACTTACATACAAAAGTAAAAATATAGTTCAGCTACAGTTAGACATCATTTCTATAATTTTCACAGAAAAAATGCTATAATTACTGCAAACTTCTAGCAGATTATTAATTTCATGATTTTCTCTTGTTCTTATACCAGTGCAGTA
This sequence comes from Acanthurus lineatus, assembly GCA_029814665.1. Classification (NCBI taxonomy): domain Eukaryota; kingdom Metazoa; phylum Chordata; class Actinopteri; order Acanthuriformes; family Acanthuridae; genus Acanthurus; species Acanthurus lineatus. Next base: position 6,839,498 of record JAPZDV010000005.1, read on the forward strand.
AATTTGCAGGTTGTCATGAACCTCAGGCTCAGGTGTCAGAATAGCCTCTACAGCGTGGACATTATAGGTCACCTATATCAGAAACTTTAAGTTGGAGCTGAAAGTCAATGACTTGAACTTCATAACCTTTGCTTCTTGTAGCAGCTCATGAAAGATCAAATTGAAAATATGACATATGACAAATAACATTCTGGAGCAAGCAGAGAACTTTATGGCTGAAACATTACAGCAAGACTTAAGAGGCAAAACTGCAGTTCTCTGAATGGCCACTTGAGGCAGGCCCCAAAGTCAAGTCAATCTATATAGAGCCTCATACTGAAATCCTCAGTTTTACAGCAGAAAAAACGTGTTTACAGTCTGATACAAAGAGCAGTGTCTCTACAGCTAATGAATCTGTTCATGACAGCTGTACAGGGCATGAAATTTTTAATACAATTCACTCATTTAGATTTTATTAAAGCTTTAATTTATGCAGAATAAAGGGCCAAACAGTTTTGAGCGACAGCAGCTGCAAGCTGTCCGCTAGGCATCGTAACAGTCATTGAAAGCAATGTGAATCCTTTCCAGCTTAACCTTTTTATCCAAATACGATCATTTGTGGCTCCAAAAAAACAAGATGGGAATGGCTAAAGAAGTTTAACTAAAGGATTCACGATGCTACCCAGTGAACCATTAAATGACATCGCAGTGACTCTGTCCATTATTACTGTCTATGGTTTTAAGTAGTTGTTGTATGAAAGCCTTTTTATTTACATCTACCCTAACTTCACTGAACTGTAACACAGATAAACAGATGTGGGGCATTTGAGAACAATGCTGAAGTGTCTTTGATACTCTCCTCTTGATTGATGGACCCGAACCTGACTGATATCCAATGATTTTATTGGTCCTTTGCCAGTATTTTTTTCAAACTGAATGATAATAATCTGCCATGAAACTTTATGGTAATATGATTAACATTTTCTAGATTGGTTTGAAACTGTAGATTCAATTTAATATCAATAAATCTGGGAAAGTGAAGACAAAAAAAGTCCATCATAAATTATTGATGTTATGAAAAGTGCGTGTATGATGTGATTATCTATTTTGGCTGCATAGAAAATTTTCGGGAAGAAAGAATAAGGATATGTGACAACTTAAATGTAATACCCAAAAGTCAGCTCTAGGTTAATCTAAACATTACCTTGCAAGTACCTGACTGTAATCTTACACTTTCACTTCTTTATTCTTCTTTGGAGAATTTAAATGAAAGGCTGATTACAGGGTGGCAGAGGTGGGGACATTTATTAGCCCAGTACCTAAATGAAAACTGCATTTAATCATCCACAGCCATTATAAAAATGAAAGGAATATTTGATGAGGTAATTGGCTTTAATGGCAAACCGAAAGGCCAAAAACATGCATGATGTTCACTCAGACTGAGCAATGTTGCCTTCAAGCGGGAGACTGTTCATACCTTTTTCCTCTCTGTGTTACACTAATCTAATTTAGGGTGAATGGCTATGCTCACATTTACTCAAATTTTGGCAGAAAATGCTGCAGCGTTCCCTGTATGTGTGTGTGTGTGTGTGTGTGTGTGTGTGTGTGTGTGTGTGTGTGACGTGGGCATTGAATCCAAGCCTGCCCATCAAACCAGAAGGTCCAACAGAACAATAAATATGCTACATCTCAAAGTTGGCCGTTACATGAGATTTCGCACTTCCTCCTAGAAGCAGCACATATGTTCCCAGGGGCAGGATGAATGGCTCTGCCTGGGAGAATAGAAAGAGAGAGGGAGGTGGAGGAAAGATGAGTCCATCTGTGTGTGTGGATCTGGGGCGCTTACAGAAGGTTAGATCTCCCCCTGGAGAAGAAGGGGGTCTTGGGCTGATATCATCAAACACAGACTCAGTTTCTCAGTTTCCAGGCCTCATGCTCTGCTGTTGCCATGTTAAACGACAGTGTTTGCCAACGATGGGATGAACTGCAAAACTGCATACGTGCCAGAGAAAACACATATGGCTTAAACGTTTTTATGCTGTGAAGAGCTTTAATTACCTTTGGCTGGCGTGGCAGCTCCAATCTAAAGTCACATATTGACAACATGTATGTTTACTTCATGTCAGTGTGACTACTATATCAGTGAACACCTTTTGTGATTAAAAATCTTTATTTATATTAGGGTAGCATGTATTTATTTCGTTCTGCTCTCTTGCCTGGTTTTGCATGTGTGAATCTGGGGGGATTGGCCTTCTCCCTGGCAGACAGTGGCCATCTGGCCGAGGGGTTTGGAGACAGACACTGTCTGTTGAGCACTATAACCCTTATCTTCGTGCCATGTCTCAGATGCCCCTGCCACTCTCTTGGGTCTCCCTTCACACCGGAAGAGACACTGAAATGGATGAGAGATGACAGACGGGATGTCTGGCATGGATGGGACTAAAGCGAGAGTGAAAGAGGGGAGTACAGAAAAAATCACTATTGTCAGCCGGCCAAACTAAGCAGACACATATCATCATTCTATTGGGCAAGGATCCAAATCAATATCTTGTTACTGACGAAGCTGGTTGGTTTGATGTATGCTGTTGTTTTGTCCTCAGGTTGATCACACATCACCAGTCCTGCGGTGTGAGTGTCTACAGAAACATTAGATGTGATGGTGTGAAGGGGTAGCTCACGGTTAGGAGTGTGTGTTGGTTCACAGACGGTGGCTCATCACACATTCTCACACCTGACTCAGGTTTGTTCCTGACAGATTAAAGGCCTTTTCATGCCTCTGTGCCTGCGACAGCCATTATGTCTCTGAGTTGTCCCGCTCTCTTGAATGGAATATCTGGAACATCTGAAGGAATTTCTTCAAATTTGACACACATGACCTCTTGGGTTTGACAGTGAACTGATTTAACCTTGGTGGTCAAAAGTCAAAGGTTAAGGTCACTGTAACCTCACAAGACATGCTTTTGGCCATAACTTAGAAGTTATGAAAAAAAAATCATACAAATGTCTCATGAGAAAAAATGAAGTGATGACATTTTTTTCCCACAAGGTCATTGTGACATCATCATTTTCTGTGAAAACACTCTTCTGGCCATTATCCAACACCATAACTCAAAAACAGAAGGGAAGTGTGACCATATTTCACATTTGGTTGGATACTGAATTGATGACATGAATCTTAGGTGCCCACTTTGAAACTATGCTGATTGTTTTGATCTTTTCTACTGCTGTGTTAAAGGTGTGTTTGAAGTGTTCACATAGTAGGATTTGTAGCTCCTTTGAAGCAAAATCCATGTTTGAAGCATTGTGATCCAACACAAGCTCACTGGTTTTGCTGATATGAAGCTCAGGTGACCGTTGTTGCATCATGTGACGAAGCTCTCTATTGTTCCTGTTTCTTCTTCAAAGGAGTCTCTATGTGCCTGTTTTTTACTGAAAATTATTAAAAAGAATCAAACATGTCAATACTGTGATGATGTGATGATTTCACCAAAAAATAAACTAAATAGCTTTTTAATTCTTTCACAGGCTTCACTGTTTTTACTTCAATAGCTGAATAGACACGATGGTGACTACAACTTGACTGTTTTGTGAGAGTATAAAAATAAGACAGTAAGTATGATGCCTATGTGGGTGTCTGTTATCTAGAATGAATTCCTGATTGGACCATAGAATAAATCCAACTATAACTACTGTATATTAACTTTAACTATTAATCAGGGCATACAGCGATTTCCTTGCTTGTGTTAAAGATGTGAAGGTGTGCACATGGTGTACAATTTTTATATGCAGACAAAGAAAATGGAGCAATATGTGAAGACAGTACAGAGACTACAAAAATGCAAAAACTCAGTTGCTGAGTAAAATCAAGTAAGTGTCACAAGTACCAAGAGTAGAGAGGGAAACAGTAATGAAGAGTGGAAGCAAAGATCCTTTAAAGGTACAAAAAAAAAAAGAGCTTAGATAATGAATACATAATTTTCGGGCTAACAGAGGTGATGTCTTGTATTTTCTCTGTGAAGCCTGAGAGCTTGTTCTGGCAGGCCACTCAAACTTTTGCTTAGAGTTGGAGGATGTTTGAACCCAGAAGCTTCAATATAAAGACTGTGTGCTGTCACTGGAGGAAGCTGTAGTTAGTCAGTAAACATCTCAAGACTGTAGGCGGGCTGCTAGTTAAACCACCATGTCTTGTCTTCTGTTTCCTCTGAAGTTAAATATGCAGAAGATGTGATGTGTGGGCGAGGAAACTTCGGAGTCCTTGAAAGGCACCTTTGACATAACTTGTCTGGGTTCATGGGAAGTAATGTCACAAGTTACTTGTTACTTTTGCTGTTCAGTAATTTGTGTAAACATACAGATAAAAAAGAAATAAGTAATGAGAAAATGGAAGTGTTTTTTAAGTGCATATGACACACAGGTCACATGATCTACTCCCTGTGATACTGGCCTCACGAGGAGTCTAACATGTTTTCAGTCACACAGAAGATACAGAGTCATCTTCAGCTTTTCACGCCACACAAAACTCCTCATCAAGAAGTTTTTTCAACACAAAGAATGAAGTTTTTGTGGCAGAAGATTCACTGTTCTGTATTCTCTCTTTCATTTAGCTTCATTCACTGCACATCTTCACTGTAATTACTGAGCCAAAAGCTGCTCATCACTGCTAATCTAACATTTAGTGTATTTTAGATGCTAAACTGAGCATGTATTACCTTTTTGTCCCAAACTAGGTGAATTTTTTGAAACAGTGCAGTTGGATTTTCAATAATTACTCAAATCATGAATGTGTTTCATGCGAATTGGCTGATTGAACCACAAATGCTAAAATAAGCAGCTCTGCTTTTGCTTCTGTACAGTGTCTGTGTGCGAGAAATGGGCATCATGATGAATAAGACTAGAGATTAGGTCAATCCAAATGTCAAATAAAAAGGAAAAAACATTCATACTTTGGCTTTAAGACATTATTGTGATGACATAATGTGTAGGACATAATGACAAAAGTGCCCAGCTTTTTTGTAAACCATACCTGTCTTGGCCTCATTGTTTACCTCCTCTCAGTCACTGGACACATCTATTTTTCTTCAATCCTGTTGTAACATGATGCCTGTTGCACTGACATAATCTCAGTCTCCTTAAAGATCCTTCCATCTTTGTTCCCTCCAGAATCCTGAACTCAAAAATAGACTTTTACACAGTTTAATTAATGTTATTCTGTTCTATAGGCAATAAGCCTATTTTTTTATAACCCAGCTGCATTTCCAAAGGTCATGTAAGATGTTGGCAGCTGACATTTTTTTCCCTATTCCTTACACAACCTTCTTTGCTCTTACACACACCCCCCACACCTTTCTCACTGCTTTTTTTCACCTTCCCTCACTCTTCTGTCTTAAATAGTGGGAGGGTTCAGAAATTGCCCAGAGGGTCCAACCACACATTATCCCCCAGTGATGGGTGAGGTAGAAACAAAAAATCTTGCTGTTTGTGCATAAATGTGAACGTGGCTATGCGTTAGCCGAGCGGTGCAAAGCCTTCAGCTGTGATATGATGATGAAAATAACTGTTAGACACTGAGCTGCACGGAGCTCGACTCAGAACGGACAGGATGAGCACATCATGTTCTGTATCTTCCATTTCAAAATCTTATTTTACGCTGGAAAGTTAATAAAATAGCAACTGAGTTAGGCTTAAATTTTTAAACGCGCTGGGAGTGGAAGGAAAGGAGGAGATGAAGGACAGACGGAAGGTATTAGAGTGGATACTTGATGACTCAGGAAATAATAGGGATGTCGTGTCCTTCCTTTCCTATCACACATTTCATCTGAGCTGCGTGTTGAACGTGATTTCCCTGCCCTGACTGCGACAGAACTCATAAACCTCAGGCATCTCCGTACTTTCAATTTGGACAACACTGCTCGGAAAAAAAAGACATTGTAGTGTCAGCCGACGAGAGCCAGAACTCACTGTTATTAATAACTCATATGCACAAGCATGGCGTTATTGAACCGAGCAGATTACAAAACACTGAATGTCACTTGCTCTAAACAGATGAGGAGAAGGACATGGTGATTGTGGCCTGTCATAAAGAGCTTTATCTCTGTGTATGACCCTGAGTAAGACTGCAGGATCTCAGGTTAGTCCTCTCAAACAGACAAGTGCTTTGTCTAATGAGGGGCTGTATTATTAGTAAATGCTGGAGTTTTCCATCTAATGAATACGACTGCATTAGCATTGACTGATTAGTCTATTCAACCTTTGTGTGTTGTGTCTCCACGCACACACACACACACACACAAACACACACTCCCACCCACCCAGATGCACAGTAAGGGATGTGTGTTAGTATCAGAGTGTCATAGTGAAGTGAATATTAGGCCTATATTCCAGTGTGCTCTCTATCTTCAGTATAGATCACCTATCACTCTGTGTGGGTGGAGAACAAGCAAGCTGTACACTCTGCTGTGGAACACGTCTGGAGGCTTGAGTCGATGGAAGCTGAATCTTCATATTATATAAATAGCTGAGAATCTGATATAAGCCAAACATGAAGCTGTTTCATAGGTATTTAATACATTAGTACTTTTTTTTTTTAGCCATAACACATATTTAATTCCATCATCATGTGTTTTGTATGAAATAAGAGGGTTGGTTATTAAGTTCATGGCCTCAGGTAGAAGAAGATGAGTTATACAGCTTTGTTGCATGAAGATGCTGGTCAGTTCTTTGAGTCATTATGCAGACACTTTGAAAGAGATAACTTTTGTGCTGTTTCTGTTTTGCGTAGGTGAAAATTAAAGGTCACGGCTCTCTGAGAAAATAGTCAGTATCGGCCTTAGACAAAAATGCATAAACAAAGGTTTGGATATGAATTGTATTTTTATATTATTTTCACATCATTTGTCATGCTTTAGGTCACTTTTGACTATTTCAATATTACACCAAGACCACTAAATGTACTTGTTATAAATGTGATACAAGAGACATAGTTGAACATATTATACACTGCATCTCCAGTGTACAGCGTAGAGCTGCATTGCAGTAAAGACACCCTCCCTCTTATTCTATCACAATTAATTATTAGTAGATCTGGGTCCTTTGGGCGAACACCACTATCAATACTGCATCTACTTGCTGCGATCAATGAACACGCCATATAGGGAATTGGCCACCTTCTTCCTGAACACACCAACTGATGCCTACACACACTTATGTTTAAGTTTCTTTTCATCACAGTCATCCCTAATAGCACTTTTGAGACACATAGCCACATCACTTCCTGTTCCCGCTCTTTATAGCTTGTGGTCTTTCTAGTGTGCACACATGAACCCCCCCCACACACATCTCCATTACAATGAGCAGTCCATTAGCAAATGCCAATAAGCCTTCTGAAGCGTGACAGCATGTTCTCAAACAAATTAGGAGCCTAAAGACAACAGGAATATTATTATTTTCAATCCTCCATCATGTGCTCATTAATCTTCATTTAGACTTGATGAGTGTGGCAATCAAATGAAATTATATTCCTGTTTTGGCCTCTTGTGGATACCCTCTCTCACATACTCCCATCTAACACATTCCCACAAGCTACTGGAACGCAACAAAACTTGCAAACGACTTTAGATTAATTTTGTCTGATTAGCTGCTAAATATATCACCAAGCTCCTTCAAAGTCATTAACAGCGACAACAACAGCAGCAGAAGCAAACACATCACAGAGCGAACACACTATCGAGCACGCTCAGAATCAAGACCTTTAAATATTGAAAGATAAACATCATACAGACGCCTTTGTCTGATAAATGCAGCCATGCCAAATCTGTCGTGCTCGCTTTGAGATCTGAGATTTTGCCTGGTAATTAGAAGGTGTGTGTTCAGGGCTTGGTTCCATTGCTTTAAATCACTGTAATTGCCCCTGATCTCCTCTTAAAACATCACCATTCATTCCCCCATAATTACCGGCACATCTGTGGGAGCACACGCACTCCTCTCTGACATCCCTGTGCTGTCTCGCTGGCCAGCGAGCTGCTATCAGTCGGTGGTCTGCCTATGCAGGGAAAAAAGAGCAGCATTATGTATAATTCTACGACAGGACCATTTTATTTTGACATTATAATTTTGCCATATACAAGTACTAATTTTACCTCTTTCTAGAGCCCCTATGTCCCTGTACATTACTGATCAGCAGCAGTATTACCTTTTTCAAAGAAGCCAGGCAGACTTCCTGCTGCTTTGTGCCCACAGGCACATTTTAAAGCACTTTTTTATAATATAAATGTAACAAAAACGCGAAGAGGGTAATGATAGCACTTCAGTGTGGTCTTTGATTTGATGCGTTTGATTTGTATTTTCTGGTGACTTTGTCACTATAGTGAAGAAGCTACATAGCATCAAAATGGCTCACTTAAGGGCTAAGCGTAATGTGTGCGATCGCTCTCAGAGGTCTGCATTTAACATTTGAGGATAAAAATCTTGAATGAGTGAAGAAACGTTTGTGCTGGATGCATAGGTTGATCCTTTTCTTTTCACAAATCTGATGTTGTGGCTCATATGTCTTTCATAAATACCAGGTGTTTTCTGTGGGACCTCGATACTGGCGCTCCATCCATGGATCAATACCGCAAAGACTCCCTCCAAATGACACCACCAGCACAAGATGGTAGCACCATTATCAGATATTAGGCTTCATTTTTGTGGGAGGAAGTGGAGACAGATCCTCCATCATTTTTTACTGTAATTGATTTTTATCATTGCTACACTGAGCAGAGGTCAGTCAGGTTCCCTGCATATCGTGACCCCCAGTGTCAAAAACTATGTAGCTTCCCACAGTCAATGCACCCTTCCTCCTCCTCTGCTGCATTTTTTGAATATGCCAGGAGAGAGAGGACTCTAGCATAATTTGAGGTTTTAGTCACTCTGTAAATCACTGTAATCTCTTTTTGAAGTTGATGCCAATCTATTGATTTAAACAGAGTGAAAGTACAGAGTATTATGTAGAACATCTGGCTTTTATCACAGTCTAACCTTGACACTTGGCCGGACATCTGCATCCATTCTGCTGAATCACTGTTGACAAACTTGGTAACAGTAGAAAGAGACAATCGTTAGGAAACTTTGAGGAAGCGCCCATGTGGGCCTAGGGCAGCAGAAATCACGTGTGACCCAATTCTCAGCTGTCCTAGATATAAACACTTGGCTTCCAGTAGATTACTGTCCTCCTCAGCTCCTGATCAAAGACAGCCAGAGACAAACGACCGCAATGCGAGAGATGGAGAGACACTGAGGGGATGCGTTCAGAACAAAGGATTTAGACAAAGAAAGACATGTAAGAGCTGGATGATGGAGGCATACATATGCAGGGCAGGTAACATGTGACATACAAGCAGGTCTTTACACACACTGATGTCTTCTTAAGGATGTTTCAACTTGTGCCGTTCCTCCTTTCAGTTTCTGTTTCCCTGTTGTAGAAAAGAGTGGTTCTGTATACTTTGTCTTTTTCAGGAGCTTAAAGCCGCTTTAATAGATATTTTTATAACATATGCATGTTGTCAGAGGTGCACAGAAACCTCATTATTGGTAAGTGAATCTGTTCAACCAACAATGTTACATATGTCTGTATCAGTACTCAGACAGAAGGAGGAAAGCACACAGTGGAAGTCACATTAAGTCAAGAAAATGTCTTTATCTAATCTAATATTAAGTAATTCGATTGTGGTACCTTGAAAGCACCAAATTGATTCAATCTTGACAAATATTTAATAAAGAAATATATTTTCACATTGTCATACTGCCCTTTTCACTCTCTCTGTTAATGTATAAATATTTCTGTGTCCTGCTTTCTTTTTATTTTATCTAAAGTTTTATGAGCTGTCTGATCCTTAACACCACCCTTTTGACCAGCTGACATTGAGCAGACACTGAAAAACATGTTTTATAAATGGAAATATTCTGTTTTGCACAGTTAATAGGAACTATTTACATTAAAGATAGAGGCCATTAAAAATGCCCTTCAGTTGAAAAGAATAAGCTTGAGGTCTAATGATGCTGCGTTCATATTTACGATGTCTTAATGTGCTGTTTGCTATTGAAATGTGTAGGGATGAAAAATATATCAGAATAATACACTGAAGTGATATTGGAGCTACAATTGCACAACGTCAATACACAACTGCCATCCTCTATATAGCATCACTACATTTACCAGGTTAGAGTGCCTTCTTAGCCTTAAAGTGCTCTTCAAAGATTTTTCAAACACTTTGAGCTGAAAAAAGGTTTGCAGTCCCAAAATGGCAGAAATGAGCAGAAGGGCCCCACACACCTTAGTGAAGGTATAAGTTCAAACAGAAAAGTTCAAGCTGAGAGAACCACATCAAGCATTTAAGCCTTTAGCATTTAGCCACCCTGAACTGATGATGATATGGTCATACTTATGTATATGCATGAATGCAGTGGTGTAAAAAATGATACTATTTCCTCTGAAAAGTAGTGCAGTGGAAGTGTAAAGTAGCAAAAACTCAAGTACTCAAGTACAGTACTACTTTCCATCACTGCATGTGGCTATGTTTCATGGTTGTATTATTAGGCAGTGATTTATGGAAGTGGTGGTGTAACAGTGGGTGGCAGCTATAATATGATATGTGCTGTGTCTACCAAAGTGGAAACAAATCAAATCCTGCAGAGTTAGTGTTTATTCATAAGAACTCTTTCCATCAGCCTCCATCTCTTCGTCTCTTTATCAATGCCAATCCACTCGATTTTTATGTGCTTAAAAACAGTGGAATTTACTTTGTGTGCTTTATAAATGAACCACCAGAACCCGTCATGTACATAACAGTTAGTCTTAGTCCAGCGTACAGTATCTGACAGAATAAGGGGAAAACCTGGACAACAATGCACCGGAGGGGCCTGTAAGCCCATTTATATTCGCTCTCTGTCACAACCTGTGTGGCTGTGGGGTTAACCAGGGCCGACGTGCAGTGGAGCATTCGTGTCCTGTCCTTGTCTCTCTGTTTCTAAAGCTCCATCACTCAGGCTCATGCATAGGCAATATTAATCACCGTAACCTCCGTCAATGCACAAGCTGCAGTAATGAAAATAAAACACACTGATGCTCCTTCACCAAAGGAAAATCTATCAATAACTGTTCCTCATTTATTTTATAAGTAGCACAGGGTCCCCTGGGGCTTTGCAATGAGCACGGAATTTTCTCTTTGGTTAAGCAGTTTATAGATCATTTTAACATATTTGCTGTACATGTTATTAATTTTTGATCACTCAGGACGCTTAAACGTCAAATATTCTGTAGTTTCAACTTTTCATTTGTAGATGCGCTATTCTTGGTATTAATGTTACAAAAAAGGATTATCTTGGTATTTAAACTCTTTAACATTTTATACAGCACACAACTGTTCAAAACAATAATCTAAAATTGTAACAGATCAAAATAGCGAACAGCATGAAACAGTTACAGGTAGCAATATGGAACCACTTGCAAGATTAAAATGCTACTTACAGTAATACATTTAATAAAAACTGGTAAAAGTAAGCAGTAATAATAATAAATGCAAAATATTTCATAATTAAACACTGACAATGGCAATATGCTGCATAATGACTATTTTTCTTTTAATACTTAAGAAAAAATTTTAATGTACTTTTACTTACTTTGGATATTGATCGCTGGATTTTTGCTTGTGAAGGCTCTTGGTTTGAACTCGGCCTCTCTGTGACGGTCAAAAAGCCAAATATGATGTAACATCCTCTTTATCAGAAAGATGTAACGTATCAGAGTAACACGGCTTTAGAAATCAATTTTTTTTGCCATTGACCGCTCAAAGACAGACTTTCCCACGTCAATTTCAGAGTTTTTCCAAAGGTGGTTTAATAGTCCTTTTGAACAAAGGACAATCCTATTGTGGATCTGCCACAGAAGAATAGAATACATCAGATTGTTCCCTGATGAAACATAGGAGTATTTCTGCTTGGTGTCATCATACTCATTATGAAGCACCCATTTATAGATCTGAGAAGGTGCTCTCACATCCTTAGAATAGCCATGAGGTCAAATTGAGAAAAGCTGTACTTTAAACAGTCTGAAGTGTGCCAGGAACACGTCTGAAATAAGCTGCACTCCTCACATCATGTTCTGACTCCTTTGTAATGCACTTACATTGCCTTGAAAGACAAATTTCTTTAATATGCCATCCTACTGTACTGTGTATTACTCATTTGCTGAAGGTATTCGAAATGTACTTTGATTTATTTTTCCCAGAGCTGCAATGAAAAAAAACAGCTGTGCGCAGCATTAAACTAAAAATTGGGTGTATTATTGTGCTGCTGAAAAAAAAATTATAGTCTATTGATCCCTACAGTCCTTCATTAAGCAAAAATGTTAAAGAATTCCATTTGATGCTTCTTAAGTGTATTTTGCACTTCTGTCCCTCTTTTGTATGTTTGTGAAAGGAATATTGTTTTAATTTTGGAAACAACAAGCCATTTGAAGGTGCTCCCTGGGTCCTCGGGAACAATTAGTAGAAAAATAGTTCACAGTTTTTGTCAATAATGGAGAATATCAGCAGTTGCAGCCCTATTTTTACGATCATGAGTGGTTCGTTTAGAAGATATCAGGTGTCGGAATCGATCTAAAGGTGTAATATTAAATAAGATCTTTTAAAAGGTAAAGGATCTCTTCCCTTCTTCCTGTTCCTGCTTACTTTTTTGTTCTGCTTTGTCTCCCATCATCATTGATGAATCCCCCAGACTTCTTAAACTGGACTGGAAGCAGTGCTGCTTGATATACTCATGAGTGCTAATTATTTTTGTTTTATTTAAAAAAAATCCTTCACACGGTTTCATATCAGAGGCAGTAAAGTGCTTCTTAACTGATGAATTCTCGGTATCATGACCTGCTCTAAAGTTTCATAATTGATCATGTTGTAAAAGCTGATCACATAGTTTTTATGTAAAATCTTACTGTGAAAAGAAGCTATAACTGTCAGACAATTGTGGGGAAGAAAAATGTAAAAATATTTGCCTCTGAAATGTGAAGGAGATGATGTATTGAGTTACAAAAATCTCAAAGTACCTCAAAACTGCAGCTGAATCCTACGCTTGAGTAAATGTGCGTAGT
>JAPZDV010000005.1:6852712-6891592 GCA_029814665.1 Acanthurus lineatus
TAGTAGAAAAATAGTTCACAGTTTTTGTCAATAATGGAGACTATAAGCAGTTGCAGCCCTATTGTTATGATCAGGAGTGGTTGATATCAGGTGTCGCAATCGATCTAAAGGTGTAATATTAAATAAGATCTTGTAAAGAGTAAAGGATCTCTTCCCCTCTTCCTGTTCCTGCTTACTTTTTTGTTCTGCTTTGTCTCCCATCATCATTGATGAATCCCCCAGACTTATTAAACTTGACTGGAAGCAGTGCTGCTTGATATACTCACGAGTGCTAATTATTTTTGTTTTATTTAAAATAAATTCTTCACATGGTTTCAAATCAAGGGCACTAAAGCGCTTCTTTACTTGTGAAACTTGGGATCATGACCTGCTCTAAAGTTTAGTAAATGATCATGTTGTAAAAGCTGATCACATAGTTTTTATGTAAAATCTTACTGTGGAAAGAAGCTATAACTGTCAGACAAATGTGGGGAAGAAAAAATGCAAAATATTTGCCTCTGAAATGTGAAGGAGCTGATGTATGGAGTTACAAAAATCTCAAAGTACCTCAAAACTGCGGCTAAATCCGTACGTAGTTATATCTCACTACTGATTTGTGTAAGAGATCCATTTATGTTGTACGTTCTTACTTTGTGGGCTTTGTCTCACCACTAAATGTAGGTGTTTCTGCTCTTAGTAGTCTTCATGAAGCCATGCAAGTGCAAGTTTTCATGGTTTTAAATCAGATAAGCATAAAATATTGATTGCAGCTGAGTGGACGTGTGAAACAACAGCTTTGTTGAAAGCACAAAGAAAAACTTAATAGTAAAGTAAAGCATGAAAAGATTGCCTGGTGAAACAATGTCTGCATAAAGAGTACTCTCCCTCTCCTGGAGCGCCTGGATATCTGCCATGAGAATAATAAGATCCCACATTTAAACACTGTAGAGCACCAGTGTAACAATAGCCTACATGTTTGAAATAACTATCAGAGGAGCCATTCATGCAACCTTTGGTTAATCACCCAACTGCCTTCTTCCATTCTCTGCATCCTTTACTCTCTTCCCTCGCGCTCAATACACCTCCACAAAGCCCAGGAATCTCATTCATCACTGCCAGTCCAGAGTGGATATTAGTAACCCCGCAATAGTGTGCAAGAGTGTATTATCTCCCTGCTGCTTGTTCCCTCACTTCATCAGAGAGTTGCCCATGTAATGGTGTAATTTCCAGAAAGGCTGAGCAGCTGATTAGAGCCTTATTGTTGGTCCGGCAGTGACGTGTTTGTGTGACCTTTTTGCTTTTGTTTCTGTAGACGCTGAGATCTGATATGTGAGCACTGTCTCGTTCCTAAAGTTAGCAAGAGGCACACGTACCACTGTGTGGACATACACACCAGTGACGGTTTTAAAGCAAATACGTGATCCGTTTTTTTTAAGACACTGTCAGGAATAAATCCAGTTACCAAGCTTCCTGCATGTCAACAGTAACAAAAGGTAGCTGCTCTTTGTTGCATTGCAGATGTCTTTGAGTTCAACCAAAGTGACATCTCCGTCTTAACTTTTCAGAAAGTTTATTATAAATAAAATGCTGCGGGGAAAAAAGCAGAAAAATGACTGCCACCTTGTTGTAGCCTAACATAAGTTTAATTTTAAGTTAAGGCAGTTAAAGTTTGCTTTAAATATGAGAAAAGTGGTATTGATTTATGAAGATGATCATGAACAACAATGTGAGCATCTAATCTTTTTGCGTAATTTGGCAATAATTTAAGATTAAATTGATCAATCCTATTGATTTTTTTGTCTAAAAAACTACATCATCACTGGAAAACTATTAAATTTCAAAATAAGAACTTTTTTGTTTTTGTTTTTTTTACAAAAAAGCCCAAATTAGACAACAAAAGGCAATAGAAAGTTCTGCAGCAGAGCTTTGTTTTTATTCAAGTTAAATAAAAAAATTCTGATAATCAATTCCCTAAGTCTGCTCTACATAGTGTTCTTGCTTGTGTTTGAGACTTCAGAAGAGTCCTGCAAAAATGTTCTGCCAGGTAGGAAAAAACAAAAACAACAACAAAAAAAGCAGGACTATTTTTCTAACTGTGTCAAAAATGGTGAAAAATAAACCGGCCAATAATAGACTTGCCAGAACAGCTCTATTAACATTTATAAACTGGTGAGAATTGGTGGTTAGCACTGTCTCCTCTTAATGAAAAGATTGTTGAGTTCCTTGTCGACACGCGACTGTTCTGTGTGAACTTGTGCCTGTTTTAACTGTATTTGTGTGTTTTTTTCCCACCATCAATAACATGTATATAAGATTAATTTGCCAGTGAAAGCCTTGGACCAAGGCTATAAACTGCAGCTGATCCCTGGATGCTGCACAGTGGCTGCTGACTGCGGGTTGTTAAACCAATAAAGGATCAATTAAAGGATAACTGAATGTAACTTACATGATAATCACTGGAGATACTTCTCTGTAAATCAGCTACTTTAAGTAGATACTAAAAGTGCGCTGATAGTAATTTTGTACTTTTTCTAATGGAGGACTTTTGCCTGTGATGGAATATTTTTCTATTGTTTTGATATTACCATTAAAGTAGCTAAGCGCTTCTTCCACCGCCGCCGGCACATGCTCACCCAAGCCAACAGGCAATTTTATTTCAGAGAGAGAAAAAAAAGAAACAGATCATGCTTTCAAATGCTAAAGGATGCATTAAAATATATACCCACTCAAAGCAGTCAAAAAGAGGTGTCTGTTCATTCTGTGACTATCATCCTAGCGGCGGCTTATGGCAAAGAGTGCAGGCGTTAAAGGGCTTACTGAGCATATGGCAACTCTCAGAAGACCCTCTTTGAAATTCCTTCCCTCCGTTTTCCCTGCAACCCACAGAAGTCTTGCCTAGTTTATATTCTCAATGCAGAGCCACGTGTGTGTCTCCCTGTGCCCTGGTCTATGGGTGGCATTATAGACTCAGCAGGGTGATCAGTGGGGGTCAGGGCCAGCGTTTAACCCTCTGTAGCCCCGGCAGCCTTTCTCTCTCCTGGACACCTGTTCTTCTTTCACACGGGGAGGCAGCTGTTGAGTCAGAGGTGAGACCAATGATGGTGCTGCAGAAAGTAGAGATGTTTCTGAAAGAGAAGAGAGGGAAAAAAAGAGAGGAATCACATCACTGACTGACTGACTGGAGGTCTTTTTCTAATACTATTAAGATCAATCGGAGCCATGAGGAAGAGAGCTGTTGTGTTCCCTTCCACTCACAAGCCCAACTTATCCACAAACACACATCTTTTTTACATGTGGAAATCTGGTTACTCCTCCACTTACAACAACAGAGATTTTTTTTTGCTAGGAGAGACACTAAAGAAGGTTCATTGTTTGTTGAGAAACACATGCGATTGTGTGTCTGTTCATGTAAAATTTAAACTGATTGGAAAAAAATAAGTGTATGTATGAGGTCCCAGTCCTTTACTAGAGAGACAGACTGAGAGAAAACAGAACTGAAGGAGCCAAGAGGGAGGGGTACAAAGAGGATTTGGGTCATAGATCGCCATGAGGGATTGTATTGTGTGTCTGTGTGTGTGTGTGTGTATGTGTGCGCGTGTGCCTAAGTGTGTTAAAGGAGCTGTAAATATGTATGTTTGTGTGTTTGTTCTTTTTCTGCCTGCGTGTATTTGTCGTCACGTACGCCTGCATCAGTTACACAACAGATTTCTTGATTGAAACTGATTAAATTTCTATTATTGTGTTTTTTGTGGAGAGCCATTCTCTCTTCTAGGAATCGTGTTACAGGGAATAAATATTAAAAAAGCAAATTCATATTTTAAATGTATATTGATATGTATGAATGTTTAGCCAATGGCTCTCGGGAGTGAAAAGATTTGTCTTGTAGTTTTTTTTTGGTTTAGACTTAAATATAACACCTTTTTGTAATTTAAAAGATCCAGTTTGTGACTTTTAGTGGCATCTGGTGGTGAAGCACCTGACTGAATATCAACTTGCTCAGCATCCACAGCCTTCACTTTTAAGTGCAGGATAACTGGTGGTGGCTGCAAAACGTGCTAAAATAGTGAAAGGCCAGTATTTGTTGTTTTCCTATAATTTTTTCCCCATCAGCTGTACTTTGTGTTTAGTTCTGATTAGAAAATGTTAGTGAGCTGAATGCAATTGGTGAACATGATGAACATAATTCTGCCTGATTATCAGCATGTTTGCACTGTCGTTATGAGCATGTTAGCTGTGGATTCTAACCAGAAACGAATTTAAAATGTCCTAATGCATAAAATGTCAAATCTTTCCTCAGTAATTTTTTATTCCTAAAAGTCTCTCTGTGTGAGTGTGTGTCTGCATATGCCTTTGTGGGCATCAATACCATGTATTACACCATGCTCCATGGTTTTATTGTTTCCTTTCCTTGCAGACGGAGTTATCTAGTTAATTAATCTAATACTAAGCTTTACTCATTTTGAGATGAATGTATTTTAAATATGGTCCATATGATAAATACATTAAATACAGTAAAGTAAAATGAAAAAATGCATCAGTTGCATTTTACAGTATGCAAGGCAACATTAAGAGACCTCATATTTCCTCATTATTCTGTAATAAAATGTTAAATGCTTTCTCTCATACTGTTTTAGACAACTCATTTTTCTATAGAAAATGAACTTTGATGGAAAACTTGATACTTTTACAATAAGAAATAATCTTTTCTCTACCAGTAGTCCCTCTAACTGTCTTCCACTGCAGGGTCACAGTACACCAGTTCAGCCAAAAGCCACTGTGTCTGGAGCACTGATCTGTAGTTGTTAAGGGCTTTGGACAAAGACATGTTTTTGGCAGCGATGTCAGGCGCTATGGGTGAAATGCCAGCCAGAGTCTAAGCGCTGGCCTGCATCCAACTAGCACTCTACACGGGGTCAAGGGTGATTGGACCACCGACCTCCAGAGTGATGATCTGCCTTTAAATGCACTGAACAATGGGTCAACCACCTATTTGCAAATAAAGCACTGTGCTGAGAAAAAGTCAGAAGTAGTTTCACTCTGTAGCCTTTTGGCTGCATTTTTATGTGTGACGAAGTGTTAAATGTTCGGGAACAGTGGAGTGCACTTTTTTTTTTTTTGTAGCTCTAATGGCCAGTCATGAGTGCTAACCCAGTAACTCCAGTCTCTGTTTGTCATTCACTCCAATGAGCTGCAGGGATTCATTGTGAGTCCTCTCTGTTTATTCAGCTCAGGGGTCAGAGGGTGATGACCCACTACTCTGGACTGTCATCACATGACCTCACAGTGACATCGTTCAGGGAGTTGCCCTGTGGACTCAGCATATTTGCACTCATCTCCTGTCAGTCAAATCAACTAAGGAGGAAGTCGCGGTCAGAGGTGATGCTTGAATTTTTTCTCCGTGCCGCACTCTGTCAGTGATGTTTCTGAGTGGTTGTAAATATTGTTTTGACACATAAAAGGAACATTCTCACGCTTTGGTGGTTGAGTTGAATCAAGCGGTCTGAATTTTTCTATTAATTTTAAGGTGAAAAGCAGCTTCACCTATGATTAAAGCTTGTGAAAGGTGCAACAGCAAAGCAGATTCAGCCTTTGAGGACGAGTCTTGAGTAATCATAAATATATAGAGTGATTCCGAAATGACGAATATCTTATTTTACTTTTGGACTGGAGAGATAATCCTAAATTGCACATTTTTTATTAGTCTTTAGCCTTGACACACATAAAATGTTAGAATCTAATGTCTTTAATGTCAAAAATAACAGAAGAAAAAGTGAATAATGTCCAGATGAATCCAAAGTGGAAAGAAAAAGAAAAATAGAGTTGCTAGACAGTTGTTCTGCTCCCCCCCCGATCATTTGGAAGATGTTAATCTGTGGATGATCCTGATTTGAACCTTCTTCTGTCTTCCCAGTAATGTGTCAGAGTGATTGGAATCTGTGGATTATTTGCATGTAATTGCTGAATCGAGTTAGAGATTGAGGAGGAAGATTGAGGACCCGTCTCCACACAGACCAGCATTATCCGGAAATTTCATAGACTGAGATCTGGTTATGGACAGGCTGCGCTTCATTAGCACAGAATGAAGCTGTTGAGACTTTTGCAGCTGGCCTGGAAGCACAGTTTAATAGACTGGAATCAAATTGCGGGATGGAAAATGGAGTGGGAGAAAGCAGTCAGGGAGCAACTTTTACAGTCAAAATTGAGGATAATCAGTGGATTTATGCTCATAAAAAAAGATATAAAAGGTCTGCATGTTCCACTTTTAGGGGTCTGGTACAAGAATATACACACCGAATGGACACACAAGCCATTTAAAAGTCACACAAGTATTATGAATAAAACACATTTCTCATTTTCTCTCTCGGCTGTTTTAATTTACATTATGCCGCCTATTTGTCACCTTGTCACCTCTGATTACTATTTTAGCCTTGGGAGCCACTGCTGCAGCTTTTGACTCTTCACTGTTACGCACACAACCGTCACGGCTGCGTATCAACATCTGTGAGCACTGCGATAGTTTAGGCTAATGTTTTAATTGGTTCCTGAGAACAGAGGGCAAGCCAAATTGCTTTAGTGTCCCAGAGGCTTTCTCTCTTAATGAGATGTTCTCCCCTCTCAGGATCAGAGGGGTCCTGACCCACGTGTCGTCATTGGGATATTATTGTAGCACATTCCCCCCCTTTCTCTCATGGAGCACACTGAGAGGTTAATGAAAGCAGAAGTCATAGAGGTGTCTGTGCACGCAAAGAGAAGTGCTACTTTCAGGCACAAACTGCTGTGAAAGAGAGAGAGACACAGAAAAACAAAGGAGAGAGAGAGAGAGGGAGGGAGGCTTGTTTAGCTGAAGTATTTGCATGAATCTGAATCCCTCCAGATATTCACTCACCTTCAGTCGGGCCTGTTCACCTCCACCCAGGTGATTTCTGTTCCGGGGGCTTAAACTCAGCACCCAGCGTTCAGTCCAAAAACACATGCCCTTTGTATCACTTTTGCTGTGAATAAAGTCTTAAATTAATTTGGATCCTCCTGAAGCTATAACAACATTAAAATGAGTTTTTTTTAATCAGTTTTTTTAAAACAACTACAGGGTGTTTTTTTTTACCTACAATCCAAAAACACTCCAAAGTCCATCTTCACCCTTCACTGGTTTATAAAGACTGAGGCGAGATAGAGTAGAGAAACTGATGTCCTTCACCTGTGCTCACCTGTGACAAAGACTCTTTCTGGAAAAATGAGAAAAGATTAGAATCTGAGTGGGCTGCCAGTGTGAACCACATTTTTTTCCTGTCCCTTCAGTGTGACAACCTAAAGGAAAGAAAGGAAAAGAGAGTGAGAGGAAAAAGAGGAGGCACCTAGATGGCCATTCTCGCCCTTAGGCCGATTTTTTTTTTTTTTATACCAATGATAAAACAAAGATATCAGAGATACGGGGAGCAGTCTAACTGATAACAGCATATATGACACCCACCTCCTTCCCGCCAGCGGATCACAGATGTAGCTGATACCTGACGCTGAGATTTTTATTCTGTCTGCTTCAGGCCTCACAGCGTCGACTCTTCCTTGCTAAGGCCTCCTATATAAGCAGCTAAATCGATCTGATACACCTTGTTTAACCCCCTGAAGGGTCTGCTAGATTAAGAATCAGCTGGCAATCTTAACCTACAATCCATTTAAACTCAAAGCCCAATGATAACCTCATGTCACAAAGAAAAAAAAACACAAGGAAAACACACTGTTGTAACAATCAGGTTAGTCCAGGCATTGCTTTTTTATTGTTAAACTCAGATCTCAGTCAAAGACAAGATGATTTTGTGACTTGAAGTGATGTTAAACTTGATTTTTTTATGTTTAAATATGATTGAAGGACTTTTGCTGTGCTTTATTTACTTTTAAACAAAAAGTTACAAAATCATTCTCATCCAAACATGATTAAAACTAACTACTGAGCAGAAAAATATGAAAAACAGAGAAACAAAGGCTGCACACAAGATGATGCACACGGGAGATTTATCTAGTGTGCGGACTTCACTCTTTATTTTTTTAAACAAAAGGAGTGGAACACATTCTCAATGGGTGTTCAGATTGAGTGAATAAACGTCTTCTTCCGCCAAAACATCGCTATCTTTGTGGAGTAATTATAATTGCTGCAAATGATTGGCTCAATTATAACAATAAATTAGCGATAACGACTTGGGGATTAATCCTTTCTGCTTGAACAGCACGTGTGATGTACCTGTTGTGCTGCTGTTTATCCCGCCGTAGCTCCGCTGCGCAGGAAGCTCACTGACGGAGCCCGAGCTGGGCCAGGTTGCCACTTTGACTGACAGCCTGATTTGCTGCATTCTCCATTGCTGTTCCTCTCCAGCAAGCCGAGAAAATTAGATCTACAGTCTCCGCGCTAATGTCAATCAAACGCCTCTGTCGCCTCTATTCTACCGCAGCGGCTGCTTTTGTGTGTCCCCGGTGTTTGCATGTGTTTATGTGCCAGCATATGTTAGTGAATTAAGCGTGTGTATGCGTTTAAAGTTGCGCGCCCCGCAAAAAAAAAAAAAAATGGGTGCAGTGACCTGCAAAGGCAGAGTCGTACGAAGACCCCACTTCACCATAATGTGAAATCGTAATGCGTTTAGAGGAGGGGGGGTTGGCTAGCTCACCGTGCTGCTAATCTAATAGAGCTCATTCATGCTGACACCAAGGGAGGCTGAGTCTAGTTGGTGGGTAAAAACTTGAAGGGGAGAAGAAAATCATTGTTGCTGCTGACTCTGAGAATCCCTCTTGTGGTACTTAAAGGGAAACAGATCAGGCTGCCTCAGATGGCCTGCTTACTGTCTGCTAACCTGATATGGCTCCTGGCCTCATTGGCACAGTGTCCAGCATATAATGAACAGGGCTGAGTGCGCGCGCGTGTGTGTGAGTGCATGTAAGCTTATACAATAGAGTTTTGATTTTGATTGCTGTTTTGTGTATCACTTTAGACTGTGAGTATTTGGGTTCTTCGTCTCGCAGTCTATCCAGAGACTGATACAGTCGGGTACAGTGTGCAGCACAAAGCCACCGAGAAACACTCGGCACAGCTACACAGAGCTTTGACCCAGATCCCAAATGAAGACAGTTTTTCATCTTCTCTCTCTCTCTCTCTTTTTAGAACAAAGGCTCATCTAGCCGTCAGATATCTGCCTCCATTCCACTCGTTTGTGCATCCGGTTATAGCATGCTCCCCAATTAGGAAAAAGTACAAGGCAAAACTAAAAAAATAGTATGCTTGTTGAGTATCCACATGAGTGTGTCTTTAGAACAGCCTTGGTTAACATGAGCTTCCTCATCACCCTTTAATCAAACTGCACTCTGTAACTTTTTCCTGCTTTGTTAGTGCAAAGTTGCACTGCGCTGGCAGTACTCAGAGTATTTCTAATCTTGCCAAATCATATCGACCTTGTCCAAGGGCCTGTACTTCACTACGCGACATTCTCTCAAGATTCTTTTAATTTCACGGAAAATTAAATTAACATAAAATCAATTAATGCATTAATTAGTCTTCTTTAATTACACTTACTGGAGTATAGTTTTTGCTTTCAATTATTTATTCCATAATTAATAGGCTGTAATTAGTACAGCTGATATCAATATTAAACACCAGGATAATCCCACTGAGTGAAGTGGACATCTGAGGCTCATTAACAAGTTGCCAGGACCAATAGGAGGGCTGGTGTCTCCCTGAGCAGCCAATGGAACAACAAAAGGATCCTTTTTGAAATCTGCTGCTAATAAGGGACATGGCCTTTCATTTTGCATACAGTCTGCTGTGCATTGATTTTTTCACAGGTTAATTACGTGATGATTTTGCCCTCTGGCAAAATGTCAAGCTCTGTCAATTTTTTTTTTTTTTTTCAGCGGCACATGCTAATTGTCAGCCCTAACACAAATAACTCTATCAATATTATTAACAGCCAGGTTTTAGTATTCAGCGCGGCGTTAAATTTATGACGCACACTGAAGTATGAGCGAAAGTAAATTTGGCTTTTTATATCAAATTACAATTAGGGTTTTTTTAAAGGCTATTTTTAACAGGTGATTAAATTGATTCATTATGTTCTCAGGGACAACTTGAAAAGGAAACATTGCATGCAATTTTCTCATTAAAGACACAATTAACTTTTTGTTGAACTTAGATAGGAGCTAATGGTTTAATTTGACTCAAGTTGCCAAATTAGATGTTCTGCTGCTGGTTTTTCAAAGCCATGGATGAAGAAAGCGATGCTTTGCTTTAAGATGCTGCCAGATTCTGAGGTTTTGTTTCCTTCCTCTCCCTCTTTCTCTCATTCTCACTTACCCACTGTCTCTGTCATCTCGCTGCTGGCACCGCAGCTCAAGGTGATATGGCAGCTAATTAGCAGAATTATCAGTGACCCCGTTAAAAAGCCCGTCATTTAAACCTGTACTTCTCCTCTGAGAGTCCAACACTTCTGCCTGGAGCCCAAGAGAGAGAGAGAGAGAGGGAGGGAGATGGAAAGAGAGTAACAGAGACACCTAAAGACAGATAGAGACAGAATGACAGACAACAGGACTCAGACAGAGAAAGATGCAAAAATCAGCGGACATATGAAAATGTGATGGATGGGGCTGAGAGGCTGAGAGGAGAAGAATGTGGCACAGTGAAGCAATGGCAGCTGTGTACTGACATTTGAGAGGTTGAATATCACACAAAGAGGACAGAGCGGTGACATGCCGCTGCAGAGGAAATAGAGCAGTTTGGAGTTGATGGCTTAATCTGAGAGAACATTTTCCCGGGAAAAGGAGTAATGAAAAAAAAAAGGTGACGAATAGGCTGAAGTAATGATTTGAGTGTAAATAAGGATGGACAGCCATGCTCCTCCTGTGCTGTCCTCACCCCTGAGTCTCATACATACAGATGGCACTGCTAATTACATACTGCAAAGGGAGAGGGGGGGCTGCTCCTGCTTCCTCACATCACACAATCAAAATCTAGCTAATGTGCTGTGTGTGTGTGAGTGTGTGTGCATGTATGTGTACTCAACTGTCTCGCTGACACATCTTTTCAGATGTTGGTTGCACTTGCAAATGTATGGGAACATTTGATGTCTACCTGCATAAAACTTTACATGAGTCCTCCACACAAACGTAACCTGCAAAGAAGGATGAAGGAAAGTTTGCTTTAAAGAGGAAGTTCTGTATTTTTCTCATCTCCTTTCTTGCTGAAACTTAAATAATTAATACAGCTCTGGCAGCACAACTGATACTAATTTTGGCACCTAATATTTGTTTCTAAATTGTAGTTGCTTATTTAGGCTTAGTCCCTATATGTCTCTTGTCTCTGTTCACTTTACCTGTTTAATAAAGAAAAAATGCCTTAAAGCCGAATTATGTAACTATTTTGCCTAAAATTAGCTGCTTTAAATTCATTTTAATGGTACAAGAACTTGTGTAGAGCTGAATGGTGTCTTTCTGTCTTTTTCTCTGTGCTCTAATCAACAGTTATGGCACCATGTTACTTTTGGGAGTGGGTACAAATCGTACAAATTGGTACAAAACCCTACATAAGTCTTTACAGCACTCTGTCATATTTTAAAATCATATTTTATGAAGAACATGTTTTTCTAGTTTTGCATCTTATATTCTCCAGGTGCTCTGGGATTTTTGCAGTTTTAAGAACTATGGAACTGCTGCTACTATAGCTGCTAGTTAGCTCTGTAAGTCATGCAAATAGCTTTTAGCTAGCATTTTAGCATGTGCTTTTAGCTACACCATGAAGCTCATATATTTGATTTGGACACACAAGTCCCTGTGATCCAGCATTCGGGACTCAGAACCCTCAAAGCATGTGTGTAAGTATTATATTTCTTGGCCACAATCAGTTTTCAACTTCAAGGACCACAACAATACCACAATATCTAGTGAAATAATACCACCATCTGCAGAAACTTGCAAAATGATACAGAAGCAAAGGCAAAGATGAAACTTTGAGGGTGATGGCTGAGTATTAACTGCAAATTATGCATATAACAGTTACCCATTTAGCTGTGCAATACCAGTGATTATGTTTGCATAATTGCATTGCTAAGAGCCGAGAGAAGTCAGAAATATTTCTGACAGAATTTATGGTAGTCAAAAGGACACCTCCATTGTATTAACTCCTTTTGACTGTTTATTCTCAGATATGTTGTCAGATTCAAATAATGTGTTTGTGTGTTTTTAGTATCAGCTCAGTTAGTTCGTGATTGTTTTTTTTTTGCTGAGATGAATGACCACCTTTTATTCTGCAAGTTTAGGGAGAAAAGGCCCTTTTCACAGCAGACATTTTGACATGAGTAAATATAACATTAATGGGTAGGTGTCACAGTAAGCTGTGACAGTGAGTGAACACCAGAGCGCTTAGACTGGCTCACCTAAATGGAGCACAGCTGTCATTAATGTAATTAAATGTACTTGTGCTTTTCCTTCTTTGACATGTCAAAATGTCTGCAGAGACGAAGGTCTAATGAGCGTTTGGCAAATTTCAAAAGTTATATGAACACAGACTGTAAAACCATTAATGTGTCCCGGCTTGACTGTTGGTTCTGGTGTAGCATTTAATACAAACTCTTTAAAAGTAATCACCTAAAATTATTACTCATCACTCAGCATTAAAGGATGTATCTGTCTCCTGTGTATTATTTCAGTGAAGTTGGTAATTGGACCTGACTGTGTTTTTATATTTCATTTTACAGCTTTTTCAAAAGCACATTTTCATGCTACACTGTCTGCAACCGTAATCATTGTTCTTAAAACACTAAACCCGATGAATTCAAGTCCTTTGAATATTACCATTTTTTGAATCTGAAGCTAATTACAAGCTATTAAAATGCTGCTTCTAGTGGGCGAGTGGTTAAGATGCATAACGTACAACTGCAACATTTCTGGTCAATCTATTTGACATTACTAAGATGGTAATCTAAATGTACATGGATGATTTTTGGTGTCCTAATGGGTAAATTTACCAGTGGGATAAGTGGTACACTCCTGCTAATGTTGAAGAGGGTCGTGGAGAAGCATGTGTCAAATTGTTTGAAAGGTGAGGCTGTGCTCAAGAGGAGGTGGCAGAGCGGAGGAGCTCAGTGGTGTTAATGGGACTGAAAGGTAGGAAATGGGGAATTATCCACTTGTACAAGTACATTGAGAACAGAAGCTTGGAAAAGGCACAAAGTTGGATGTAGTGGAGCTGTAATGAAGGTTGTAGTGTGTGTGTTTGTGTGTGTTGGAGGCAGTGCTGTAAAGAAAATGTCCAAGACTTTGGTGAAAAAACCATCACAGGTAAGCCAGAGTTAAGCTTCATCAGTCAACACCACCTCAGCACAACACAACACAGCACAGCACAGAAAAGCAGTGCACCATGGGAAATTAGACTCACACCTGCCCCCATTTCTTCTGCTGCCCTGGTGGACTTGTCTTCTTTTTACTTTTCCGCCACATTTCCTGTTTCTCTCACTTGTGTTCAGTTTAAATGTGCTAAGGAGCCGTTGAGCCATTAGGAGTTGACTGAGCTTGTTGTTGTTGTTGCAGACACTTTGTGAATGAGGTAAGCAGTGTTGTATTGGGAACAGAGTGTAACAATTTAAGTTCACTGAGAGGTTTTTAGCCTGTGGAAACAGTCATCTGGTGGCATTTAATATGAAAAGTACTACTCATCCTCAGAGACCTGCACAAAGTGAAGTTTGAAAATGCTCCAAATGTGCTGAATAATACCAACCCTGAATAACTTTCACTTCTAGGCCTGTGCTTAAACCTCCGTTTGTGAGAGAGATTGTGCTTTGCAGTAAGGATAATGACACACACTTTCTCCAGATCATGTCTGCAATGACATGATATATATAAATTGAAATACATGATCAGATAAAAGTGTATTCAAGTGTCCCCTGCCTTGCATTGCACTTTAAACCTCTTTAAGGTTAAAGGCAAAACATTCAAGTGGCTATAATCAAGATTTTTAAATTGTAATAACAAACACGATGCGACATGGTGAAAAGGGAGTCACTCGTAGTGATAAATCTACAAAAAATTATCATCTAAATCTGCAGCTTCACTCAGATTTATGTTGCCACCTTCAGCTCATGTATTTCAATCAGGAGGGACTTGGTTGAAACAGAGACTTAAGAATGATGAAATAACATGATAAAACAAATAAAAGAATACACAGAGATTTCATTACCAGACCCCATTAAGACATCATCAAAGAGAGTGATTAATGTTACTTAGAGAAGGGAAGCTAAAAAGGATTCACAGAAGTCACACTTTGTACTTGTTCTTCAACATTTGTCACAATGAACATCAGTATATAAAAACAGAAAAACATGTTGTAAAACAGCTTGATCTGTCCTCAGCTTTCTGTGCCTCGAGGCCTTACAGTGCTCAGGTCTTCTCTGGTCCGATGCATACCTTAAAATAAACAGAGGACAAACTACTCACAAAACCTTTGCAGTAAAAATACCAATAAACATAAAGGTAGCATGACTTCAACAACAGCAGCAAAGGTATTTTACCGTTGGCTGCATCTCAGCCCTGAAGATGACAGCACAGGTTTTTATTATTGTAGCAATGATGATGTAGGTCTCTTTATTTGAATGAAATTGTTATTTCAACCCAAACCACAATGTTTTTCCCAAACAATAACTGTGAACTTATTTCAATACAAACAAGACTGACATTATTCCATCTGCTGTGTATCTGTAAATATGTATCTCTGAGTGTGTATCTCTGAGAGTGTGCTTGTTGCCTGCCTGGTGGTGTGTGTCTGTTTTTTACCTGCACGCGCTGCAGTTTTAGTTTTTTTTTTTTTTGTTCCTGTCATTTCATCCCACAGCCTGCATGTGCCATCACACTGTGAGGCGAAACCTTCACAGCGTTCTGGCGAGTGCCGTTTGTTATCAAAGGGGGTAATAACAGGAATCTGTCTACGCAGAGTTCACGGTACAAAAGCTGAAGAAGGAGAGCAGAACAAAGCGAGCGCCCGTCCCTCCCATCCGAGGGCTACAGAAAGAGATGTGAGACGCTTTCAATTGACCTCGAGTGTTTTGGATCAACTGATGTGAAGTGGCAGGAGTTTGTCCTCTTTTTTTTCTATCACTCGCTTTTTCTTTTATGCTCGCAGTACGTGTACACACTGTACATACTGTACACTGCTTAAAGAAATATCACGTGCAGCATCTGATGAAACAGTTTGTAATGCAGTCCCGAAAATGACGCAAAGTTTGAACCGTACAGTAAATGTTTTATTTACATGTAAACATGATGGGTGCAGCCTTTGAAAAAAAAAATACAAACAAAAAAAGACTGAGAAATCTATAATATTTACTGACACAGCAAGCTACCAAGATCTGAGTTTGCTCTAATCAGAATAAATAGCTGTTGTTATACTGTAACACAGCAGAGCCAAATGAACGGGAATATGCAGCTCACACCCCTAATTTTATTTGCTTTTTGTGCAAACACTGTAATCAACTTACAAAAATGTATCCATAGAATTTTCTATCTCAGTTTCACATCTTCCTAATTCACTCTTAGATTTACTGCTACTACTCACTGTGCTCACACTGATAATCATTATTTACCTCTGTGAAAATACCAATTTGTAGCTGAAGATATATTTCACCAGTGCAGGGTATTTACTGACAAATTGCAACAAACTGCTGAGAGGATTTCATTATTAGGCAACGCCATGCAGCTGCTTTAAGGTCATTCGTCTTTGTGTTATTGTGCCGTAAACTTTCATTCTCATTTCCAGGAGGAAGGACCTTTCTCATAGGAGACATTTCGACATGTCACAGCAAGTAAAGCACAGCAAATAATCAGATTAAAGATCCATTTAGCTGCTTCGTGTTAGCTCACTGTCATGTCTTGATGGAACACTTACAGAGAACAGAGCCATTGTTAATGTTATTAGTATCACCTGTGTTTTTCAAACTACTGCATGACGAGTAAAAAAAAAGTCTGCTGTGAAAAAGACCAAAAACGAATCAGTGACTTGTGTTTAAGATGAAATGATTCAAGGGCAAATTTATAAGTATACATTTTTAACAAAGATCTTAGCACTAACACTCAGATTTATACTTACAGTAACACGTAGAGTTTGATATATACAGTAAAATATTTATATTTTAATCCCTGACATTGTCTGAATCTGTCAATATCATAATAAAATAAGATTATAAAGTTTATATTCACTGGATTGGCCATAAAGATCAGCAATAAAGTCAGACTCCTTGTGATTTTAGAGTTGATTTCAAATCCTTTTACTTTGTGTTAGTTTTACTCTTATTTACATGTTGTACTCGTGTTTTTGGGTGCCTATTGCTATTTATACCAGCTGCAGCCTTGACCCTGAGCTCTTACACACTGTCCCAGAAAAAAAAAGCTGTCCGCGCTGAAGTGCTGCAAAACTAGTTGTTAGTCACAAAGATAAACTTTAGATTTTCCCTTCAGGTCTTTGCAGCATTGAAAATGTAGGATGACGGGTTACAAATACTGAATGAGTTTCCTGTCAGTCTATGTGGCTTTAATTCAGATTTTATTATCATGCTACAGCTGAGGCTTGTAGTAATGTCATTAGTTTTGGTAACAACAAATATCAAAATTGGGCTTGATTGATTGTGTAAAAAAAGCACAGATCAAAGATACCGCAGTGTATCCTGAGGTGGACATGAATGACTGTACCAGAATTCATGGCAATGCATCCAGTATATGGTTAGACGTGTACATCCCAATGTGGAATTTCAGTATTTTTAAATATGGGCCCTCCTCTTATATATTTTGGTGTGCAAAAACTTAACAAAAGTTTTGTTACTGCAACATCCCTGCAAAAGTTGCAATGTATTCTATTAGATAGACAGGATTTCCTGTCAAGCTTAAAGGATTTTACACTTTGACAAAAAGGCCTATATTTGCAAGGATCAGTTCAATAATGTTGCCAGATACTTTGAATGACATTTGCAACCTGAGAGTGGCAAAAAAAAAAACCCAGTGTGAGTGGATGTAGTTGCCCCAAAGGATTAAATAACAGAAAGTGCCATATCATGGTACTCCTTTTACACAATCTACTTGAACAATTACAAAAATTTTGGTGAGTACCACTCATTTGCCCACCAAAACACATAAAAATAGGGCCTAACTTTAAAATGTTGTAATTGCCCTTTAACAACAAATATCAACCTCATGGTCGTGCTTGTTGGTACTTCAGGGGAGTTTGAAAGTCACTGGGCTTTACCCTCTTGAAACCACATGTGTGCACATATTTTCATTAGAAACATTCCTATAGTTGTTAAAATATTTCACCTCGAACCAAATCTGAGGAGCAAACGACTAACAGACTGACCGAGTCAGCATGCATGGCTGAAAACATGGCCATATGTTTAATTGTTGTTGCAATTTGGTTATTGATCATCAAAAGCACAATTTCAAAGATACAGGGTGTCCTGACCCTGACATGCAGCATACAGTGTGTGTGGGTGTGTGTGTGTGTGTGTGTCCTCTAAACATTTTACAACATTAACGATGCAAATTCACAAACCTCCTCATCCTCACGCTGAAGCTCAGTCCTCTTCTGTCCCTGGTCTGACTCACCCCAGAGCATTAAAGACAAGCCATGGGAATACACACACACACACAAACACACACGTTACTGCTGCGACCAGAGAGAGGTCATCCTTGTAGATTGAGTGTGTGCGTGATATGTGTAAAGCTTTAGGTTTGTGTGCCTTTGTGTTTGTGTGTGTGTGCTTCATCTTGTCGACTATCAGAGGTAGTTTACTGCACTGCTGCACTACCAACAGATGGCCATTACCATACTGTAGCAGACTCCACACAAGCCAGAGACTTCTCTCATTTTCAGCAGCTAAACCTCAGCCACATCATAACACCATGATATCTGTGCTCCCCCTAACATCCATAATGAAAAACTGTAAATGTTCTCCTCTCAACAGTAAAAAGATATGTTTATAGCTCTTCGCTATTTATGAGCCGACACTGCATCAGAGTGATTTTCGGGCCTTTTCCTCGGCAAAACACTTTCTCAGCCTCAGAGCTGTCAGGAAAACTGTATCGCTGAAATGGGATTGAAAGGACTGAGCCCCTTTAAAAGCTCATATTCATCTCTTTGATCTCATAGGAACAGTTGGGTGAAACTCTTGACACTTTGTCTTCCTCTAGAAATTGAAGGAACAAAACAGACAGAGAGAGAAGAGGAAAAGAAGGAGGAAGAAAAATGGGAGACAGAAAGAAAATATAGAACAATGAAAAGTGCATACAAGCTTCTTAAACAGCTAAAAGTTTGTGTAACAGAAGAGATTTGCCGACTCATAGTACACACTGATTTTAAGGGCATTCATGCTAATATTATGAGCGAGAGTGTTGCACTTTAAATACATTAAATATCTTCATATGATCTGTGTGTCTGCTTGTGTTTTTTAAGTGAGGATCAACAGAAAGTCTCAACATGCCCCCTCACAGACTTCCTCTAAGGGAGCCACTGGCAGAAGAACTCTGGGCGGCTCACCAGGCCACAGATGGTGTCACATACACACATAAACACACACGCACTGCCTGAAGGACACACACCGCGGGCACCATATGACTCCCTCTTAAACTCACCCCACCAACATTTCAACCACAAATGGACTTAGAGGCCAAAATACAAGCTTTTGTACTAAACCCTGTTCCCATAATGCATGATTTTTGTCTCCTGACAAATTTGAAACAAGCTTTTACTGATTAATCGTCACCTGTGAAAGTGTTTCTATTGTTATTGCTCTGGTTTGTTTGTACTTTTTAAACCAATCATGTCCTGCTGAAGTACAGCGTACTCTCAAAGAAATAGATTCAATTGCAGGCTTACACCCACAGTCTACATCCAGTGATGGAGGTCATTACATTGTGAAAATAATTAAAAGTTGCCTTTATTCTTTGACATTAAGTTTCATCCTTTACATTCCCATAGAAAAGTTAGAATTTTTAGAAGAGAGTCAACCAACACAATAAATATTTCTCTCAAATCTTTGTGATAGGAATCGGGAGCCTGGAGACAATTAGCTAAACTTAGCATTAAGACTGAAAGTAGGGGGAAAGAACTAGCCTGGCTCTGCCCAAAATTTCATTACAGGACAGTAAAAAATGTGTGTAGGTATTAGGGCTGTCAGTCGATTAAAATTTTTAATCGCGATTAATTGCATTAGTGTCCTGAGTTAACAAATTAATTGCAAATTCTTTACCCTGTTCTATATGTAACTTAAGAAGATATTTATTGTGTTTCTTATACTCTAGGAAAAATTGGAGAGGACATCAATAATTCCTTGGCCATCATGTGGTATTTAAGACTGGTCGTGCTCTGGTGGTAACTTTGTTCACATTTACAATAAATACAAATTACTTTTGTTTTGTCTAGAGAACCATCGGGAAAAACATTAAAGCTAAACTTTCCATTTAAAAGTCCCTTTTCTGTATCCATTTCTGCTTTGTAACCATTTGCAATGTTATTTTGGCGCCACTTCCTAAAACTACGGGAGCTGGCAAGGCACAGACCGTGCGAGCGTTAGTCGTGCATTAAAAAAATTAGTGCCGTTAAAAGGAGTTTGAGTTAACGCGTTATTAACCTGTTAACTTCGACAGCCCTTGTAGGTATATTTTAACTATGGATACAGCCACGTAAGCCATTTCAGCAACTGTTTTGAGTCTCTAAGCTAAGCTAAGCTAAGCTAATTAGCTTAGCTGCAAGCTTAGCTTAGCTTAGAGAGCATCATGGGTTTTCCTGTTTGTAGATTTCGCTCTTGCTAATTGCCTTTAGTCTCCGGTGTTATACCTCTAAGGCTGCTATATGAACATTTTTTACACTAAATATAATACAAGAGATCAAATAAGTACCGTGAACTGCATGTGCACGGTTGATATCTTGATTAAACTTTGCTATGGAGGAATAAGAGTGTAGGACACTGGTTTAAATGTTAACTTAAGGACATGAAAGAGTCCCTTTCCAAGGCCAAACTAAACCGAAGCCACTAATTTTTTATAAATTGTTTTCGAATCATTCTAAGTTAATATAATTTGCTGCTCAGTTCCTTACATGTCATATCAAATATAAGAGACAAGAATGTTACTATTGAATAATAACAGGGCAGCTAATATGATGGTAATTGTCACATATTAAGACAGAACATGTTTATAGCCACACACTCAATTCCACTGCCACCGTCCAGTGTTTTTAATGTGCTGATTTCTGAGTGGCTCTGTGCTGTAAAGTGCCATCTAGTCTGATTTGGCCATGCTGGGGTCAGGCTGAACATGAGCACTGTGTTGTGAGGCCACTCAGCATCATGAGGACACAGAGACAGCATCCAAGTGCCCGCTACTCTGAGCTCTCTAACAGATGGGACGACAGAGCATCATGGGTTTCCCTGTTTGTAAATTTCACTCATTTTAAATAGAATTTCATGCCAAATTAATCAAAGTTTGATATTTCCCTTGTACATCATAAACTGAGGCAGATGAAAGATCACTTGTCCCACTCTCGGTACTTCATTTCATCTGGAAAATAAATGCAAAAGCAATCCTTGTCTATGAGGAAAATATCAGCAAGAAAAATACACTCACAGCTGTTTAATGTAATAATGCATGCATCAAGCTTTACTCCCCCATGCGTGGCAGCCTAATTTGTGCAAGTTGATTGTTTATGATTCAAACATTGTCTGGAAATGTCTTCAATTGCAACTGGACTCGCCTGCATCTCAGAGTCTATGTCGTGTTTGGTGAGTGTGTGTGTGTGAGTGTGCATCTGTGTGATGTGTTTGTGTGCGTGAATGCATGTGACTGGGAGGGAGATGAAGTGTGAAATGAAGTCACCGGGGCTGAGTTGAACTCGAGCATGGAATAAAACGAAGAGGTTACCACTGAGTTACCTCGGGGCCACTGCAGTGCCTTTCAGCCTCCATCTGCAGCGTGTGAGAATTAGCCTCCAATTAGACAAATAAAATTAAGCATATTTGTAATCGTCCACCAAGATGCAGCATGACAGAACCAGTAGGCTAAAGAGAGGGTCAACCAGGAGATGGAAACATCGATCCATGTCTCCCTCACACAGGACACAGCTTCAGAAACTCCTTGTATTACTGGATTTTGCTCCACACTGAATAGTAGTTTCCAACCACATATCAGCCGTTCCTCCACTCTGCTGTAGCAGCGAGCTGTAATCCATCCCTGAGCAAAATGCACATCACAACAAGCCGACCTGAGCGGTGATACTGTGCTATCTGCCAGCCTCTCTCCCCTCACACCTTTTCTTTGTGGATTACACAGGGCTTCAGTGTTCGGGTCTCGTGAGATTTGGTGCCGTCTAAAACTTTTCAGGTTTTTGCTCTTTGAATTTCTTGGTACTGTATTTTAGATCCTGTGCTTTATAATGTCGTCTCAGCATATTTTTTTATGGAGCACATGTTGGCTTTGGCAGTGAATGCTCATTGGTAATCAATAATTAAAGCTCTATAGGGTGTCTTTCAGTTAATATTCAGGTCTGTATTCTCTGCAATCCTTAGGGATACAATGCCCCCCCCCTCTTTTCCCCCTGTCCCCACTCATCCCCCCTTTGTTTCAATTTGTATTCATCCCCTTTCTTGTAACTTCATAAGCTCCTCTTCATGAGATTCTGTCATTAAACTAACATGGGCTCGATAACTCAAAGGCAAACACACACAACATGTGAGTACAACATGCACGGGTATGCAGGAACGCTCACACTTAACCAACCCTGAGTTAGACGTCCTTTTCTTAAGATATTCTCCCTCACCTACCATCTCCTTTCCCTTTGGAGAATAGCTGCAGCCTAAATATGGAGATCTCAGAAAATATGCCAGCCCCTGTTTCTACTGTACCCTACTTTTCTATACTTCAGAGTAGCCAAATAGCAATGAGAATACATTAAAGTAATGAAAAGCTGTTTTTTTTTTATCACACAGCCAAGGATTTTTCTGCATAGGGAGCCTCAGCTCAAGACCACACCTTTGTAGAAAATTAATATCACTGCTGGTCAAGGTGATAATTAAAAAATGAGGTATATTGCAATTCAAACTACAACCTCCAAAAATTACAGTAAAATCACTGTTTCTCTTGCAATGCCACAAAAATAGAGCATGATGAATTTTATACAGATTAGATTTATTCAAGTTGCTGCATTTAATAACTGTACATGATAATTTTGTTTTTTGTACAACTTTAAGTTTATTCAGCATTAATTCAGTATTTTTGGCATCTTTTGGAAAGGGTAACAGAATTTGTTTTAAAAGATGTAGTAGTGAACAAATTAACAAGCCAGAATATAATTTTACATCATGGAGCACATTAACATTCATTCAGAAGGTTATTTCTGGCCAATTGATAAATGCAAGTCCAGTGTTCCCTGTCCTTTAGCTCTGTTTTTTAGTCAGCTGGTTTTAACTGTGTCAATCAATCTACCATTTGGTGTTTAGCAGGTAGTGCTCAATGGATTTATCAATACAAAACAGCTGCCTTCTTTCACTGGAAATGAGGTAGATGAGGGATGTCAGAGCAAAGCAAAAAAGTGACATTTCTAAAGCTGCAAGATGCTTGAATGATGCTAAAATGTTCTGTATTAGTGAAAGAAAACAGCAGAGAGACTTCGAGTGACACACTCCCCATTACACATCATAATTTAATCCATTGTTAGCATAAAGATTTCCTTTTAGTGCAGCTTTGAACAACAAAGTGTCACAAAGATCTGCTTTGTGTGGCATTTTTGTAACAGAAAAGTGAAACTGAAAATCTTTACAGTTTGACCTTTTACACAAAGAGCCTTCGTTATCAAACGTAATCCCAAAATGATTTAATATTTTTTTTTAGTTTTCATGTCCTAGCTGGTGCTTCCTTTTGGCAGAGTAGGCGATGATTCATTTCAAATCAGGTTAAAAACTCTGACTGCGTCTTCTAATTCTCAACCCTCTTGATAATTAACTTAAATTGGATTTGTCATGAAGGTGTTTCATACATGATTATCCTTCCCCGGGTCTTTCTGTAAGAAAGATGTCTCCGGTGTGGTAATGCAATGAGCTTATCAGATGGTTACATGTTTATCTCTCTTTCCTGTAAGACTCTCTTTCCAAATATGAACCTCTCTAGGGATGCTGTTTACAAATGGCTCCCACTCTCCAGACTTGATGCTGAAAAGCTCAGTGCTTGTTTTTCTGGCATCAGCAAGTGAGACCTCTCTCTCCACCTCTCCTCCCTGAATAATTTGCGAGAAGAGCTTTCTGTGGTGATGAAAAGTCTCTCGCAACCCAACGCTATAATTACACCTCACTTGTCCATACTGCCATCCACGGCGGCCTCTGATAAATAGGCTTTTTGAGTTTTGAGCTGTTATTTTAATGAACAAGAGTCTCAGAGGAGATGTGAAGTGACTTTAAACACTTTGGGATGCTTTAAAGTGACTACTCCACATGCAGGATTCCTCCACAATTAATTGGGTAAGTCATCTTCAGAAAACATGAGAGGATGCTATTATTCACTCACATTGGCATTTTGTTTTTGGGCTTACACCATGAAACTATTACTTATTCCCTCTACTGAAAAATCCATCTTTAAAATCGATTGTTGATAAAGTTGCTTTCAGAATAAAACCCATCACAGTCATTGGAATAATTGTATAACGTTGCTCAAAACTTTTTTGCACTTGCACTTTTTGTGTCATCTAAACATTTTTCTTCCATTTTAAAAGAAAAAAAAGGGAAAGAAGCCTGGAATAAAACCCATCCATCCAACACCCAAATTAAAAGACTCCTGTTTATGTGAAAAGGCTGCTAACTCTGATGATCCCACTGAGAATCAGCACCACCGTCAGCAGCTGCACACAGCTTTCAGGCAACTGCACTCATTGACTTTTTGCTGGACTGATTAAACCATGTATAAAGCAGTGGGCAGCAGTTTTCAACACAGGAGCACATATGATGCCTTAGTGAGGGGTTGGAAAGCTAAAGGATGGAGAAAAGGCAAAGGAGTTTTGTACTTTAACTTGGCTCCCTTTCAGCTGGATGTGTAAGAAGGCAATCGTTAGCTAACATGTTGGTCATAGCAAGTGCATATGCTCATTGTTTAGGGGTCTCTTTCGTTGTTAAAGATAGCTTAATGAAGCTTTTAGGCAGATGTGCACTCTGTGTAGTTTGTGGGTCAAGCCATCTGAGGAAAGCACTATTTAGTTTTTTACTATCTACTCCTTGTTCCCCCTGTTCCACCACTCGCTCATCCCTCGCCCTCCACATCGCTCTCGGTCACTGCATCCTGTCCCTCACCTTCCCGAGGCTGTGTCCTTTCTTTCAACTCCCCTGACCCGCCATCCTTCAGCCGCTCACCAGATATCCTCAGACTTTCCCTCCTCAGCTCATCTCTGACTGCCCCACCCATCTGCACACCTGTTCCAGCTCTTCATCAGCCCTGAAGTCACCTGCTCTTTTTTCCACCTATCTTCCCATCTGCTCCTCATTCTAAAATCAGCCAACATATACATAAACATATGCATATACAGTACATATATCATGCATATACCAAGATGTGGCAGACTGTGGCCATCTTAGGGGTCACAATCACTGAAACTGCATGCAAAAGGTTTCATACAGATTGGTTCTAAACATGATATATAAGTATTTCTGCTTCCAGTAAAAATCGTGAGATTTATAAAAGTAGTGAAAAAGGAAAAGATATTATGATTTGTGGTCAAAAGACCACGGTATGATTTTTTTCTTTGTACAATATTTGTCCTTGGTTTACAAACCATGATGCTTTCCTACCGCAGCCAAGTAGTTTTGGTGCTTAAACCCAAATAAACTGCCTCAATTTTTGACAAACGTGAAATGAAACAACACACAGGATCAAACGATGCGCTAATGAATGTGCTAAGTTCTCACCATGTTGTTGGGTATCATGTTGTTGTACCTGACATGTCTTCATTTACTTGTTTACTTCCTTTGTTCCCAGCAAGATCCTTAAGTTACGCTTTGGGTTCTTATTTTCTTACCTCCGTTTTGTTTTTATGTTTCTGTTTTTTGTTTAACAAAGTTCTGAACTGTGGAAACAGACTCTTCCCTCCTCACTTGACTGTTCGACCTTTTGCTTGTTTATCGGACTTTGGATTCCTGCCTGCTCCTTTTGGATTTATTTGCCTGTGTTGAACTGCTGTCTTCTGGTTTTGACCCCTCCGCCTCATAACCCCGCAGGCCTTTTGTACCTTGATTTTTTCAATAAATCATCAAACTGCACCAACTTCGCCTCAAAAGTCTCGATTTTGGGTCAAAACCTCTCTGCAGCCGTAACAGCGCTGATCTTTCTCAGTTGAAGTGAGGGTACCTAAGTTATAACTTTGTGACTTTCCACTTGAGAGTAAGGAAGCGGAACAGGTTTGCAATTGATCCCGTAAACCTGTTTAAGTTTACTTTTTGGGTCTCTCAGGAAAAAACAAATTGGTACACCTAAAGTCACCAAGACAGTACTTTTAAAACTAGTGAAAACTTTTGATCCCAAACAGAGATTTGTGTATTCTTTGGGCCTGTTATCCTGTAGACTCAGAGAATCCTCAAAAGCATGTGAATAGAGAAGAATGGATAAATCTATCATGGCATATTTGGCACATCAGTGACTGGATAAGTTTGTCATGTCATTTCAAAAAATACCTTGGGAGCTTCGTTTGACTGATGCTTTTACAAAGAAAAAGATATGGAAAAAAGACAGATTACCAAAAAGGCCGGCCTTTATTTTCAGGAGGCTTTTCAAAATGAGACCTTCAGACCATTTAAAACAAAAAGCATTTTGAGAGCCACTCAACACCTTCATTTAACCAGTTCTAGCTGTTATATAGCTAAAACTTTAAAGAAAATGAATGGAAATTAAAAGTCATGAATGATTATATAGTGTCATGTATAGTTTGAGGTGTCTTAAAAAAAGGTGAACGAGCTCACAGATTCATGTCAATAGAAACTGTGAGTGTTATCAGGAGCCGAGGTCTCCTGATGCACGCCTGAGGTTGGATTGGACGGCTGCTGTGTGCTCTACCTAATGTGAGGCTGCCTCTATCATCTCTATCAAAGCTCTGAGGGCCTCTGTCTCTGTGTTGATATTCAAGCCTGTGTTTTCTCAGCTCCCCTGGGGTTCTCGTGTGTTCTCACTCTCTCTCTTTATCTGCCAGTTTTATCTGTGTAGTGTGTGACCCTGTCTTCTCCCTCACACCTCAACACGCTGCACGAATGTGAGCCTCTCATGTCTTCGCTGACATACGTGGACCGGCTTCCACAGCAAGCAGAGGAACAGCAAAACATTGCACTTTTCACCACAGAGATCCATCAGCTACCTTGCAGAATAAAAACCTTCTGCCAAGTACTTAAAAAATAAGAAGTCTACTAAGTGTTGCTGTCATATTAGTGTTTTCTTTCTTAAATAGCTCATGAAATTAATTTCATTTTCATGCAGATAAAGAGTTCCAAGCCTCCAAGCTTAAATGTGACATTGTTTATGATCGTGATATTATTCAGAAAGAGTACATGAAAAGCTTAAGCAGTTTTTCCAATTGGTTGATAAAACCACAATTATATCTCCGAAAAATGCATTAATTTATTTAATGTATCCTTGAAAACCTTGCATAGTGCTCCTATATGCCCTTGTGTAATCATATCTGGCACACTCCAAACATATTCATGTAGTTTTTGATTCTAATTTTAATGTCCTTCTTCAGAAACTTTTAATATATTTGTTATAAGAGTTGTATTTATACCCTGTGACTTCACTCAAATGTACCATGTAACTCTAATAACATATGAGCTGTTGTGGCTGCTCAGATGTGAATTTATGATGTTACCTCATGTGATATCAGTATGATATTGTAGGAACTTTGAGTCCATGCATCCTGTCCTGAGCTTCTCTCTGAGGGATGCGATTTTTGAAGATATTTCTCTTCTGACGGGAGGTGATGCAGTCTTCAGTGTGTGTTGTCCACACCGAGCATGGTGGAGTGGACTAGAGCGAAAAGGAGTAAACACACACAGCTTCAAGATTATCTTCCCTTTCTGCCAGTTAACCAGCGTGAAACCAGAGGCCTTTGTCTTTATCTTTGTGTTCCCCACCATGCCTGGGAGTAGGATCTTGTAGAGGAGAAGAAAAGATGGTCCTGTGAGCCATTGGCACATGTTTGTGATGTTGGAGTGTTAGGGCCGGAGCTTATGTTAAAAGCCCTGCATCATCAGTGTTTATCTGGGATGAAGGTTCAGAATATATAGAACTTCAACATGTCCACTCATTTAAAATGTGTTTCAAAAGGCTTTATTTTTTTCACTGTTAGATGAATCTTACATTTTCTTTCCTATAATAGAGCGGTTTTGAAGATGAGATTGTAAAAAGAGTTCTTTATGTCTTAATTAATGACCTAAAGGCTCTCAGAGAAAATAGAAGTGTTCAAGTGCAGCTTTTAGAGTCTTGAAGTACATTGTGGCAGTGATCAGACAAATGAGACCAAAACAATTTAGGTTAACAGCAACCACAAATTGCCATGACTCTATTTTTTTTTTTGGGCACAGAATTTCTTTTTTCCTCCTTTTTCATATGTCTGGTATGGAATCAAAGTGGGAGGAAAGGCTCTGTAGGCAGTGTGTCAGTTTTGATTAGATGGTGCAGCGTTCGGTTGTCAAGGAATACTATGATTTGATATTCTCACACAAGAGCAAAGGTACAAGTTGCATCTGTGCTGCAACATATTTCATTCAAAGACCACAAAGCTCTTTTTTTTTGTAGAGTATATTATAATCCATTTCATGTGGCCAGCTGTGGCTCAGACGGTAGACGGTCTTTCTGTCCACAAGTCAAAGTGTGCTTGGGCAAGACGTCAGACTCTCTATAGTTGCCTGGGGATGCACAAGCCAATGCATTCCTAATTGCCAGTCCTGAGCCTGGATAAATTTGGGAAGGATGCAAAAAGAAGGGAAACCAGCGTTAATAGTCTTCTACAAATCAAATAAGCAGATCTCATGCCTGATTAAATAAAGTGAGATCTGCCACTGAGCAGGTGATACACTCTAACAACCCCCCAGGAAACAAGGAGCAGCCGAAAAAAAAGAGAAGAGTGTAAACAATCTCATATATGTTCATCATGAAGGACAACAACACATTTTTTTCTTTTAGATATATATTAATTTGGCATGTTATGTGAAAATGATTGCAATGCATTATCACAATAGAGCTGTCATCATCTGCCATGATGACCAGATGTGACCACATTTTGCCCAAAAACAGAAATCAAATGTGTCACAACCTCCCCAGCTGGTGATTTTGTACCTTCTCTAAAGGACATCCTACAAAGGATTTCCTTTTGCAAGAACGATTGACTGCAAAGCACTGAGGCATTTTTTCTTCCATTTGAGTGCGAAGCTGTCAGGATGAGTGTCAGCACCTTCAGGTCAAAGGCCATTGTTCTCACCCAGAAAATGGAGGATTGCTCCATTCTGTTTGGGAGTGAGTTGATGCCCTGAGTAAAGAGTTCAAGTATCTCAGGTTTTTGTTCAGGAGAGAGGGGAAAATGAAGGATGAGAGAGAGTGCTTTTGATTTACCGGTAAATCCAAGTTCCAACCCTCAGCTATGGTTGGACATTTGGGTCGAAACTAAAAAAAATATGATTGCTGACTTTTCTCTGTAAGGTGGAGTGACCGCTCTGTTGCATCAAAGGATCCACCCGTGGTGGTTCATCCATCTTTTGCCACTTTCTTTAGGAAGTTTTCCTGGAAACCCAACTTGAAGGAGACCTTGGGGCAAACCCAGAACATGCTGAAGAGATTACATATCTCATGTGGCCCGGAAACACACCTTGAACCTCCAAGAAGAACTGGAAAACACCGCTTGTGAGAGGGACTTCTAGACTTCTGTGCTCAGCCCTGATTGGAGAAGCATTTTGTAATGGGTTTGCTCTTTGTTTGCTCAGTGCCAAGCCATGAATACCAATGCGTATTGTTACTTTAATGACATTTTATGCATACAGTTCTGAAGTTCACCCACAGCTTCATTAAGGCCTTTCATTTGAATATTTTAATCTGAACAGTTTACTTGTTACTCTTCTTGCAATATTAGACAAATATAGATCACTTCCTGTAAAATAAGGATTCTCTTTTTTTTTTAACTAAGTCAACACTGAAGCTACTGCATGGCATACAGCCTTAAAATGATGTGCTGATGTGTAACTTTCAGTTAAAGCACTGAAGTAACTACAGTGTCAGTAACATGACAATAAGCTTCAATACAGCTTAACCAGCAAATCATGTGAGTATGACAGAAGACAGTTAGGATTCTGTCTTTTTTTGTATTTGTTTTCTAGCTTGACCACACATAACAAAGCAATCATTTTATGGTAACAACAGTGTTGAGGAGGATATCTCTCTTTTGTCACAGCCAATAGGAAAACACCTGCACTCAGTCGTCCAAACAACTCAACCCACTCAGCTGCTCAGCTACTTAGTCACAGTTAGCCATGGTTGTAGTGCTGACCTTGTTGTGGTCTGACCAAAAAATGAAACCACACTTTAGTAGCCCTTGACTGATCTGATGCATCAGGTCATGACAGATTTCATAGTAAAATGAAACTTAGAGCATCTTTATCTGTGATGAAGTGAAGTATTTATATGTTGGAAGTGTTTTTTTTCTGATGGAGATTTCAATGAAGTCCTTCAGAGTTGATTAGACAACAGAAAGGAGCACAGCTTCATGAACACAAATTGTAGAGTTAAATGTGGCTTCAGGGGGCTGTTGACCTCCACCCACACCACCTTTAAGCATGTTCAGAAAGTGAAAGGCAGACGATAATGAATAAATTAGACCTCAACAATGCTGTGAACAATGATTTTGCTCGAGAATGACACACAAACATGCTCTTTTGACCCATGACGTCACTCAAATTGCCACTTCAATCAGTGATGACGACTGGATACCTGACTGCAAAAAGCTGGACACACACTTGGATACAGCAAGAATAGTTGTGTAGCTCCTGGGTTTGCTTCTGTGTTTTGTGGCCCAGTGTGAAGCTTTTCTGTGCTTGTTTTGATCACAGTTAGAGGTGTCCTGTCAAAGGTTTACAGATATCTTCTTTTTTAATGGAGATATATGAGTAAAATGCTTTTTGTGCCACAAGGGATTTTATATTTTTGTGCAATATGTCTTCAGTGTGTCCAGACTCACAAAGATAATACACATGCTGCAGTGGAGCGCTGCACATGTACCTGTCATCACTTAATGCTGTTTGTCACAGCTGGGATACACTGAAGCCATCACATGACATGTAAACACTCTTCAAACTGAATGAAAGATGTTCCTCCTTTAAAACATTTTCACTCTTTCTTTCTCTGTCTCTCTCACACTCACACATACACACAGACACACACGCACACACACACACACTTGCAAAGACTCTTTCCCACACAGGCATAAATCAGTGAATATGTTTGCAAATTAAAAGATTCCTAATGAAACACTTGTAGCAGTATAGACATTTAATTGTCAATTAAAATAGTCGATATTAACAAAGCTGACATTAATGTTTAATAATGTGTTTGTTAGCAACTAAAAGTAATAAGTGAAAGCTGATTTGCAAACAGATAATAATGAATTATGTCTTCACGGAAGAAGTTGTACTTACTTAACAAATATGGGTTGTTAAAAACCACTAAAAATGTCCATGAGTCTGCTTACAGCTACATTACAATGTGATATAAACACGTATTAGGTGTGTAATAATCGTTAAATACCCTGTATATTAGTTTTGAATTAACTTAATAACAGAAACACAAACAAAAACAGATATATTTATTTGTAAAATTTACTTACATGCAAGCAGTGGAGGCTGACAAATGCTGGTTAATCAAGATTATTTACTAAGTTAGCTTTGTGAAAGTAAACAATAAT
Organism: Acanthurus lineatus; assembly: GCA_029814665.1. NCBI lineage: Eukaryota > Metazoa > Chordata > Actinopteri > Acanthuriformes > Acanthuridae > Acanthurus > Acanthurus lineatus. Next base: position 6,883,656 of record JAPZDV010000005.1, read on the forward strand.
ATTAGCTCTTCTCTTTAAAATCTTGCCACTTTGTTTTGTGTCTTTGCACATTTGTAAGGGAAGAATTCAGTGAGAATTATCTGCACTGTATCATAATTAGATCGAAGCTGCGTTTCGAGCGCTATCTGTGGTTTTGACAGGCCAGCAGGTGTTTGGAGAGATGATGACGCACCAGAAGAGGACAAACATTGTCCTGACAACAGTGAACAGCTGGTCTGAATTTTGACACCTGTGCGCCCGCCCAGCATTATGTCGACCCTCTCCAGTACAAACTTCAATCAGGCTTGGACAGCTCAACCAAAACCGTTTGTGCAAATGCTAACAGCATCTGTCACAAATCACCAGGCCTACCTGGGTGAGATGATGAAGCACGGGTTTTTGAGGGCAGTATCTGCATGTCTGTCCTCTTCATTCATCCTGCAAGGTGAAAAGCTCTATCAGAGGCATCTTCCTTACCTTGCATTCATTGCACAGTTCGTTTGTTGCACTGACTCAGTGTGATCAAGGGCTGAAATGTCTGGGGCAAACGTCACACTCTGGCAATCCTCAGCAAAAAGGAAGGTCAAACATCCAAATGTATGAATGACAAACATTTTCAGGTGGAAACTGCACTTTTGTTACATTTGTGTTACTATTTGAAGTAGAAAAGGTTGCACTGCTCTCTGTATTCTAGTGAGTGGTTGTGAGATACATTATCTCATCTAGTACAATCATTTTAAATCACATATAATCTATATCTGGAATCTCTTATCACAATCTAAACTCCATATTAGTCGGTCAAAACAGTTCTCATAGCAAATCAACCATGTACAGCATGATATCACTCTAATCAGCATATTACAGCTTCATTAGACTGCAAAGACATTCAGACCGTAAATTATCTTGCTGTCAACAAATATGTTGAGGTCTTAGAAACTTCACGTCCACGGATCATATTGAGTGGTTGCTTAGTGATTGTGAAGATTACCAGGTAGCTTGTTAGCTCACAAGTAGTGTTTCTTAGCAACAGAAAGTGTGTAGGTGTAAATGGGCATTTATCATTTCAAATCTGTCTTTATTAGAAATGCTGCTGGGAGCTATTTGTAGCTAGCAGAGTTATAACACAGTCTCTCCTAAGCATAATCCAGTGGTTCTCAAACTGAGGAGCATGATGCCCTGAGGGGGCAGAGAGCCTCTGCAGGGGGGGCCACAGATGACCGGGTGAAATATATTATATTATTAATATTAGTGGAGGAGTTTTTTCATGTATTGTAAAAAAAATGTGTTTCTGAGATGATTTTTACACGGAGAGTATAACTATTTGAATTATTAAAATAATCACATCTCCTCCCCCTCCCTCATTTCTAACTCAGAAGCGACTGAAATATGAAAACATTCTTATTTCAGGGGATTAACTTTGCAGTAGCACTGCATTCTCTATGTAGATTGTGAGGTTTTTATGCTTATTAGCTTTTCTAAAATATGTTTTAAATCAGTCAGTTGTTTCCTGTCTGAATCCATGCTGGGTCGGATGCTGTTGTTTGAGAGAGGAGGCAGAAAAAGCCAAATAAAGCAGAGGCAGCATCACTATATGCAGTTATACAAACCAGCTGCTTAGAAAAAACCTATTGTGTTCCTCTGTTTTGTGATTTTTGTCTGGCCTGTCAGGTCTGAGCTCTTCGGACAGTTACACGGTGACAAGCCACTCGCTATGTGCTGCCACCTGTTGGATGGCGATGAAGATTAGCTAATTGCCCTCTGCGGTGGTGCAGCAATCCACCCAGCAAACTTGTTTTGTTTGTGTGTAGAAGCATCCAGGAAAAGTACACTCACATACCATCTTTTTCTATATCGGTGCTTTTTAAAGCAAGCTAAAATGTTTAGGTGCAAGATAAAAGACTGAAAATGTAACGTTAAATCCAACAGAGTCACTTGTTGCTGCAGTTACAGCAAAGCTCCGCTGTGCCGTGCATGACACAAGCTTCTGGGAAACTGACATATGTAGACATAATAATTTCTTGTTGATCCCATTAGCATTATTGAGTTTTTGCACCTACTTGCATGCTAACACTACTAGCTTAGTGGCTAAAGCTTTTTGCTTTAAAAGAAGAACACCTTTTCAAACGAAACACTTCTTTTTAATCTTATTCCAGGGCTTATGGAGACTTGGGTTAGGCTGTATGGAGACATTTCATGTCGTTTTGCAGAACAAGTCCCCAGCTTCTTCAGCTGTTTAGGAGAATGCTGTAATGTTGTTTTGCTGTGAAGTTATTAAAATGTTTTGTAGACTGAGAAACTTCACTCGACTTTCAATTGGCATGTGGGTGAGTAGATAATGAGTGAATTTTTATTTCTGGGTGAACTCTTCCTCAAAATGATGTGGGCTGATTAGCGACTTTAGTGAATTTTCTCATCTCCACCAGATCATCTCCAGCTCCTGCGCCTCTCAGAGTGTTGCAGACAGATACCTTACACTTTAAAACACAAAGAAAAACACCTTTCATTATTTGGTCTTGAGTACACACTTACCTATATGGGTATATGAAAGCGAAAGAAACCACAGAGTATGAGATAAAGAGTGAAATTACAGGGTGGAGAATGTGTGAGCAATGAGAAAGAAAATAGTGTGCACTGACACAGGGAGAGGAAAAAAGTGTGTATTGTAGGGAGTTAATGGTGAGAGGAGCTGAGGAGGAGATGTCAAAAGTAACTTGAGTAAATTGCAGAAGTGATGGGTGGAAGATGTTCAGTATTCGAAGATGGAAAATGGCTTGCAGCAAAGAGTACATATAGTACAAATGTCGAATGTAATTCTTTTTGTTGTTTTCATACAAATGCAGGCTCTTGTTTACCTAAAGGCCTCTTTGTCAGATTTGAGTATTAATTACTTGGCCTTTCTCACAGCCTTTTCCAAGCACGTCCCTGTAGATCTCCAGCTGTATAATTGCCCAGTGCTACCAAGTACTTGTGTCTGTAGGTGTGTTTAATCGAGGGACCCAGAAGAAGAGCTCAGAATAGACTTACATAGGTTGAATGTAGTTTTTTGAAAGGAACAAGGAATGGAGGTTTAGAGAGCTGAACCAGAGTGGAAGGAGGCAAGGAAAAACTCTTGAAAAGGTGTGTGTGGTTAACAGCAATCAGGAAACCGAGCCCTGCCCCCGTCACAGTGACAGAGATACCAATCTTCTAATTTCTCTGTTTGTACATGTGAATTTTAAAGTAACGTCAATATAGTATGACGTGTGCACAGCTGCATCATCTGTCCATTATTTTGTTATAGCTTTCAGCTGTATGTTATGAAATCTTATCTTATCTTATGAGTCTTACAAATCTCTTTTCTCTTTCTCTTCTTCTCAGTTAGAACAGCACCTTATGAGGAGCTTCAAAATGGTCAAGTGTTGAGAGTTTGGTCATGCTTCAGAAGCTGATACAGCTCATAAATATAAAAAGGAAAGTAACTCCCACTATGTTTTGTACTTTCCAACTGTGTGTCACACTCCTTATATACGTCACATGAGCCTGGAAGACTTATGCTAAGGATACACCTGTGCATCCTCATTCAAAACACCTCCGGCAAAGCATTTTAGAAAACTGAGACATACTTCAAGATGGCACACTGTGATCGATTTCTGGGTCACAGGCAGGAGGAGGAAGAAGAGAGGAGATGAGGAGGCATAAAAATAGGGAAATGAGAAGAAAAATGTAAAGTGCTTTGGTCTAGATGAAAGACTAGAGAGCACTATTAAAATGCAGTCCATTCACTATTTGTTATCTGCACAATAATATGCCACAGAGCTGTGTAAGAGGGTGTGTGTGGATTGTATTGTAAAACATAAGGCAAAGAAAACATATTGCTCATCTCATCTCATCTTTCCCTGAAGGAGCTGACAGGTACTTGAAAATGGAAAAGATGAAGGAGAAGCCTTTGGGTTCTAAAGAAAATAATGAATATGAATGTAAATGAATAAATACTTAAATACAAATATAATATGAATAAATATGAACAGCTGCTGTTGATGCTGTCAGTCCTGTTAAGCAAACAGGTAGTGTTCTTTATCTGCTAAATTACAGCAACAGCCCAATTTTTTTTGGCTTGTCAGATTAGCTGTTGGGTCAATAAAGACTTTTGATCAGAATTTTGTTGCTGCCTGGCAAAAAATTTTATATTGGTGCACCTGCATTTCCTCACTTTAAGTTCAGACACTTGCTTTCTCTCTCCTACTTGTCACTTCAAGATGAGTTAAAAAAAACCAAATGAGCCTCTGTGATGGTAGACACAGGATGATCTCCAGGACTCTGCAGAGAAGATGTGAGATAGCATAAGTCGGTGAAGTTAAAAGCGTCCACAGAAACAGCTGGTGGATCACAGGAAACACAGGGAATGACCGGGGACATGGCTGTGGTGGTGACACAATTATATGGACACATTATATGGAAACTGCCATTCTCAATGAAGAAATCAACAGACAAGTTCCCTGGCTAGTCACAAATTTGAGGAGCTGCACATGTTCCCATTTGTGAAAAATAAACGCAAATGAACTCAGAGGATCTTGTCAGATAACTGTTTTTTTGCTGTTAAATCACACATTTAAACGGTCATATATTTTACAGTTTTTATTTTTATATTACTTTCCCCAGAAACTTATGAGGTAATAATACTTGGTGATGGTCTGAAGACTCTTTCTGCATATTTTTGGTGAGTTTAATGAGAATTTTTTCAAGGGTTTTCTGTTTAATAAGTGTTTGTCAGGCTGTGCAGATTTAACTGTGCCCATTTAACAGCTGTTACTTAGTTTAAATTCATGTTTAGTAGAGGTGGCAGATGAATTACATTTCATAAAAACTGCATCTCTTTTTAAACTTTTTTTAAAGGCATTTTGTCGTACAAAGATGGTATGGCATTAGATATTTCTGAGGCATGCTGAGTTTCTTGTATCATTTGTGGCTGATAAATATTTTTGCTTTTTTGTGAAATCTGTAAGTTAATAAATAATGAATGAGTGAAACTGCAAGTACAGGTCTGTTTCAGTTTTTGCTCAATTAGCTCCCTGCAGTGTCAGGCAGAGTTTGCTGGACATTGGAGGGAATTTCTCGTCAGTACCAGTACTGAGGGTGAGGGAGCCTCCATGTTGAGGCTCTGGGAAAACATGCCGACATTAATTTGTTAGCTGTGTTGTGTTTGGCCAACCAATGTCTGAGGTGTTTGTTGTGTAGCCAGTGTTGATGGCTTTATTCTGTCTGACTCAGTGGCTTTGTAAACCTATAGTGCAAAGACGTCTTTACACATTTTAAACTACAAATTTACTGAAGAAATATTTGCTGAAAATCCTGTTGAAAGCCAGCTGTTAGCATGCTATTAGCTGTAGCTTCTATTGTGTGTTCAAAGACAGAATTTAACTTAGGATGTGGAGCAATAAGGATCAATACAACCTTTGTTCTTCAAAAGTTAGCTTAATGCGTCAAGACCTTCAATCTTGTGGTCTGGGAATTGTGAGTATCATGTATTTTCACACCAACTGCAAGATGAAACATACTGGTTTAAATCCAAATTAGTGTTTATACTGCGACTAGCTGCCAATCCTCATTAGAACTGGTGTGCCATAAACAAAGCTTCAAAACAATCAATCTAAGTAATCTCCTTGCTCTCCAGCAGTGTATGTATGTTGTTATTAAACACTGAGAATATCCTTGAACGAGGCATTTTGAGAATATTCCAGTGTACAATATCATCTGATCCCTGGTGGTAGTAACATTCTTAACTTTTTGTAAATAGGAAACCTATTAGCTAAACATTACTCTAAACTAACTCTGCTCTCACTGATTTACTGTCCTGAACCCATAGACTTCACATTTACTTGCTTTACTGTACTCTGGAGAACACACACATTAATTTCAAAATTTCAACTCTGAAAATAATAATAATAATGAAATAAATGATCATAACACAAAAACTACAACCAACCTTGTCTGTATTTCCCACAAAGAAAGTCAGTAAAAAAGGCAGCTCTCAAGGGGAAATAAACAGTAAAAGAAACATCTCGACTTGCCTTTGTGAGTAAATATATCATAATAATGGCCTTGTTTGTAGTTCCAGGTGTTCTATTTACAGTTTTATAGACATCTCTTTTATAACAGTGGTCGATATTATGGACAAAATCCTTGGGGATCCTCATGCGCTTGGTTACAGTACCGTACATGGCCACTGGGACAAACTGTCAGCAGGACTTACACGTTCTAGCTTTCTGTCTACATCCATCACCCGCCATGAACAAACAGTCATAACTAAGATTCATAAACAGTCATAAAACCGTTTTTAAGACCCTTCCTGCCCATTGACAATGACTTTAAATTTAATGAGAATGACACCAAGCATGTTTACCTGCAGAACAATCACAACTTTGTGTTCAGTGGACTTCCAGTAGTTTCTTCCTCCCGTTGTTAGCTCTCCCTCCACACACACACTCCGAGGAGGTCAAGGGTTAGCAGTGTTGGGTCAGGACGTGGCCACTGTATTTATGGCCTCCCTACGGTCCGTGCTTTAATATGTCAACACAAACGAGGCAGGATTGAGTGCCTGATGACAAGGGACATTTTTCATCGCTGCCTCCACCTCCCCTCCTTCTCACTGCTCAAGGTCCAGGCGCTCTTTTCTGGCCTCTGAAAGAATCTATGAAGGACAAACAGGTGCTCCCAAATGACACTTTTTTTGAGCAGGAGGTCTTTTAAAGGGCAAAGCAAGGAAAATAGCTGGATAACATGCTTTGACAAAGTAAGAGATGATCAATCTTTCATCAGCGATGGGACTGACTTTTCATTAATGGAGTCCTGTGGAGTTTCAGCTCCTAATTACTAGACAAAGAGTCCCAGTGGAATATTAATTATACAAACCCAGAGTATGCAGCCGATCCATTTCCTAACACGCTTGTAAAAGATAAGCATGTATGCCGCTCACCTGTGTGAGAGGGGCTGTTTATGGACCGTTTAATCTTCCCTCCATCTGTCCACATTGATGTCATTCTTTATCGGTTAAACCCTCTTGAAACCCCCATTCAGATATGACTTCTCCTGTAAGGCAGTCACATTTGATAAAAAATAAAGTCACCCTCTTTACCCTCAAGCATTCACTCTGATGGCTGTACTGCAATAAGTCAGAATGATATCTGTTCAGCTTTCAAATGACATTTTTCTGCCTCTGGCTTTTTGTTTGATAAGACAGGGGCCGCTCCTCCATGTATCAGCTATATGCATTCATCCACCTCTGCATCTTTGTTCCTCTCTTCAGCCTTCTACTATAGATGCCGTGCTTTAGGCCCCTGCAGGTTAGGTATTGGAAAGTATATAAATCAGGACAGTTTGTATCCATTCTTCCAACAATTACTGTATGGACAGCAGTCATTGAAGGGTTTATTCTATATAATCAATTTATCCAATACAGAAAACAAAGTAAAATTGTGATTCTATATTTAAAGATTCATCCAAGACCTTTGAAATGTTTAAGCTTATACAATGTGTGTGTGTGTGTTGTGTTCAAATGTACTTAAAATATAAAATGTTAACTTTTCCAACAAAGATTTTTGGTCTCTTCCTCCACCTCTTGATGTAACAACACAAGTAAAGGAGCTGTGGGTGGAGACAAACAGTCCTCCACAGAGCTAAATCACTTTTTTTAGTGACCTCATGCTCTCTAGGTCAGTTTCTGCTTAGAAACTATATTTCTGAACAAAATGATACAATTAATCTTGACAAAAATTGTTTGTTTCTGGCCTCCCAGAAGTAGAAACTCTTCATTAGTCATTAACTCTTAACTCAAACAGTGTGTGTGTATGTGACAAGATCTGTTTGACTCAACTCGTTTTAAGGTCAGAAACCCCCCAATCCCCCTTGGGATCAATAAAGTACATCTATCTATCTATCTATCTATCTATCTATCTATCTATCTATCTATCTATCTATCTATC
>JAPZDV010000005.1:6891654-6924649 GCA_029814665.1 Acanthurus lineatus
TATCTATCTATCTATCTATCTATCTATCTATCTATCTATCTATCTATCTATCTATCTATCTATCTATCTATCATTTATATTTGTTCACTTTTAATGCCACATCCCCAACGTTCACCTCATTTATTTAGTTTTTTATGGTTTTGTTCATTTTTTTATGCTTTAAAGTATTTCTCTTAAAAATTACGAGACTAGAAAGCAGATATATAACATGTAATATGTTTTTTGTAGTAAACAGGCAAATTAGTGAAACGGGTCAAAAGCTGATTTCTGTGCAGAAAGACAGAGATTTTTTTTTTTTAAACCAGCAGGGCAGAAGATTGTTTGAGGATAAGGGATTCAGGCGGGGTGTCCTGAACATCCAGTCATTTTTTTGTGTTTTTTCTCAGCAGCTACACTAAAAATTGCAGAGGTTCAATGCCTCTCACACAAAGGTGTTTACTGATGAGCTGCTGTTGGTCAGAGGAGACACTGCTGTTTTATTCTCTGGTGGTTTTCGGATTACACTTCCTCCCATCTGGTTAGAAAGGATTCGTGTGTGTGCACAAATGCGCGTGGCCACTTTGTTATATACAGGAAATTAAGCCTTGTGTAACACAGGATTAGATTTATGGAATCAGTGTGTGATCTCAAGACAAGTTATGGTGCTGGAAGGGCTTAAGGCTCGGCACAGGGAGCTCATCGATCTGTGGTGGCAGCCCAGTGGTTGAGCTCCTCTCCAGGAGAGTGTGCAGAGACACACAGGGTCTCTCCACATTCCCATCCCCCTCCCTACATGCCTTTTTCTGATTAGTGACAGTAAAAATTGACTATCTGTCCAGTCACAGAATGATCTTTGCGCAGTCAGTGCATTAGGTTTTACATCACTGTGATGCTGGGTAAATTTAGCATTTCAAACTTCTCTCTTGGCCTCTGTGACTCATGATTTCTGCCCTTATAAACAAAGGTAGGAGTGGAGGCTGCTGCACAGTATTCAACAACTAGCTTACTATTATAGACTAACTGGATGTTTGTCTCCTCATCTTTATATTGTGCACTGCAAAAAAACTCTTTACTGTTATTTAACAATGCTCAGCAACATCAGGTAGTTAAAACTTCACTGCCTCAGCCATTGCTGTATAAGGAGGCTGCGGCTAAATGTGAGCTGTTTATTCAAATAATAAAATTGCATTTTGTGAAGTAAGAAAGAGTGTTCTAACCTGAAAGCCACAAGCTCTATTTTTGGTTCTTTTGTGAAGCAAAAATGCCTGCTTGTAATGACAAAATCTGTTGCAAGCCTTGCATTGTATAACCGCTAAAAACATCTTTTATCTCACATTTTCTTTCTCTCTATTTCATTTCTCTCTTTCTCTCTCTTTTGCTTTTCTCACTGGTCTTTTAAGTTGAGTTGGCAGTTGGGTCAATGTGATTTTATCACCGTCATACAGCTGTTTCTAAAGCTGACATATTTAAATTTTAAGTAACAGAAATCAACACTCAGGTTGGAGACAAGTAATCGGATTTTCTAGGTATATTTCCTCAACTTCTGTATTAAATGCAGCTTGACTACAGATACCGCACATTAAGACAAAAGAAAAAATTATTTAGTGCTTATCTAATGTCTCTGTGTGATAAAGTGCATTAGCATAGCACTAACACTGATTATAAATTACAGCATTGTTACAGCAGCAGGTGTTGCTGTATGGTGTTCTTTTATTATTCTCAGTTAGCAGAGCAGGCCTGATCCTAGTTGTTATGTTCTTGAAATGACTGCTAAGTATGTTAGCACCTCACTAACCCCAGTACTTATGCTCTATAGTTATGTGTAATATCCTCTAATTTTCCCATTTCTGCTTCATTTACTGGGGAAATTTTCTCACAATTTTAACACACAGGGGCTAAAGGAAGTGGGATGTGCTTCCAACAGGCAGGTTGGGTGCAGCTGAGTGATTAAAATGTGGTTATTACTGGGTTTTGTTGGCTGCTGCCGTGTGCAGGCAGCACGCTGACCAGCGCTTTCCCGCCGAGGTGATGTGTCTCAGGAGCATCAGGGGTGAGCAGCCCATTAAAACGCTGGTCAGATTTACACCCCGGGTTAAACTGTACTGCAGGTCAGAGCCAAGTGGGCTTTTAGACTGCAAGATCAAGCAAAGATACACACAGCAGCAGCATACCTGTTTCAGCAACACTGCTTTCCGAAGCCATGCACATACTTTACAGGCAAGTAAAGGTCAAGTACTAAAGCTGTGATGGTGGAGAGGAAGGTTTAGACAGCAGGTTACCTCTTCATCTTTCTTGTCCTCACCCTATCGTGCATCACATATATGGATAAAGACAGTGGGATGCTGATTCATGCTGGCAGAAATTGAGCAAGCAAAAGGGAGGGGAGAGACAGAAAGAGAGGAGGCCCCCCCAAAAAATGGCTGTGAATGAGAGAAAAAGTAGCCTGCCAATACTGACCATAAAACTTAAGCGACAGCAGGCACAAACCCATGAATCAGAGCGTGACATGTTTGTGGAGTTCAGTATGGCAGGGACAGGTTCCAATCAAACCCGGTGCCTAACCTTCACCGTGGCTCGTGACTGGCAAAACAAGATCTAAGGAGCAGGAACTGTTACGAGGGAACGAACGAGAGTTTGCTGGTGTAGGAGTTTGATCCTTTTCCTAAACCAGCTGCGAAACAATTGTCAAAAAAAAACAACCCTCGGCTGGATTGGAAAGGCACGGACACAGCACCGAAGAGAGCTATCTGCAGAATATAAATGAGGCCTACATGTGGCTTTGTCTTGCCAGCTGGTTGTCAAACCCCCAAATAAACGTCTGTAAATGGGATAACAATCATCTTGCTTTCTTCTTGCTCTCTGTAGGTAAAGTTAAAGTGTGTGCACTCCAGGAGATAGGCTTAAAGCTTTTGCGCATGAAATGACTAAACAGCTATCAATTTTTAGATTCAATATCAAAGCATTTTCATCCCTCCTATGTTTCACTCTATAGCGTATCTCCTACTGAAAGAACCACCTCAGGTAATGTGATGATGAAGTGCATATAGATTAATGTTGCCATTGATGGAGCACCCAGTGGGAGTGTGATAGTGAGGTGTTTCCAACAGCTTGCCTTCTCATCTAAATCTTCTGAAACCTCCTACAAGCCCACAGGGAGACAGAAATGTACACCCTGCCAGAAGAAGACAATAGAGAATGGCCGAAAGAGTTTCATCTCATCAATCTTTGGCTCTCTTTGTGGTTTCTGTCTTACTGAAACAAAAACATATTCTCCTCTGTCTCTAAATCATGAAGTTATCTGGCTGCAATAAATACTGTTAGGCTGTATTTCCTTAAGCTTACAGTATGAAGTTGGATGCTCACAAATTATTTCAACACATTCTGAGTAAAAATAGATTGTCTACATATTTAAACCTATATTCAATATGTATATATGTAGACATGTAATAATTCATATTGAATATACTTTTAGATATTTTGTGAAATTTAAAAGGAGACTCAAAGTGCCAAAATCACAGAAAACTAAATCAAAACTTGCAGCTCAAAAGAAGTTTTAACCTTGCTTCAGATAAACATTTTGTTTCTTTAGTCTTGCTGCTCTCATAACCCCTGCAGGCAGCTGTTTACAGCAAAAAAACTCAAATATTGTGCCTGTAACTGCCAAAGACCAAAAAGCTAAGAGTTTATGGCTAGCATGTGAACAAGATAGCAGCTAAAGGCTCATATTTCCCTCTAGACTGGTGGAGACCACAGAAAGAGCTAAAAGAAGAGTGTATATTTAGCTAACACTTATTAAGTGTCTGGACCTTGACTGGTATCTGCTGGTGCTTTGTCTGCCAGTTTACCAAGCTGACCTGAGGTTTTTGTCTTCCCTGGTGAATCTTATCTCTCCAGTCTGCTCTCAAAACAGACCCACCGTGCTGCCACCAAAATCAAGTAATCCAGCCAAGTCCTGGTTGCATCCATTGTTTCTTCGAGCTTCGGGTGTGTCAAGGGGGGCAGCTAGCCCTGTGGACACCCAGCCTGTCTGCTCGGCTGGCAAAGAGGTGAAGCTGAAGAGATCTGTTTGTTTATCAGGAAACTAGAACTCACAATGTGCTGCATCAGCGCCTCCACTGCTGTGCGTTTCACAAACAAACCACAATAGAAGAGAATTCAGCCTTTATACTCGAAGAAAAGTGTTAACTTATAGTCCGTCAAAAACATCATTTCCCATTTTCAGTGCTCATGTTTCCCATATGGCTCGAGGGGGGGTGTGACCCAGTGGGGCGTGGTTTCCATGGAAACACAGTTCTCAAGTCTTTTGTCAAAGTGAAGTGGGCACTCTTTCATCTGAACTGGGTTGAAAAATGACTCAGGCGTCATTGAGTCCCCACTGTGACTGACACAGTGGTGCAGGTTAAACACTCGGTGACGCGGATGCTTGTTTTTCCACTTCGCAAACATCTTATCAGCACTGTTGTTTCTGCTGAGGGCGAAATAAGAACTGAGACTTCATGTTTTTTGGTACTGATGTTATGTAGGTTGCTTAGTCATGATGCATTACAGAAACTACACGCTCAGACTCATGAAAGAAGTCTCAATTGATCAGCAAGAAAGGGGCAGAATATGGAGGCTTTTTATATAAATTCAAGATGTAGTTATGCAGCTTTGATGTATGTTGTCATGACTGCAGTTTGTGTCTGAGCCTTGGCATGAGAGAGGCTGATTGGATGTGCCAGAATTATATCAAGCTCAGACAAATAGGCAGTTTTGCAAATCACAACCCCTCCTTCATCTCTGCCTTGTGTCTCCATCTCTCTGATGATCTCCATTTGAAGGCCGTTTGTTCTCATCAGTGTGTGTGACACACAGACAGACCGCCTGCTGTTAATTCATGTGTCAGCATATTTGACCTGAACGTCTTGACTGCTCTATCTTTTACTTTTCGGCAAAAATGAATTGTCTCCTGGTCTCTTGTATTCCTGCTGTGGCTTGCTGAGCACAGCATTGATGCGTTAATGAGAAAATGCTCAGCAGGAATAACACAGAGAATTTACAACTCGCCAGCCTAGATTAGAAATCTATAAAAATTCCTCAAGAAGCAGCGAGACTTCCCGTTTTTCCTGACACCAAAGCCAGCCTTACCCTTGAAAAGTGCACAAGAGGAATGAAGCAATTTATTCACAAAGTTGTTCTTTCTTTTTCCTCTCTCCTTTCTCACCCTGCCTTTGTTGACTTAGACATTACCTTGAATTGCTAACATTGTGTGCTAATATAGCGTATAATGTGACACTAAATATGCAGATCTGTACAGCACAACACCTGATTTCACATCTGAGTGTCAAAGTGCCATCTGTGGGGTCACCTGGTGGCCCTGGTCTGATGTCATGGCGAGCGCCAGACAGAAACATGCAAGAGGAGGGCGAGGTAACAAGAGCGAAAGAAACTGTGAAAGAGAAAAGAGAGGCAGGGAGGTCAAAACGCTCGCCCTGATGTGTTTGGTTACAAAGAGGGGGCTCAACTTTTCAAAGCACATTTAATATTTGACAGAGAGAAAGTACAAACACAAATACAAGCAGAGACTGTTGCAAATTAAATGGGTGGATGGATACAGAAGAAGGAGCAGCAGTCGTCGTCGGCTTAAAATCTATACTGAGCTGCTTAAGCAGGAAAGCTGAAAAGTGGGAAGAAATTCTCCCTAAAGCCACAGAAATTACAGACCACTGCTGAATCAATGAGTCACAATTACCAAGTTTGTGCAGAAACTGCTAGAAATATTTTTCATCATATTATCAGTGCTGCATCAGTTGGAAGCGAATATTTGCTGTACAATTTAAATAATGACCATGTACCAAATAAATACATACTTAGAGTATGTCTGCCACTTTCACCTCTGCTTGCGCAGTCTTTTGATTACATACTGTGATCATACTGTGTGGGATTTTGACATAACTTACACTGATTAACACTTTACTTTTTCAAAATGTCTATTTGAATATCCAGTGTGCTTCTGCTTCACTGCATTACTGTCAAGAATTACATCAGAAATGAAGACTGAGAGAATTATCAGAGAGGAGAAGTAAGAGTGGGAGGACCATCATCCGAGCAAACGTTTATGAGAGGGCACATCTGTGTGTGGGAGATGGGATGACAGCATGTTTGTCACTGCAGTCGCACTCCACTGCTCTTGAGTGACACTGCAGATGGATGTCTCTCAAATGCTTCGGTGAGCATGTCAATTCAACAGCTCAAGCAGATGCTAAATGCAGATGTAAACTGTAACAGCTATTTGCCGAACTTTGGTGATCGAAGATCCACTTTCTCTGGCTTTCTCATAGAAAACACTCTCATCAGCGAAAAAACAGCATTACCTCTGCTGACACAGGACTTTTGAACAAAGTGTTTCATTCATGTCTATCAGAAAATGACTTTTTAGTTATGTATGACTTGATGGATGAAGACTAATTGGTCAAAAGTTTGCAGCATTTCATTTTAATGAATACTTCTAAAACTAAAAAAAAGAAAACCAAATTCTTATCAGCCTCGGTTATACTTCAAAATAAATACTGTCACATCATGCTTATGTGCTATACTTGATCATGTTAAAATTCTAGCTATACCATGCTAACAAATAAAAAATTCAACAGGAAAACAATCTAACTAGCTAATGCTAAATATTTTATCATGCTAATGCTACCTATGCACAAGCCTTGACAGTTAAACATGGGAGTAACTTTTATTATACATTTTTATTTAAACTGTTTCAGTTAATTATGATGAATTAAAATGATGTACATAAGCAAATGTGACCATCAGCCTTAAAATAAGTGTCAGATTCACTGCAAAATCAGATGAAATGGAAAAACAAGACAAAGGTTGGCAGTGAGTAAATGTTAACAAGTTTAAAAGAAGCAGAAGAAGATTTTTCTAAGGAGCTTCTTTATTTTTGACATCATGTTTTTGAAAAATGGATAATAGTTGGGCGAGCTCAGAAAAAGGAAAAGAGATAACTGACCAAAAATAAATTTTAAAAACCAAAAGTGAGAGCAGACAAAGATAGAGCACAGGCAAAAATATCAGTCAACCTTGTTTAGAAAGAAAGAAAGTTGAAGAATATGAGAGGACATAAAATTGTTTTGTAATAAGACTCTTCCTTCTAGTCTGGGAAATGATAACTTTAAAACAAAAATAAAAACATAATGTGTATAAATGCTAACATTAGTAAAACAAAGTCCACCTTTTCTCAAAACTGCCATATTTATTAAAATTATATAGGCACAGGGAGATATATGACCTCATTGTTATGCATCCTGCAAACAGCTGTGTTAAATAAATAAAAATGATATTAAAATTTTATTCACAGGGGTCAAAAAAAATTAACATAAAATAAAAATTCCTTGTGGTTGATGTGAATGGAGGTTAACATGATGAAGATGTGCTCATGTCTGCCGTGCTTTGAGATGAATGCTCATGTTAACATGCTTGCACAGCTAAAACTAATGCAGAGCCTGTTGAAGTGCAGCTAAGACAAATAAAACTTAAAGAAACAAGAGGAGTTTAGTGTCATAAGCTAAAAAAATGCCAGAAGATTTGTTCGATTTTAGTAACAACAGTCTTTCCTTTTGCACCACCTCAGCTGAACAAAAAGCTATTGGGAATATGTAATATCATATCTGGGATTTTTACCTCTATTTTTTTTTTATTAATTCTCATAAAAGCAATAATGGAATTTTAGTTTTAATGGTTGGCTGAGATAAAAATGTTGCCCTTTTTAAATAAATGCAATAAAAGCTTATTGAAACATATTTCTTAAAGATCTAGCAAGTGGTAAGGTTTTCTCCTTTTACAGTAGACAAGCCATTTATGTCTCTTTTTTTTTACTCTTATTTACATGTCTCCACTCCATCATAAAGCTGGAATAAATAAAAGAATGGTACAGCCTTGATTTCAAGTCCAGAAAAGTGGGGTTTGTTACATTTCTACCCTTCTCTATCAGAGCAGCATGAGAATCAAAAGTGAAGAAGTCAATCAATAAGAAAATTGGACAGAAATCATCCAAATATGGAGCAAAAATTAAATGCAGTGATGTATAAGAGTTACATTTCTACAATAAATTGTGATATTTTGAAATGTTTTTTTTTTTAAATATACTGGCATAAAGCTTGTAGATTAAACAGAGATTTTAGAATTTTTCTTGAGCAGCATTCTCAAGGAAATATAACTTATTTTTCAGCCACAGAATAATGCATCACAATTTAGTCTTGGTTGGTAAAAAAGAGTTTATTGTAACCTCCAATACATTAACAAACCCCCCAATGTTTTATTCAGTGATTTGCCAGTTGTTGTGATCTGGTAATTCGAACAGTAAAGCACAAGAAAAAAAAAAGGCTCTATAGGGTCTCCAAGTGTATTTACTGTCTTCTGTCTTTTTTCTGAGCAGCCATTGGCCGTTTTACATTTGCATGCTCCAGGCAGGCAGGGCTCCAGTGCAGGCTTTGGCCACCACGCTGGAACAGATGTCACACCTGGTTTGTGTGAGCTCTGTTGTTGAGGTGACCTCTTGGTCTCCAAGCAACACGCTTGCCTCATGCCTGATGGTCCTTGCAGATGCAGCAGTGTGTGTGAGCGTGTGTGTGTGTGTGAGCAAAAAGGCTTCACTTCCCTGTGAATAGACATGCTTGAGTTTGTGACTTTTGTACCTGTATGAATGTGCATTTGCGTTTATTTTGCTTTGAATGCATGCAGTATAGTGGTTAACTCACCTGAGCAGAAGCACAACAGCAACACCTAGCAACACTCCAGAACATAATGACATATAATAAACATTTGATAATACGAAACGGACGCAGCCACACAAGATACAAATACAACATCTCCCAGCTTCCCCTCATCCCCCTCAAACCCCTCTAGACAATGATGGTATTCCTGGTTGTCGTCTTACTGTTACTAAGAAAGCCTCGGAAATCCTTTCTCCCGGCCCTCCACCCCCAAAGACGCACACACATGCACACACACACACATATACACACTGGTACAACACTAATCTCCCTCTCACAGTCTCTAATGGAAAGGATTCAGCTGAGTAGCTTCAGGAAAAAAAAAAAGTGAAGTGCAAAGGGAGAGAGTAGAGAGAGGGAAGGTGGTGTGTTCAAAGAGCAAGGACACAAAGGGGAAGAATAGAGAGACAAGTTTGTATGTCAAAAGATCATACAGGCGTGAGAGGAAGAAGTCAAGGTAAAATGGGGAGTTAAGACAGAACATGGGCAAAAACCAAAAGGCAAAAAAAAAAGAAAGAAAAAGAAAGAAAGAAAGAAAGAAAAGTACGTCATCCAAAATGGCTTACAAAGTCTTATTTCATCCTGTGCTTGACGCTGAAGAGAAAAACACTTTTTTGGAACTTATCCGCACCTACACAATCAGGGATTACTCTCTCTATCCACACACAATGTCAGCCTATGGCGAGGCTCTGCCAGGCTGGCCCGGCAGTGATAACATACATAAAGAACACTCAACACATCTGGCTGAGCATAGGAATGGCGTACAGACAGACACTCACACAGATGCATGTACATCCTCTGAAGTATGCTATGAGATGAGACACTGTAAGCCCCTTGAAAGTGATTAGTGCAGCTTTGACAAATAAGCAGAAAATGTCTGTCTTTGTATATAGCATCACATTTTCCCATGCGTTTTTTCCCAGCTGGCGTCTGTGCGCCTGCATGCATCCAAGAGAGACTTCAGCGCCTCCCCTTCTTCTTTCCTCTGCTGTTGTCCTACGTATGTGTGGAAAGAGCTCGCTGTATTTAGGAATGTGTGGGATTGGGGAGAGCAGGGAAGGTCACTGGGAAAATGTAAATGAGTTGAATGAATCAGCCGATCCAAATGTAGGCTGTGCATTAAGTTATATAAAGTGTGGATCTTTTTTGCTTTAGAGGTTACTGAGAGAGTTCATAGTGTTGTTCCAAAATGGCTGCGAATGATTTTTCAAACTCAAAGAGGAAAAAAAAACAAACAAATTCCTCCTATTTTTAAATGAGCTATTCTTTATCTGCTGACAACATTAAATTCTTCATTGCAGAAAGTCAAAAGCTCACGGTGAAAACAGCAAGAATTTATGTATTATATACTGTGCCTAGTATATTCTGTTTTAATATGCAGAAAGCATGAATACATATAGCTGAACAGTAGAAGCTGCATACAGTATGTTACTGTATATCTGCAATATTTTAAGTATTTTATGGCAGATGTATCAGGAGAGCTTGATATGGCATAAATCAGTCTTGCTACTAACTTTTCCCAACAGCAATAACAATGAAAATATCCCCAGTAGATCATATTTTTTTTTCCAGAGACCACCATTGTATAAGGACACTTCAAATGGAAAACAAAGCCATTTTTAACTTATCATAGTTACTTTGTATCACACATTTGTAATTCATAGAGATTTTAGAATTGTAAAACTTTCAAGTAAAAAAAATAAAATCATTGGTGTTGTGACTGTAAATTTGCCTGATGTCATCTAAAAGAAAAAAAATATATCTATGGGTCAAGTGGGAGCGTGTGGGCAGCGCCAGCAGGAGAAACACTAATGTGCATGTGCAGTGGGTCGAGCAATATGGCAGCAAACCTGGAGGCTTGAAAACTGTTTTGGTTTGTGTGCTCAGAAAGTAATTTTCATTCACACAAATGGGTACAAACTGAAGTCCAGTTTCCAGTTCTTACAGTCCATTCATGGTTAAATATAAGCTGGCAGTAAATTGCCTAGTTTACAGTAGGACTAATACTTATGTGGAACAGAAAAAGGTCTGTCTTTTTATGAGTCTATCTTTGTGTCTTTATTTTTTATTATAGTTTTATTTTTGTCTCTTTGAGTTTTGTCTTTTTATCCCAAGATTTCTTTCCATCGCACCAGAAAGGGATTACATGACACATTAGATGTTTCTATATGAATTAAAAGCTATAGAGGCCATTAAAGCATTTTAAAGCTATCAGGTAAATTGCATGGCTACAGTCAGAAAACTTCTAAATTTGAAAAAACAATAATATTATCATGTCCTTTATAATGTATAGTAAGCTAAACAGTGGCAGTGAGGTTTTGTTGCTGGGGTCGGTCTGAATGTAAACCCCATATAAGACTCATAAAACCTGCTTTTCTTTGGATTCAACATGATAGTCTCTGAGGATCCACAATGTAGTAACATGATTGTCTTGAGTAATGATGCTGAGTGTGTTTGTATGTGGATGTCTCCCCTTCTGTCTGTGTCTGCACATATCCATGCGTATATACACGGGATAACAGCATTTACATTTCATGTGCGTGCTTTTACTCTGGTCTAACTGTGTTATGAGTGGGGAAGCTCTCTGATTGGATCTGGCCTGAGGAATGGTCTTGAAATGTGCCCTGACACCCACTTACTCTAATACAGGACATATTGACCAACATGAGGAGGTTACAATGGACACATGTTATCAATCATATGTCCCTGGTAATCACACAGGTCACACACACACAACACTGCAATGGACACAGAGATGGAATTACTTTGTCTGTGTGTGTCTGTACATGTGTGTGTATGAGCACGTGAGTGTGTAACTCAAGCATGTGGCTCATTATCCCTCCATTAAACACCATCTAAGAAGTGCTTTCCTCTCTACGGAATACTGATAAGAAGAGATGAAAACAACAACTGAGAAGTGATTTCAGGTGAATACAGACCTGTGCGCATTTTTATATATTTACCTGAACACACTTTTTTCTCATTACTCCATTTATATTATCTTGCATCGGTATAATGGTAAACAGGTGGAAAAATATATTGAGCGCAAAAAATACACCTTCATTATAATATGTATGCTCGTGTTACATATGGCAGTCCTATTAACGATGACTGAATCATACAGTGAACACAGAGGTTGTAAATGCCTTTAAAGTCTCTCCTGGTGATATAAAGCAGCTCATTGATTTATATTTAATTGGACACTAAACCGAAAACGTATGAATTATTTAATCTTTCACAATTAACCCTTTAAAATATGTCAAACAATCATGACTTTAATGATCGTGATATTTAAATGAAAGTAAAAAGGATTTATAAATAAGGTCAAACAATCTGTATACAGACCAGTTAATTATTCATTACAAACAAATGGATTGTGTTAATCAATATGACAGTGCAGTTGTAAAAGAGAACAAATAGTTTAATAACAAATAATTTGCAAGTACTGTACTGGTCTTAAAAATTTAATTACAGGAAAATAGGGACATTTCAGTTTATGTTGCCTTTTTGTTTCCTTTTTGTTCCCCAAATCTGCTATCTTGAGTCTATCTTGACTAGAGCACTGAAACTACCTTTCTGTAGCTTAACATTTCTAAAAGATGTGTAGGCACAATGTGTACAAATTTGGTTGAGAAAACTCCTCTTCCTCTCAGTTAGTCTAAATGTCTGTGTTCAACTTCCTCCTCTTGGAGCTGGACTAATCAATACATGTGTTTTTTTTGGCTCAAATCTGTGGGTTGTGCTAAAATATTAAATCCTCTTTTAAATAAATATGTCTGTCTTTTTTTAAGGGAGACAGACAGAATAGGAGTCAGTCAGAAATTAAAGAAACAGGCAATGATGAAGATGACACTGATGCCTGTTTTATTGACTCCGCTTGAAGCCTCTTTAAAGATAAAACTCGCTTACAAGTCTGTGATTCTCTGCATTTTTTGTTGATTTTTCCGCTTTCCCCCGCTGTGCCAGTAAGCAGAGGGCCTTCAGTGCTTCTGCAGCACAAATAGCAATGTCTCTGCAGGTGGTCGAAGCCAGCATGATTTAATGGCTGACTCAAGTGCACCACATTAAGAACACGTGCAAAAACGTGTGCACCATTACATACTTAAGCACACAGGCATGCAGCTCTATTGATCACTCGCCGTTTGTTGTTGACATCTCAGGATGAGAGAAAGTCTGCAATTGTAAGTATATCGCAATCCACGAGCACAGACACGCCCTATGCAGATAGTGTGCGAATAACATTACCAGTAAACAACACTTAGTCTTACAAGTTATTACGTCAGCCACACACACACACTGGTATGAAATACGAGATTACATGTCAGCTGTTTCACTCTGAACACTGCGTGCAGATTCTTAAGATCTTACAAACAGTACTAAACATGCAAAAAATGTGTTATTGTTTTTTTTTTGTTGTTGAGGTTTTCTTTAACCTGTATGAAAGGCACAAATCCCATGTAGGTGACACACGAGAGGTGAGCGGTTGCTATAAATGCACACGTCTCCTCCTCGCATTCTTTTGATCCTTACATCCTTGTCTTAATGCAACACTTTTATTCCCTCTGAATTTTTCAGCGAAACCCCCGATCTGGGTGAAATAACTTCAACAGCAGGGACTTATTTTGTCCCTTGGTGTTCATGTGTTTATCCGTTTCTGGCATCCCTCCTTTCCTCTCTCTCGCTCTTCAAAGACTCTTGACTTTTGCATCGTAACTCCACTCACACTCTTTCACACACATGCACTCACACAGGTAGCCTGCAGTAGGAATAGCTCCAGGGGGTCGGAACAAAGCATACACCGCTCATCAAACCAGTGGCAAGACGTGAGGGAGTAAAGTTGTGAGGGGAGGTGTTGCCTGGGGTGAGAATGGAGGGGTCTGGTGTGAGTATCATTTTACTCACTAAGCTACACACGGCTTTTGGGTTAACAAGACAGCATGTAAGAAGGTGAAGATACTGCACATATCTAATGTAGAAATGAACTTTTTAAGACTGAGAGAAACAAAGGGGCTGAAGCACACTCAACATTTCATTTGTTGCCTTTTTGCGGTAAAGAAGGGCAAATCAACATGGAAAAAGAAGCAAAAAATATACCAAGTGAACCTAGAAGTTTCATGGAGTTTCATGGTCATTTTAATGTATAATGGATCCAGGGGTTGGATTTGCCGTAGCTAGCATCCAGGTGCCACACCTGATCACACCAAACTAATCACATCAGACACAGGGAAGGCTCAGCCTCCACATTTATAAAATTTTGTTTTTAATGAATGTTTCTTTTCCTTGCAAAAAGTTACTGTGTTGTCAATGTAGCAGTCAACTTTCTTATTTGTTTCTTGCTTCCTACTCTTTCTCTCCATCCTCCTCTTTCCCTTTTAACACTGTCAGCCAAACACAAACAATGTATGCAGCCAGAAAATGACATATCATCCGACTGTGCATAGAGTATCTGTTCTGTAAATAAACTGAAGAGATGGTAGAATGTCTATCAAAGTGGAAAATTGTGTTCGGCTCACCAATATATGAGCAACAACATGGAGAAAGCCGATCGTAAAAACAAGCAACAATCACAAAAAGAGAGCCATAAAAACTAGCAACAACATAAAAGCGACAGGCAGTTAGTAGAACTGACACGCAGTCAGGGTCACATTACACATAAAAAACCAGTTCCTGACATCAGACATCAGGTCTTGTTGGTCACTTTGTGGAGTTACTCAAACTCACGGCTTACTTACTCTATCTGTAAAAAGTCAAGTCAAAAGCTTCAAGGGTTTATTAACTATTTTGCTTGCCGTAGATACAATCCTGAAAAGTTTGTTCTTATGTTTGCAGCTTCGATGTCCATTACAGGCAGGGAAATAAAAGATTAAAAAAATGAAAAAACGATCTGCTAACTGAAAACAAGCCGCTGAGTTTTCTAAGAACATTAGGACTCTGTGAACATTTCTTATAAACACAATCTGTGTTTTCAGAGAACATCACCTGAGAATTAAGAAACAAGATGATTAAAGTTTTCCAGGGTTTCAACAAACTAACCATCAAGTAAAACTTGTGCATTTCTCAGTCCTGGTTTTATACACAAAATTTGTTTTGTTGTTTTGTTTTAGACACATTTATATTTTAACATAACCTCTTTATAAAATCCTGAATATAAAATCGCTGTGGAGTCTCCAAATGTGGACAAACAAGAAGCTCACATGGCACCAAAACAAGCTGATCTGGACTACCTGTCCACTGTCTCACCTGGTTCTTGCTCTCTCTCTTTCTGAACTTACCCCATCCTGCTCTCTCTCTCTCTCTCTCTCTCTCTCTCTCTCTCTCATCTTTGTACCGTCAACCAGAAAGGGCAAACATAACAACCAGAGTATTTATAATGTAATATAACATAATAAGAGGCTGGAACATCAAGAGAACATTAAGGAGAATCCAAAACATTATCGTAATTGAATATTGGTTTGCTGTGGGGAACGAAGTCAGGTAACATTATTCTGAGTTCACTGAGCCTTGCTTGCTTCGGCTGTTTTGGTGAGAACAATTTCCATGTATCAGATACTTAATTTGTAAATTATGAGGTCCTGTAATGCAGAGAGGGTGCTGCTCAAGCGGGTCAGTGGGAGATTCGATGCACAAATCAAAAAAAATCCATAGTGTCTGCACACACCTTGATCCTGCTGTTAAACTAAACAGACAGTGTTTCCTGTCTCTCTTTAGCAGTCTCATTCACTCTGTTTCAGGCCTTTGGATGGTGCCACACCTACACATACACACACTCCTAATTGACTAATAATATTTTTACCATACACAGCTTAAATGCATATGTGCTTAACTGTGGAGCTTACAGTAACTGAAACAGACATTTTGCCAATTTCATCCTTTTTGCAGATGGTTGGTCATGTATCCTTTCTTACATCACAGTTGCTAAAATTAGCGCAAGTGACGTACACAAAAAACTCACAGGCTTTAGGCATCACCTGAAGTTATTCTGTCTTCCTCTTTCTTTTAATATTGTATTAGAACTGCATAAAATAGCCAAAAAAGATGATTCATAATTCACTTACATTAAAATAATAACAAAAGTGACAGAACAGAAAGCATAAAATAAATTAAACCCTGTACATTCATGCAAAAAATATATATATTTTTAGGATTGTTTACTGTCAGGACTCACAGAACACAACTGGACCCAAATGCAGATGAGTTAACCACCAGAGATTTATTTACAATATTAAGTGCAAAATATATCCAGTGATGTGACTACAGTGACAAAAGGCAGGAAGGGGAAAGGCTGAGGTCCAGGGAGGGCGAATTATCAGGGAAGTAGACAGGGCTGGGCAAGCAAATGAGCTGATCAGTCAAGGCAAAGGTACTGAATCAACACCCAAAATCCAAAAATCCGGAACAGTCCACAGTCGAATTAATCAGAGAATCAAGCACACGAGAACAATCTAAAAAAAATTACTAGGAATATGGCCGAGAGCACAAAACATGGGCTGAACAACAAACTGGCAGTGAGTGGAAAGTGAAGCTGGGTTCAATACAGCAGTGAGAGGTGGGAATGGTAATCAGGCAGATGATGATCAGGTGTGCTGGTGAATGAGTGCAGGAGAGCCTGGGAGCCCCCGCCCAGCCCAGGTAGAAACAAACAGGAAGAACTAGACAACACAAGCACATAACACGAGGGAGGGGAATACAGAGGAAAACCAAGGGGAGAAAACAACACACCGGCTGGATCCTGACAGTTTACAGAACTAAAAAGCCAACAACTTTTTTGCCTGGCAAATTCATGCTGCAACTTAAACAATATTTAAAAAACAAAAAGGTCTGTAAAGTTAAGCTATTTAAATTTAGGAAATCAGGAAATCAAACTGACAAAGCATAGTTAAAGTCACTCTGTCTTTGGCATCGTCACTCATAATTTTGATATACGAACATAATATTCAAGAACCATTACATGCAGATGGAAATAACAGACATCATCCTTTAGATTGTATTAAAAACACAGTGTTACATATAATATACTTCCACTATAATTTGGAAAAATCTGCCTCATATCTCACCAAGACATCAAGTTTATGAAAATTACTGACAAGTTTTTATGGTTTGAGACATTTTGCCAAATAGAAAATGTGGCAAATTTCATGGCCTGTCACTAACAGTGTGTTATATTATTTTCCTGTACATTATCCACAATGCGTCACATAGCAGTTTATCTTATAAATTGTATGTTATAACCCATAATAGATTTAAAGCTGTGTTTTGACGACATACTTATTAGGCCTTTAAACTGTCAGACATCTGGCTCCATTAACTCAGCTGGTGTTTGCTAGTTACTTTTTCCAGAGCTGCAGGATTTTACACTGGAGGTGATAAAAAATGCAAT
Source organism: Acanthurus lineatus (assembly GCA_029814665.1). NCBI lineage: Eukaryota > Metazoa > Chordata > Actinopteri > Acanthuriformes > Acanthuridae > Acanthurus > Acanthurus lineatus. Next base: position 6,908,770 of record JAPZDV010000005.1, read on the forward strand.
CACTCATTCTCTTTGGTTGTTGACTTTGGCTTTTAACAGGCCTTAATCTAAACTTCTCATCAAGACAAGGCAGCTTCTCATTTAGGCAGGACTTTAATACACATTTAATTAAACCTCATATACAAGTTCAACCTATAATATGTTGACAGTTTTAAACCCTACGAGGTATTTCAGTTCTGGGGGGCATCAGTCTGTTTGTGATGATAGTCAGTGGGCGTCATGTTGTGCTGGGATCAATGGGAAAGGTTAACGGGTTCTGATGATCTTTTTCTCAGTAAGCCGGCCTCTCATCTCCACTGCTTTCATCTGAAAACAAACAATGGTATTATGACCAATTATGCTGGTGATTAGTGTGTAAGCCTTATTTGAGAGAAGGAACAGGGGGCTCAGAGACAAGAAATCAGTGTGGCTCGGTAAACAGAGTAAGAGGTAGAGCATAATAAAGAGCAGTGGTGTACTGATGATGACAACACCGTCTGAAAAGTTGATAGAAATGCCTCTCATCATGATGCTGGTAACGTTCAGCATGATTCCTCATAACCGCCGGGCCATTTTAGATATTATCTCATTACCTCAAATAAAAAATGTACTGCATTACCTTGCAGAAACAGATGCTGCATTTAATTAAAAACTGTTGTGACTTAGCTAAAATATACCTACTATTTTTAAAAATCAGGATATTGATTATCATTTCAGCCAAGTTTTAGGGCCCTTTTCAGTCAAGTCCTGCCTCGAATTACTCACTTTTTGTTCTTAGTGGTGAATACAGTGCACCGGAACATGTAGTTATTGCTGCATGTAGTTCCTGTTTGTGTACTGTTTGCCAGTTTGAAAGTGAGGGAAAGAAACAAGTATTTGGTACAAAGCAGAGTATATTTTATGTAACAGTGCGGAGTAGATCAGAGAGCAGAGCATGACCTATTTTTAGGGCTCCATGGAGACAATGTTTTTCTGTTCCGTGCACTGGAAACCATGACTTCTGCTCTTCATAACCACTTTACAAAGCTTACAGTGCATTAGAAGGTTGAGCTGCGGAGAACTGTCAACTCGCCACTCATGCAGATAGTCAGTGGGGCCGCTTTTAGATTGAATCCTGTGTGTGTGCAGTCAGCCTGCCAGCACTTACAGCATCTTGTGTATGACACTTTCATTATGTAGGATGGACATGCTGCGATTGATATTGTAACCTCAAACTCTCCCTTAAAAAAAAAATCTGCTATGAAAAATATGCTGAGGTTACTCATGTGAAATAGTGATATTTTGATGAAGTATTTTTCCTATATGTTATTGTTGCATTTACAGATGTACAGTAATTTCACATGATGGTAACATAAATTAGTTTACACTGAGTACTTTGAAGATGCTCAAAGAACAAAAACAAACTTTTGTCCAAGCATGATATGACAGAGTATGACAAATAGATGAACTAATTTACTACATAAATATGTACATAAACACAGAAATTGATAGATAACAAACATTCATTCGATCAAATTTAAGTAAAGTAAAAAAGAAATAAAGTACTTATATCACCGACTTCTCTCAGGCCTCCTTGGTGTGGCATCAGCACACATAAGTCCATCACCTAAATCAAGAGCATATCTCTGCAGTGAAATCATGATCCTGATGATTATTCATAGACTGAGTCCCTGAGTCATCTATTTGTATTTTTCCTATTCTTAACAAGAATAATAACACAACAATTAAGTGCCTCCCCTAATAAGTACCGCCTGTGTAGCCAAGGCCTAATACAGCTTTTTCCTCTGTGCTAAATACCTTCAATTAAAAAACATTAATGAGGCATTTTGTTGCACTGGTTGACATATGTCCTCATTATAATGAACATGAGCGCTGATGTTTACTGGAGTCAATCCCACAAATACATCTCTCTAACATTCAAAAATGTGAATTCATTTGTGACTAAACAGCCCCCAATAGATGCATTATTTTCTTCTCTTTTGAGCACATTTTCTAAAAACGACAGTGTCCGGCTGTTTTAGGAAATTGCTCAGCCTATTTAAAAGATTAAACTAGGCATTTGTGAGTCACTTTTGTAGATTTACAGCTTTATTAGGAACTAATGGGCTGTGAGCCATAAACGGAGGAAAAGAGCGACGGATTAATGCATTATTGGTTTTAGTCTTTTCACAGGATTCATCGACATTAAGAAAGTTATAGAAATAAGGCCAGCGTCATCCTGTAAAGGGGGGTTTTTCTGACAACAGGCCACCAACAGTAAGATTTCATCACGCTATTTAGAGTTCAGAAAAGTCAGCATGTATCTTATTCATTGTTTCTATATATACTGCTGTCTCTCGTCTCTGTGACTCCATCTTTTTCTCTTCCTACCTCTCACTTTTAACACCTCTCCATCTCTCCCGTTGCCTCTCTTCTTCTCCCTCCATGGTTACGTAAAATAGTGTGAAGGCCTGGCTGTGTGGGCCGCAGAGTGGAGGAGGGCCTCAACACTTTCTGAACCTTCATTCACTAAGGAGCCTCCAAGTTCAGCAGCCTTGCAAACCTCCTCAGCCAGCTCAGCATGTCAGAGTACAGGACTATTTATGAGACCACCTCCATTGCACGGCACATTAACGTCCCAACACCCTCTGTTGCTTAAATATTACCGTCCCTCTGGATCTATAACATGCGCATTTTGATGTAATGGATGCTCTGCTGGATTGTTTTATGTTATGTCAGCATCGTTGAGTTTCCGCGCTCCTCTGTGCTTGTCATTGTGTGACATTGGTTCGCCTTGTTTTTTAATCACTGATGAATCTTACGATAATTGTTCAGTCCATAAAACATGTTCAGTTACTACTGCCAAAACTGATGCCTCTGAGAGACATTGGAGACTATGTAAATGTAATTTTATGTAGACTGTTTGTTTCAAAAGCACCATATATTATGCTTAATTGTCTTATCAATTGTGTCACAATGTGAAAACAAACTTCCCATATTAAATACAGGATTGTAGTGGCTTATGACAGCAGCACTGGAGTCACTGGGTCAGAAAACAGAGTTAAGACTGAGGACAAAGGACAAATTGTAAAGCCATGAGGCAACTTGTGGTTTGGGATACTGGGACATGTAAACAACACTGACTTGACTTGACTTGAGTCAGTAATGACAGAAATGTAAAGGCTTATGCCTGACAAGCTGTATATTCCATGATTGAAATGGATGACGAACAGGCTGCAAACTACCTAAAGCAAGGGAAGGGGGGCTGTTCTTTGTTGTATGAGGGCGCATATCTCAAATCCCTCAATGCCTCAAAAACAATTTCCATCACTTAAACCAAACAACACGTACCACACAAAAAACAAACTTTAAAAAATAAGTTGCTCTTTTTTTTTATACAATTAATTCTGATGTTACTTTTAAATGTCATAAATAAAATATAGTTCCAGAACCAGACTATAGTTGTGTTGCCTGGCAACATCATGCAAAACAACACTCAGACAGCGGTTTTAAAACACTGCAGGAGAGGGAGACAGTTTTTTTTTTACATTGTGCAAAATCTTAAGAATTAAAAGATGCACCCACTTAGACATTATTATTAAAAATACAGTTTCCAGTGGAGATAATTCTAGGTAACGTTCTCTCTCACACAGACAAAAGGCTTCCTCTCACCGCCCCCCTTTTGCTATCCATCACAGACACACAGACATCCATCACTGTCTCTCTGTACCTTTCTCACTCTTTATTACCTGTGACTTCTCCACACCTCTTTATTTTCTCCCCAGTTTTGGTCTAATGACCTTTCTGGTCTTCTTTCCTTCCCCTAAAGGCCACCAGAGCTAATGTTATCTATAAATCTCTTTTTCCCCTCAAACAGTTTTTTTGTTTTGGACCTCAAGTTTCACATATAAAAAACATATGAAATGAAATCTGGCAGTAGTCACCACAAAGCTATTTACATTTTTCTTTTTCACATACACAATAACACTTTAGATTTAAGCCAGTGTGCAAGAAAATTCTCAGTTAAAATAAACAATGATAAAGAAGAAGGTTGCTGCCATCATAACCACCATATTTTACTTGTCTTGCCATATTAACAAAGGCTTTAAATGCAAAACCAATGACCATTGCGCACTGAGTAAGGATGCACTGTATTGTATAAATTTACATTTAAATGTTTAGGAGGGTAATAGGCTTCCTCCTGATTTCAAATGTATATCATCTCCCTTTAAAGCTCAGCCATTGAATGTGTATCTACTTGCTCTGGAAACAGAGCACTGTCTTGTAACAATGAACGCCACGCAGACATGAATAACTGATGGCTGAATGAGGGCAGCAGGTTCTGGTTTTAATTTCTGTCAGCGTTGATCCTGAAGACGCTGTCCAGGCCATATGAAGACAGAGTGTCACTTCATAACGTCGATAGATGGGATTAGTATCAGCACTTAACAAATGAAGAACATCCTTCATACTAATCTTCTGGCTGTCAGACATGAGCGAGCCAGGCGAGACTCCTGCTCCCTCACCGGAGATCAGGTTACTACTAATGACACACCCACTCCAGCTCCTCAACCCACCATAATGAACACAACAATAACAGCATGACTGGCCACTCATGCATTAATGTTGAGTATGCATCTTATATGTTGGTGACTCAAGGACACAGATGTAAAAGGTCCAGTATGTAAGATTTATGAGGATCGTTTCGTGGAAAATGGCTGAAATGAAACATAATATTCATAAGGGTGTTTTCATTACTGCATTATCACCTTAAAATAAAAATAGTTGTATTTTTATTACTTTAAAATGAGGCTTTCATATCTAAAGAGGAAGCAGGAAGCAGGAAGCAGCTCTTCAGTGAAGCTCACCATGTTGCAAGCTACAGTAGCTCAGAATGGACAAACCAAACACTGGCTCAAAAGGTGACTTTTCACATTTTTTAAGACTTTTGTTGCCACTATGTACACAAAACGAGCTACATGAGATCTCAGAGAATTGCTTGATGCAGGCTGGTAAGCTGGTAGGGTTAGGATTAGGGTTACTCTGAGAGCTCAGAGTTTCATTTTTAAACTTTTGGGAATAAAAAGGGGATTTATCATCACTTTAACCTTGTTCAGTAGTGAGTCTCATAGGACGCTGAGATGTCCTAGCTTCTATTTATTTGCTGGTTAAATTACAGGAGAAGAAATGTACTTTACTGAAAAAATTTACAGATAGTAGTGGAGAAAATTAAAAGACTGGAAGGAGCTGACGAAAACAACCAGAGTCAAGTGAGTTTTGAGTTCAGAACCAAACTCACCTTGAGTGCCTGCTGTATCTGCTAGCTTGCAGGTGTTTGAAGCAAATAACCACAAACAATCCTGAAGTCAAACTCAGGTGTGTAATCTGAGGCCAAAAATCACTCTTTTTCCATGGTGATGTCAACATGACAACAGGTATTTGAAAGCATCACAGGAAAAACCTGGATTGAAGTGTTAAAAAATGACATTCAGTGAAGCCCTGAAAGAAAGTCATTCACATGGTTGACTTCAATTCTTTTTTTTAATGTCAGTAAATAATTACATCATTTAGCTGCAGAGCAAATCAATCACAGGATATCATGAGTCATCTCACAAATTCATGCAAAATCATTCACAGCAAAATGATGAAGTGGCAAGCATTTAACACTCCTCCTTTTGTCACTCTAGGCTAATAGTGCTCTCCTTCTGTCCTTTTCTCTCATTCTGTTTTATGACCTTCAGTAACTTGCTGCCTTCCACTACTATACCAGATTTTAAGTTTTCATTCATCTTTTGCTTGTATTGATACTGTAAAGTGATTGGAAGTTTGGTTTAACCATGTCTGCTGGTTTGTTTTTGCCTGCTTTTATTGAGGAGAAACAAAAACAAAACCTGTTTCCACACTAACTGATTAGATTTGGGGCTTTTTGTGTTGATGATGATGGAGTGAGTGTTTTGTTGTGCTTTTAAACAAAACATGTACTACGAAACAGTGCTGCGGTGAAGAGTGTTTTTTTTAACTGTGGTACCATTGAGAGAACCTCGATCGTGATCTTGCTCCACACATTAATTACGTCCCAGTGATGCAGCTTTAGTGCAGTGACAATAAAAGAGTGTTATCAACCGTTTTTGGGTGCACTCACACTGCGTTTTGGCCTGTCGCTCTCACCCATAACCTCAGAATGAACCGGAAACACTTAAAGCTTGATCGACATGGTGTCAGCAGATGCTTCAGCAGCTATCTTCAGATGCTCTTGGTCAAATTGAGACTGACTTTAACACTACAAGAAAAAACATACTCTCTGTAGCCTTAATGGGACCCTTTCCATGAAACAGATCCATAGCAGAGGCAGCAGCAAAACAATGGTCAAAAAGCTAAACTTGGTTTAACTGTATCAGGTGGTCAGATACAGTTCAGGTAGATTTATTTGTAATGCTTTTACTTCAACTGTGTTTTTCCACCATTTGCCTTTCTGTCATCAGGGTAGAATATAAAATAATAGCAACCAATTATAAATTTCAACATCAGCAAAATCCCTCCTTAAAGCATCACAAACCTTTGCACTGCTCTGTCATCTAATAAAGCTTCATTCTTGGATATGTTACTCAAACTGGATTTCTCTGCATCTTATTTCATTGTCTTACCTGAAGCAGCATGTCCCCACATAGACAGCCCCTTGTAGTTCTGAGCATCGTTCAAAGTCGTTTCGGGTCGAAACACATAAATTCTATCGAATCCATTTAGACCAAGTTCTTAGAATGAGGATTTTTGTCTTTATTGACTGTATAATTAGAAAGAGAGAGAGACTAAATTGGATTACATCCATTTTACTTACCTTTTATAATTTAATTCCTGGAAAAGACATGTTGATCACTTGGTTTTAGTGGTCTAAACAATAACATCATTATGTGACTGAATTGTAGGGGTTTTTTAGGGACTCTAAATCTTGGAGTGGGGCTTCCTGGAAAAGAATCGAGTTGCACTAAAATGACATTTAATCCTACATATTTTTTTGCAATATCAAGACTGCATTGTGCTTTGTATGAAAGACTGTAATCAGACCTTCAGAGCCTGTTCCTACCTGGTTTTTCAGTCTAATCGCTTGTGTTCCACCTGTTATCAACATGCGTCTTCACATACGTCTCCAGCAACCACTTGTGATCAGATCTCACCCCCTTGATTTATATGCAAATAAACATGTACTCCATGTCCTCTTGTAAAGACCAAACTTCTTGTTGTTTTTTACCTGCAGGAGGTATCAATTCACTAAACTGCGTCTAGTCAACTGGAAAAATGAAGAAGAACACCTTTCCTGTTTAACACATCGTCGTAAACTTTTACTTTTTTAGCTGTTACAAAAAAGAAAGGATGCTTTGCTGTCTTTTCATCTTTACTACAGCAGCCCTCTGGAGGCTGTGCTTTTTTCCTGTTTTTGAAGCATCTCATCACACTCTTTGGTCTTCTCATGAAAGGATTTAAGGTCAAATTTTGTCAGTAGGCCAAATAATGTGTAAAAACATCATGATGACACATACATAAGAATGATCAATGTGCACTACGCACATGATTTATTAAAAAATAACCTAATATGCAGAATTTATCAGTTGTTATGGCTGCCACTTGTTGTGTTGCACTTTTATGAGGCCATTGTCTCACTAGTAAGTACTACTTCTGCTTATACAGAAGATGTCAGTTGAGTAGGTGGTCCGTCAATGTGGCCTAGGATGAATTGCTGTTCCCACTACTTAAAGAATGTGGCCACATGCGGCTCAAAATGTGGTTTGAGTGATCTGATCTCAAATGTGTTCTCAATGTGTCTTGTGTGCATTCCCACCTGTACTTAACACTGTCCACTTGTGATCAGATCATTCAGGACGGATTGAAAAGCAAGGTTGAAACAGGGTCTTCGTCTCCTGAAAAAGAGGTTAAAGGTGTCAACCCCACCCACCACACCAACACACACACACGCAGGATTGTACATAACAACAAACTGGCATCATGTTATGATTAGGGGTGTTTAGCTGGGACACTGCAGAGTGGATGAATGGTGTCTAACAGTTCAGCCTATAGAGTGTCAAAGGTAAACCTGCTGTTCTCTGTTGGTACAAAATCCCTTTTCTCCTGTGTTCAAAACCCATTCTGAGACAACAAAGCTCGCCTTTCTGTCTGTCTGTACAGATCTAGAAACTACCCATACTACCCGTGGCAAAAGTGGGAATGATAGAGATCTGACATTTTATGGGATGAAAAAGTGTTTGCTCTCTGTATAATTTCCATATTCCAGCTAAATAATTCACAGTCTTCGTGTTTATCCGTCTTGCAGTACGCAAAGGGTCAGAGAGGATTAAATCAGTAATAAGACCAGTGTATTTCAATAGGCAAACCAGGCAAGTGAGAACCCATGGGCCTAAATGCTAAATTAATGACGACGTATGGTAGGAAAATCTGCAGCTACACGCTCATGCTGCTGCAATGAAAAACACTCCTTTGAAAGAGGCAGAAAAAGAGGGAAAGCTACATAAAGAGCAACTGTAGCACTCATGCCTACGCCTCCGTCAGATAATTAAGCCTGTCTCTACCACCTGTGGTAAGGCCTCTGATACAATGGCACACTTGCTGTTATTGCTGTTTAACATGAGAGAGCAGAAGGATGAGAGACCTGGTGAAAGGAAAAAGTTAGCAGAGGATGTATCTTTACTTTCAACCCCTCCCATTTTGGCTTTGAAAGACACATAATTGGGCACAGTAGCCTATCAGAGGCCAGACCTAAATGCTAACTGTTGCTTTAAGTCTCCTCTGTATCCTCCTGCATATCTTCCAAGGGACATTTCTACTATTTTTACACCATTAGGACAGGTCACTCTTATGAATGATGGAATTGTCTTTGCATGTGTGCTTAAGAAAGACAGATTCAGACATCCAAGCGTATGATGTAAGACAGCCGTGTCTCTCAAAAGACAGAAGAGGGTGTGAGGCAGTTAGAGGCAAGGAGACCGAGTCAACTTTCAACCCTTTACGCCCGATGTAACAGTCTGTAATTGTTTTACACGCTGAGTGCTGACATCCTGCGGGCTTCTCTGGGAATGAGATGGATTTTATTTCCATTTTCAGTTCTATGTGGCTGAGTCCTGGCCCGAACTGCTAATAAGCAGATCCGCCACACTTTAAGGACTGGCTTAATTACTGATTCTTGGCTGACCTTGCTGTCTGAACTTTGCTTTAGAGCATCAATTGTGGCTCGTCAATTTCTATGTTAATGAACACTAGAGGCGATGGGGAGGGACAGGGAGGGGACAATTGTTTTCAGACAAAGTTGATGTTCCGAGAAGAGTTACGTGATTAAAAGACTATTAAGTAACCTTGTGTTAAAAGAGCGAGAGAACTGAAAGGCATATGATAACAAATGTCTTAAAACTGTCTTCAAATGTCTTTATTACTGTTCTGTCATGATTTCACACCTGACCTGAGCGGCATAAAAAAGTCTTTTTTTTATTGCAGATATTGAGAATTAACTCTGTAATCAAAATAATGTCAAATTTTCTTTTCTTCCTTCCATTTTACTTTTTTTTACTAGTTTTATGCTTGAATGGTATATTCCTGCTTGCCATTTCAAAAATCTGTTGTATAAGGAGATAGTCAAAGTATATCCTAGTATTCTTTTTTTCATATTTTACCTTTTACGATACTCTTGAAATTTGACATTATTCTGTAAAAGCCGATTTGTGCCTTTTAAGTAGTTCAATCCACTTAGCGAAAGGTGGTACAGTATAATAGTTTTTATAAGTGGATGCATCACACAAACCCTTTCCTGCAGAAGTTATGATGAGTAGAATGTAAAAGATCACAAGAATTTTTTTAATGAGACCTATTGAACTTTCTACAGATGTCAAGTACATCCTTTCAGAACACTTATAACCAGATGAGAGTTTTTAATAAATCAGTGTAATCTGTTCCTGTTCAGAAAACCAGTCACATGTAACATCCCTACATCACTTACCTGTGCACACATTGTAGGGATGCTAACAGCTAGCTTTTGTTAGCTGTTGCTGTTTTTGCTGCCAACTATATGTTAGTAAATGTATTATGTTAGTAAATAATCATGTTTTAATTTTTTTTATAGGCCCACTGTGCACATGTGATGTATGTAGATGGCAAACACATGAAGCTTTATATTGATACACACATGAGCTCCTACACCCCATCCTTCTCTTTCTCTTTTGTTTCCCTGCTTTATTTTCTATCTCCCTATCTTTCCCTCCATTCCCTTGGATGGAAAGTGCTGATCCTGCTCCAGTTGTCTGATTAAAAGAAAGAACCTCAGCTGGGAATCATCAGGAACGCTCCCATGATGGCTTTGGATGCAGGCTCTTTACTGGCTGCTTGATGTATAATTCAGGTTAGATGGGAGACTAATGAGACTGGTTAATGATGTTGACAAGTGTCTCAGTGTTGATGAAATATACTCACTCTAAACCTAAACTTAATTTAGACAGACAATTGTTTGTTATCACACAGATCTTCATCAAGGTCAAGATGCTTAGAATGGTTACCACACACTTACTGTCGAACTCTGCCACCACAACATCTAAACAAAGCATAAAAAAATATAATTTAAACTTGTCTATGGAGCTGCTTGTTAATACAGTCCTCCACTGTAAGATCCTTCAGTAAAACATCCATTTCTTAAAAGCAGCTATAATTAATGTTTAGATAAAACAATACATAAAATAAAAATAAGAAACCAGTGTGATAATTTAAACAATGGATCACTTGTCTTAAAGGACCTGCAGAAAAATGCCATATGAATCTGGCACTCAGCTTAGCTTTAGCATTAGCTAGTTGTGACTCATTGTTCAGCTTACTGTCCACATCTGAATTATTTTGCCACACTCACTGCTCACATGGCCTTATTTTCATCTCCACACAAAACTGTCTCAGCAAAAAAAAAAATTAAAACTCAGTGTACACTTTCTGCACAATACCAAACAACTGAACAGGTACAGTAGCTAGTTAGAGACTAAATAATGAGCTGTGTGGAGTATTTTGCTGCTTCAGAGCCAAATATTTGTCTCAAGAGACCAGAAAAAGAGCAGGAAGAGAAGAACTATTGAACCTTCATTCATCAACTGGACACTAACACAACTTTAATTCAAAATAATGCTGCTTCATAACTGCTGGATGATTAAATAAGCAACTGTTTGCTAACAAGTTTGCTATATCAGCATAAAAGCTAATAATAGGTCAACTTTGAGTTAAGAGCAAGATTTTGCTTCCCCCAAGTGGCTGAAAAAATCTTTTTTGCATCATTTATTTATGTAGAAACATGCTGGATATGTGTAGAGATATTCTGATGTGCAGTATTAGTATGTTTTTTTTACATCTTTGGAGAGATGTTTCATATTTAGGTGCTTTTACTTTGATGATGCCAGTTTTTAACCCTTCATTATATTGTTATTGGCTCTCAGATGTTTATTACTCAGGTTGGGTTTTATGGTTTAAATGCACCTCTGTCACCACACAGCCTGTCAGCCTCTTGGTTACTTTTTTAATCACTTCACATTGATAAAAAGAACATGGTTTGAATTAAATTTCCAGTTTTTATAAGAACTTTTTTTCTTGCATTTACATCTGATCATTTACAAACCTTCTATGTGTCTCAGCATTCCCACCACAGGCGCTCACCAATGCATCTTCATAGCATAGTTTGTGCTGCTCACTGATTTCTCCTCTCTTTCTCGCTATTCTGAAAAGATTCTGCTTTTGCTGTCAGCTCTTGTGATAATTTCAGTGGGTTTGAGATGGTTTGTTGGTGAGCTGCCGAGGGAGAAAATCTAGTTCCCTGCTGAAAAATTTAGCAGTGCTCAGCATGCAGAGAGAAGCTAAGCCGTACATTGCCACGAGTGTTGCTCTAGCTTCTCGCAAACTCTCAGCACTTAGCAAAACAATAAAGCAGTGAAAAAGGTTGAACTAATACTGAGAAGAATGACGTCAATGAGGCAACTGTAATTTTGTTTCCAAGTATTGACCCCTTGAACAGAGGGAACTAGAACTGGTCATAACTAGATCTCACAACAGTGCAAAAAATAGCTGTTTTATGTTTGAGTGTTTTGAACAGCTAGTGATACATTCTTGAGATGTTTCACACTCCACCATCAAATAGCTACACAGCAGAGTGGAGTTCGAAGGTCATGGTGCTGCAATAATGAAAGATTCCACTTGGATCAGAAGAGCTGTGTGTCACTTTCAAAGGGAGGTGATGTCAACAACGAGGGGATGGAAAGGCCAAAAGAGTGAAAATAATCAAGAATAAATATCAGAGTCATCACGTTTCATGTATGAGTGAGTGTTTTATGTTTTAAATGTCACAACTGTAAATGTTAGTGTCAGTGTCAGTTGATGATAACACGAATTAAGCAAAAAGGCAAAGGTTTATAAATAAATTAAATGAATGAAAACTCAATAAACCTTATAGGCAATCAAAAAACTGAACTTATCCTCATTCTGAAGCTTTTTTTATTGTGGACTCTGGCTGTCAGTTTTGGGGGGTTTGGCTGGCACATGTGTGTGTACCACATAAGCAGGGGAAATGGCATCATCTCTAAAATTACAGGAAGGTCATGACCTGCTGTCACGGCATCCGCTTGGCATCCGTTTGGAAAGTGTTTGGCACCCGCAACCTGCAGATTTCATAAACCTTCAATTAGGCAATGGGCATGTATCAATCAGCACACTCTGTGAAACATCTGCTTGTCGGTGTGGGTGTGTGTGTGTGCATCTGCACATGTGTGAGTGTGTATCACAGTAGGAGAGACTGTAGGAGAAACGGACAAATGACAGACATTAAAGGAAACAGACTGATGAGAGAAAGACGATCTCTTTGTTATGCCAAGATGCAAAATTATTAGCTTTTTCCCATTTTTAACAACATTAAGCATACAACTAAAGAATTTCTCCATAATTTCTTTCTGTTTTGATCCTTGTTGCCACTAAAGAGGCTTCATCAGGAGAGTGAGGCACCTTCTTTAGATCCCACCTTCATCTGGACATGTACCCCAAATCAACCAGTAGGAATCACTGCGATGTGATGCCTTCACTGGCTTCCTACCTTAGAACATTAAATCTGTTTTAATCTAGCAGTTTTTGACACTATTATCATATTCTCAAAAGTTGACTTCAGCTCAACGGAGTGTTTTAGCTTTTTACAGCTCATGTTTCGGTTCAGTCCAAACACCATTTCCACACACTGCAGGCTGCTGTTTTTAGAACCAAAAATCTCCATAAAACCAAACCTGCACACTCCATCAGATAAGAGATTAAATCAGATATTTGTTGGTGAACAAACTTTAGCAGCTAAAGAGACAGGTGTTTCCCTTTGGAGCTAATAGAGAGCAGAATTAAACAGAATTAAAAAGGAGGATAAATGACTCATGTCATATCAATCAATCATCTATTGGCTGGACAGAAGTGGAACATACCAGTGCAACAAAAAAAGGCAAATCTTTTCCGTTACTTAGTTGCACGAGATTGACCACTGGATCAGTTGTTAGGACAATTCCTCCCTTTATTCCCAAAATTTAAAAAAATAAATTCTGAGTTCTCCTTTTGGTAAATAGATCCAAATCAGGGCAGAAAGGTGAGACTCCAAGTGCTTTATTCCTCCAGAAGCTCCAACCTGCTCCCAGCTCTCTTGTAGGAGCAATCATTATCAGCAGCTGTCAGCTGTTCACCTGCTCTGCCCCTCCAACCCACACAACACCTAACACCTGATAACATGTGCAATCAAATGTCGATTTAGATGTCAAAAAAGCCAGTGTTATGGACATTGCTTCAAAGCTTTAAATTATTCAGTAAAATGCATTTCCTGCTTCAGTGAAGTGTACTGACAGAAGAATTAAACAAATGATGATGGAGATGATGGAAATCCATACAAATCCCACATTTGCCCTGCTTCAGCCTGAAGTCTAACCTCAGACCTTCATGCTGTGAGGGAACTTTTCTTACCTCTGAGCTGCTGTGCTGCGTGAGTAAATAGGCAGCTGTTTGCAAACATGTACACCATGATCATTTTTTTTGTCAATATTCTGTTTACAAAACGCAAGAAATAGAGGTTTAATATTTAATGACGGTTAAGAGTCCTTAATAGGAAAACTGTAATGCTGCAGGATGAGCACCCCCATACATGCATTAATCTCCTTTTTATTAGCCTTAGAATAATGTTGGATTTGAATGCATTGAATTGAACCCGATGTTAACAAGAAAGGGACCGAGGATTTTAATGTGGGGACAATTTGTGTTTCCAGAGCGATGACTATATCTGTTCTAGTGCAGCCTGTTTCCCAGTGAGAGAATATCACATGTTTTTTTCCTTACTTTCAATTTGAACCAAGGAATTAATTGTTTCTTTATCTGATTGCATTCTAATGCAAAGTCTATTTCTGCCTGTGTGGGAAAGTGGGACATGATGCTAATTCCAGATATTGCTCTTTAAAGCAAACTCAGTCCCCCTTTTTTTTTTTGAAATATTGAGAGCTTTTATTTGGAGCTGTTACTTTACTGTCAAAGAAGCTGCTGTGGAGAGCCATTGAGGAGAAGAAGACTGGACAATGCAGCTGCTGGGGAAAAAAACACAAATGTGGGAGGAGGATGTGATGGGGTCCTGTGATCTCTCAGCTGTTTCTATGGCATCACTCATGCACAATCTATCTGCTGAATATTTAGCAGGCAGCAATATGTGAGCGAGTGAGTGAGCGAGCAAGCGAGTGAGTGAGTGAGAGTGGGTGAGATTTTTAAGGAGAACGAAGAGGAGGATTTATGTCATATCAGTCGAGCTCTATATTTTCTGCATGACGGATAACGGTCAGGTACCTACTCACACTCTGTGGAGGCAGATACGTCTGTGACGAGTTTCCTGAGCTCTGAGCGAGTGTGGTTACATAAGACAGCGCTGTTCTTTCCCACCTAGTTTACAGACGCCACAGATCCTAATGGGATTTGATTAAGAGAGGTGTTTGTCCTCATATTGACACACAAACGCTCAGGTGTATCTGGGGTGCACTCATGTTGAATGCATGTGAGCTGTTAGACACATGATTTTATTTTAGGCAACGTCAATGCCAACATTGCTATTGACTAAGAGAAGTTTACTTATGACGAATAATATGTTTAAACCTACTATTAAACCTTAATTAGGGTGACTAATATCCAAAATAGATGCTCAGTGTCAGCTTCCTTTTTCTTTTGATTTAAAAAAATTACATTTTACAGGCTCAGTTTGGTTAAAAATTGGTTTTGAGCACATTTCCTTCATCGCAACTTATCAAAAAATACAACAATGCAGTTTTGAAAAGTAAACAAAATGCTGTCAGAGAATTAGAGAGTTAAGAAAAGAAGCAAAAAATCATCAAAAGTCCAAAATGAAAGGCTACAATGGGCCATGTGGGTGGAGTAGATGTTTTAGATGAATGAGTTATGAGTTATCAGTTGTTACAGATCTGTTCTTCCAACAAAAGCTGTTTATGTGACTGTTTGAAGTGGGAGGTGATACACAGTAGTGAAGAGTAATTAAGTACAATTACTTATATGTAGAATTAAGGTCAAGTTTTCAGGTATCTCTTTTTCTATAATTCAACAATAATGTACTTAAATACTGTACTTTTTACTCCACTACATTCTTTTGACAGATAGAATTAAAAGTTTCTTAACAAATGATGACTTTACATAATAAACTGATAATGAGTCCCTAAATTGTGATTTGTTATTATGAATTAAACTATCCTCAACATGGATATGTATAATTGTGACACAGCTCAGCACGTTTAATGATTAAATGCTATTTCCACATTTAGTAATAGTAATGACCTAGTTAAATATAAATGTAACAATTTGTAGTTTTGCCAGTTTAAATAACAGTTTCAATTCAGAA
>JAPZDV010000005.1:6930230-6945613 GCA_029814665.1 Acanthurus lineatus
TCTCTCTCTCTCTCTCTTTCTCTCTCTGTGCGTGTTATTGTGCGTGTGTCTCACGTGCACACACCCCCACCCACACACACACACACACACACACACACACACACACACGGCGGTTGATTGCAGTTGAGAGTCAAAATTCGAGACACAGGCAACACGAAATGCCCAAAACTCGCGCACACGCTGACATTTCTTCATTGCCCCGACAAACTTACACGTATTATCACGCTCATTTTACACTACTGGAACGACAGTGCGAGTTTCCCCTTGGGGACAAACAGCGCTTGGGTCCCTTGGGTGGAACCGTGCGAATACCGACGCATGACGCAGGAATCTTGAGTGATGATTGATGATGATCCTATTTCTGGAAGTGCGGTTGGATCACAAATGCCGGACCACTTTGAGCTTTAGTGGCCACCATCAGGAGCTGTCAACCTTATTTATTACTGCTTTTTCCTCTGTTTTGTTGGCTCGAGCCTGCTACAAGTCGTTTTTGCAGAAATATAGTTGGTGGTCTGTCGGTCAGTGGCTGTTGGTCTCGTCTTGAACATGTGCTGTGAGTGAGCGCATGCTTGTGTGAAGGTAGGCTCTCTCTCTCTCTCTCTCTCTCTCTCTCTCTCTCTCTCTCCCTTTCTCCCCGACACACGCACACACACGTTCACGACTGTTTAGGTTGCTTGAAACACAATTAAATCCAACCAACGCTGTCTGTCTGGCTGCTCGCTGGACTGCATTTTAAGCAGACATCGACCTCAGGCCTTTCTACCATTAATCAGAGCAGATAGTATTTTTTTTGTTTTGTTTTGTTTGTTTGTTTTTTTTAGTTTGTCAGGTGACCCATATCTTTTTGTGCTGACAGAGACGACGTGCCAGAGGCCAAATGGAGGTGAGCTACATCTCCAATTCACGAAGTTAAACAATAGAAAGTCATGAAACAATATGTCTGCGTGTCACTTTGGATTTTTCCGGTGTAATTTTTTCATGAGCACAGGGCCTCGCATTAATGCGTTCGTAAAGTCACTTCTGTCTGATGTTACAAAGTGCAGCAGATAAAACTGGCAGGCTGTCGCTTCCTGCCAGCAGCGCCTCGTCATGAGGAAGATGACAGGAACTGTCCGTGGTGCTGAAACAGACAGCTCCTTTGTTCAACTCTGGGCCGCTTTTTTTCTTTTTTTTTACAAGTTAAAAAAATGTTGAATAGCTGCAGTAAAATCTCACTGGCTTTAATTTTGTGTTTAAATATTTGAGCAGCTGCTAACTCGCGTGCATCGCGCGCCTTTCTGAGCAGGTCACATGTAAACATCTGGGATTACAGTGCATTTGTAATGAAGCTCTGGCCATTTAAAACACATTTGGAAAGGACTCTGAGAACACAGGCCAATTGTGTTGTCTTGTCACATTTGTCTGATGATGCTTCATACATATTACATGTTGCTCATTTAAACTGACACATTCAGTCCCATTGCTGCATTGCTCATTGTATAATAATTACACATGATGTCACATATCCTGTGCCCTGTGTGTGTATTTTTTTTATTCAGTTTTGGCTCTGCTTCACAGATATGGCATCATCATCATGTGTACTGAGTGCTGATAAAATCCATTAGCTGATCATTATGAGGTGCTGCTTGGCTTGGCCACATGAGATTTGGCTTTGTGTAAATGAAGCGTATCAACACTATAGAAAGGTACCTTGACAATGTGACAAACAAGACTGTAATAGCTCGGGGATTACTTAAATCTGCACATAGTTCCTAATTATGACGTGTTTACCTCAATATTCTCAAAAAGGAACTGCATCTTCTTAGTTTTTCATGCTTGTAATGAATGCAAATGCATTTAGAGAATACATGTTCCTTTTTTTGTTGTGTACAAAGTGGACAAAACATGTCAAACTATTCGAAAATAACACACAGAACAAAATGTTTTTGAAGGTGATGTTGAAGTTTTGTCAGTAATGATGTCAAAATCAGGGATTCTCTCTTTTTTTTCTCTCAGCTATGAAAATCATGGCTCATTAAAACAACCACATATCATTCTCGCTGATGCAAGTTTATAAATGTGCCTTTGAGTGCCATTGAGACTCCAAATTTGAAATACTGATGATTGTGCTTTGCAAAAGGCATTTCTCATGTGGGAGTTTTTCTGTTTGGATTCCACAGGGTTAAACTCCCAATTTGGTGTGTTATAATGCACGAGGCGCACACCATGTCTGCTATAAACACAGCTGGGGAACCGATGCACAACCCAGGTGGAAATCAAATAACCCAGAGGGAGCCATGACGTCCACTGTGCGTTTACTAATTGCCTGCATTGTTTTTCTGTGATTACTTTTTGCTCAGTATTTATGGATGTGCGTGATCCAGTGCGTATGAAAATATCTTAGCATGGTAACGGCTGCTCAGTGCCCAGTATGACCACAGCGAGGCAAATTGTTTGTGACTAAATGATCATCTAGTGAGAAGAAAGTGCTGGTAGAGAGTCTTTCTGGGCCGGTCCTGTGTTGGTGCTGGTGATGAATGATGTGTGTGTTTGGCCCCAACGCTGATTGAATTAGGCCACCCTGCAGACCCATTGCTTTCCCAAGGAGCACTCGAAGGCGATCCTGCGGTGAAGTGTATCAATAAGCGGGTGGATGGTGTGTAAGTGGTGGTGTTGCCGCGGGCAGACAGCCGGTGATGATGAGGAGGGGGGGGGGAGACACGCTTTGGGGGAGATAACACGGCAGATTGGGTAGCCCTTGGTGCGAGCGTCTGTCGGTCCCTGCCGTGGAGGGAGAGAGGGTTGGAGCCACGCAGAGCTGACCCAGAACCGCACACTGAGCCAAGTTCAGTTCAACTCCCTCACTGAGTCCGGCTCACTTTTGGATGTTATTTTCTCTGTATTATCAGGTGCTTTTCGCATTCGCCGGGGTGTGTGTATCAGTAACCCCTCGCTATTTCGCTATCTGTGAGCTGAGGAACGTGGTTGTCTCAGAAGAAAGCATCTAGCAAACGCAGGGTTTTGATGGCTTTGTTTTGAAGGCTGGTTGCTTTGACGAGGACCCCCATGAGGCCACTGGCAGCTGAGCTCCCACTGTGGCAGATTGATATTTGTAATTTAAGGGAAGCTGTCACACAGCATCCTCCAGATGGAGAGTGCCGTGGAGGCACGCAGTCGATTAAACACGGTTTGTTTAGAAATAATCATTTTGATGTGGGAGCTGAGGATTCATTTGAGGCATATTGGCTCAAGGGTTCAAAATGTTCAATTATGCACAGACGCATACAATCACAAAATAATAACACGTAGATGCAGAATACGGAGCAGTGACAGTGAAGGGAAGCTTTTAGCTTGGTTTTAATATGATGAAGCCCTTCAGATCAGTGTAGAAAGGACAGGTCAGTGATTTGTTTCCCTGTTGCAGAAAAGGTTGAGGGTAGGCTGCGCTTGAGAGCTAATTCATTAACTCACACGTCATCGTGCATGCACACACACACACTCACATGCACATTGTTTTCATCACCGAACTATTGCAATTGATATTTGGAGGAGGGTCATGTTTTAAAAGACCATCTCCTCCTTGTCACATTGATTGACAATAAAAGAACAATAAACAGCGCAGAGAGACTACTGTTTGATTAACTGTGCTTCAAAATAAGCCAACACGTGCAATAAATCAGCTTTCCATCTCACAAATTAGGGTGATGGCAGTTATATGCTGGTTTGAAGACCCTCAAGCTTGAACTCTTAAGAGATTTTCACTTATTGGTCTCAATGATGGTCGAGGGCTGTAAGATACAGAGATGATGAGCATGAATTTAACATTACTGATTAAGGTTAAAGTAGGTGAGGAAAGAAAAAACCGTATGAGTTTTCAGTTCTAGCAGGTGTAACTGTCTGAAATCTGTCTCTTGGGGGCCTTTTTTTTAAATTGTACCTGTAAATCACGAGTTAAATTAAATGCAGGGCAGGTCAGAGGTCTCCAACATTTCTTTGCACAATGTTCCTGCAGGCCAGCCATGTTTGCCTTTTTATTTGTTCCACTTTCTTTGTAAAATGTTCATCTACTCCCGTTAGCCAGCCAGTTAACAACACAATTAGCTCCACAGCACATGTAGGTCAGATATGAATTGAATGATGATGTAATAATGACCTCATGTACTAAAAATGACATTCTC
Source organism: Acanthurus lineatus (assembly GCA_029814665.1). NCBI lineage: Eukaryota > Metazoa > Chordata > Actinopteri > Acanthuriformes > Acanthuridae > Acanthurus > Acanthurus lineatus. Next base: position 6,934,388 of record JAPZDV010000005.1, read on the forward strand.
TTGATTAAAATACGTATCGTATTGCAGAAAAAAGATGCATCTGAGACAAAGTTGAACTACACAAATTACCCATTAAGTTTTTTTTTTTTTTGTATTATTTAGACTTTTTTTGACTGAATCACAGTATTTCCTACCAGCACAGAGGCAAATGTTCAGCGCCCTTGTACCCCTCCACAGCCTGGTGGCTGGGAACTAATGACATTAAGAGCGCTAGGGAGATGTGCATGATCTGGTTGAACATGAGTGAGACACTTTTAAACATACAGGATTTCTGATTAGTTTCACCTCAGTCATCATGTAGAGGGATTATTAACTGGGGAATGAATGAGAACATATGTGTGAAGTAGGATTAAAATGTAATCAGTTATGTTCCCATGAATAATCTGATATATTTATAGACTGATTACAATTGGTTAATAATGTTTGGTCTTTTAAAAGAAGTCTATCTTTTTTTATCACTATAATAATTAATTCTCAGCAAGACCTTTGATTTAGGAAGCTTTAACTGGCAAATGTTTGTCAATTTGCTAGAAAAGTGACTTAAATGAATAATTAATCAATTAATTAGTCAAAATACTTCGAAATTAATTTTTAATTTCAATCTATTAATCAACTGATGATTACAGCTGCAGTTGTAGTTAAAGTGTGATGCTTTTAGCAGTTTGTCAGTTTTATTGTGCTGGGACTATGTGTGTGTCAATTAGCTGCTGAGCAAAACACAGCATACAGTCGCTGTTGGATTAAAACCTTGTATTTCAAAAACTTTACTTTTTGGGGGAAATTTGAAAAAGGTGATCTTAAATTATGATACTGCACTAAAAAAAAGATAAACCTACACGTGTCTATAACCCAAAGATGGGAATAAAGAGTCCCAGTATAAACCTAATGACAAAATCTGTAGATTGTGCAGAATATCATATAAATAAACAAATAAAAAATATAATTTATGCTTTGTGTGTCAGACTTTATCACAAAGGTGGGCAGCATGATAGCTGAAGAATCAAGTTAAATGACAAAATTATGTAAAAACTCGACAGATAAAGAAATTGATGCACAGAATCAGCACAATGCTTGACACAGAATGCTTAAGCTCACCTGCGCTGACATCTCCGCACTGATAACCTCTCTTCACATCATCACTCTCTGTCTCGACATGCAGATCCCACTCCACTGATACTTTTCTCACTCCTTGTTTCATGCTTTAACTTATGTCTCCCTGCTTAAAGTTCCTACCTGAAGCATTTTTCTCTGAAAATTTCATTTTTTCTTCTGCTGTTCTTCAACAGTCTCATGTTTTAAACAAAGATCCGCCTGCCAAAGTCACTTTAAAGAGCTGGACCCTTGAATACAGTCATCTGAAAGACTAACCCATTTAGACCAGGTGTGTAGGTTAAGTCTCAACACAGGTGGAGATACAACAACTCCCTCTCCATCCCTCACATCCCTCCATTAAAAGGCTGCTGATATAAAGTAGCTAGCGGCTGTTTATTTTAAATCAAACATGGGTAATTGCTAATTAGTTCCTATTAATTAGTTCCTATCTATTACTTATACTCTGGGTGTGTCTCTTTTTGTGGCATTATGTATCAACAAAGTGCAAAAAAGTGTTGCAGTGGATTAAATTATGTTAGGTTTGTTTGAAACTGTCTGTAATTGGAGTCTGGTTACTTTAGGGGGCAAATCTGCATGTTTAGGGTTTAGATCCTGGAACTATAAACACAGCTTACTGTTGTCTCCTTAAAAATGGGATTTTCATCCTGATGGTTGCTAAAATTATCCATTTGAACCTGTCAACCATGTAGTCTTAAGTGCCATCCTCCTGCTGACAGTCATCTCACCGAGGTGTCACAGGAGGCTTTAAGAGAGAGAGAGGTTTGTTTTATTGCTTATGAAAGATGTATGTATTTGTGTTTTACCTGAATTGATTGGAGCTATTCTAGAAAGTGTTTTTTCTATCTTAATTTTTGCAATGTTCGACAGGACATGCAGATGTAGATTTCATGCAGCGATGCAGCTGATGACTGTCAGGTTAAAAGGTGGAAGCATGCCGACTCTGTTAAAGTACAATAATTAACATTGTTTGCTTTAAAATCTTTCCAACCCTTTACCTAAACTAAGCTTTAACTGTGATCTGTGATAAACCTAATGCCAACCAAGTATTTGTAGTAATGAACCAAACTAAACAAAACCATCATAAAGATGAAAGATGGGATATCAGCAAACTATCATATGAGTAACTTTTAGAACTTTTAAAGGTTTTGGCGTTAACTTTTGATATTTTGTTGTTGATATTTTGTGCTGACAAGGCCATCAGATCGAGCAACATTCACACAGATCATTTTAAAAGGGGAATTGACACTGAAAAAAAATGTTCTGTCATAAAGTTAGGAGGACATGAAAGAGGTTTCAGGCTCTCTCAGCTGCTTATGTTAGTGAACATGACGACCAAGCCCACAAGGAGGAATTACAAACTTGTAATATTGATTGTTTCTCATATGATCACATCTTGTAAGGAAACAAGCTTGAATAGATTTTACTTGTCAGTTTTTTTTTTCTGTTAGGTTTTGTTCTTTTGCTGCCATCAGCTTTGTCATAACATGGGGAGGGTTGGCCACACCAGCCACAATGGAGTCATTCTCTCAGCTGTCACTTTGCATTGGTTCTGGGAGAATCTTGCCAAAGTCCCATGGGCGAACGAATACGAGAGGAGATATGAACAGCTCCAACACACGTGTATGTACAGTACAAAGAAATGAATCAAGGAATTTGCCTCTTTCTCCTCTGTCTTTCTCTGTGACACACACACACACACAGAAGATTGGTCTTGGCAAATTGTCTTGTCTTACAGGATGAAATTGCATATAAAGGTGTAATTTAATCATTTCCTCTCTTTTTTTGTGGAATTGCTTCAGAAAGTGAATCACCGTTGTAGCGTTCCTCGGAGACATACATGTTGAAAATCTTCGAGCTGGCAGTTACTTGTAAGACAGTTGTCAGAATTTTCAAGATCAGATTTGCTCACAACAGTGAAACTGTAAGCCGTGATCTCTCAGTGGACCGGACCACAAAAAGAGAGAGAAAGAGAGAGAGAGAAAGAGAGAGAGAGGAGGGGCCTTATCTCAATTTTCTGTTGCTTGGCTTGTCAACTTGTCTCTGAAATTCACTCAGATAGCCCCAGCTCTGAGTTATAAAGAAGGAAAAGACAAAAACACAGACAAGGTCATGTGAGAATTGGCAAGAGAGAGAGAGAGAAAGAGAGAGAGAGAGAGAGAGAGAGAGAGAGACAACAAGAACACTGGAGGTGTTTCTGCTGTTTTCTGAAAGAACACTCTGCCATGTTATTTTGTCAGCTGCAGTGGTCTGTGTTATGGTGCAATGAGTCCACAGGGAGCAGGGACTGCCATAAATATTGCACTGTGTGGAACAGCCGTCTCTGATGTAGACTCACATTGTGTACAGGATGCTGGCCATTAGTGCCGTTGGTCAGTGATGAGTGGGTGCTGAGTCCCAGCCAACTGTTTAAAGTCCTTAAACATTCGTCCAGTGGAGTTCACACAGAGTGTGTTTCCGCCAAATTAGCTCTGGGTCTTGAACTGGTTACATTCAGGATTCCTGGAAATTTGGTGCAACGTAGCGATCCAGCCTGTGTTTCCACAAGTTTGAGCAGAATCATTATAATCAAGGATGTGATCATATGAGAAATAATCAATCATCTAAGGAGGGTGTCGCACAATGCACAATGACTATATGGAATCATCTGATTTTTGAGCCAAGAACACAACATAAACGTCAAACATTATACACAATACAGCACCACAGTTCATACTCATGTATATATACATTATAATTCTATTATGTAACTCCGTAAGTCTCCATTGTTGCCTTCTCCACCCTCTCTCTCTATCCTGTAATATATGACACTCTTGCTGGTGTCATCGCAGTTTGCACTTCGTGTCAAGGAAGATCTGCTATTTTTCGGTTCCGGCTGGGAACCAACTTTTTGGATCCTGAGCCAATTTATTTTTGGGTCGAAATGCTCCAATGGTTGAAAATTAGGTGCGTGAACCGGAACAGACCTCATTCCACGTTGGTGGAAAAGGGGTAACAGAGGCAGACACAGGGCAAGAACTCAGGGACAGCAATTAGTCTGTTTTTTAGAGGAAGACTTAAAATCTGAGAATCTGAGATTCTGAGAAATAACACATATGTAGAGCAAAAAAAACCCCCAAACTGCTGTTTGACTGTGTAGAAGGGTGAGTCTTTACAAGCTGATCAGAAAGTGTCTGTGTCTCAGTTAGTTAGAGCTGTGACATTGCAGTGTGTTCGTCTAAGGTCAGTGACATCTATGTGTCTGTTCATTCTGCATATGCTTTTGTATGTGTGTGTGTGTGTGTGTGTGTGTGTGTGTGTGTGTATGAGAGACACAGAGCCTGTGCACACTGATCTAACACACAGGCCCAGTCAGTCCTGTTCTTGGCTCCAGCAGTGATCTGGCACTTCTCCTAGGCTTGCAGTCCCTGCCATGCCTCCCCCTCTCTCTCTCTCTCTCTCTCCCTCTCTCCCCCTCTCTCTTCTGCCGCCTCCCTCCTTCTTTTCTCCCTCCATCCAAACACCAGTGCAGATCAGCCTGCCCAGGCCTTGCAAGAATGTCAGAAAATTAGAAAAAGAGAGCTGACTGGACTTTCACCCAGGCTCTCCCGGTGTGTCTGCTCATTTCTGGCTCTCTTTGCACTGCTTTGCTATCATATGACAGTAATGTGGCAGTATTATGGACCTAATTATAATACCCCACACAAAAGATGCCGAACACATGGCTTGTGAGGAGCTGTGGCTGTTCACTGGCCAGGATGGCAACTGACAAAGCCCTGTCCATATTCCTTTGACAAAACCTTGGGTAACCTCACAGCAGGGACATGCACACTCAGATTCAACTGTCTTACTGGTTGTTTTTTTTTCTCTTCATATAAATCCTATAATAAGGTTCCATCTGAGATAACTGGACTGTTCCCCGCAGGGCTTTTCCCGTCTCTGAGACCCACAGCCGTGCTGTAGAATGAATACAGCAATCAATGATACTGAGTGTGTGTGTGTCTGCGTGTGTGTGTGTATGTGTATATCCTGGATTTTAAATTAAATATCTGAATCATCAGTCAAAGTGGATACCAGATATTAGAGTTTAACGACCAATATTCAACAGCCAAAAGATTCAATTGAATAAACCAGATCATTTCAAATGCACCCTTTCACGAACTGATGTGTGAAAACAATGGATCATATATGTTACTGTAGAAATATGGCTGCCATGATGTCAGATTTATAGAAAACTTTGAAAAATAATGGTATTAGTCAAATTAATTTGTAACTTTGTTTGTTATGTTTTTTTTCGGTCTCTTTTAGCAAAATGAATAGCACCCAAAATATAAGAGTAAGGGGTCGGAAAGAGGTTTCAACCATAAACAAAAGAGAAATTACACAGAATAAATTTTTCTATTTTATAGCAGATGGAATTTTTGTTAAGTTGCAAGACCACCACTTATTCTGACAAAGCAAGAGCAGAAAGAAATGGAAATGGTTTTAGAGTTGCTGTATTATTTCCATGTAATTTTAATAACTTTCTTATTATTAATTAAATATTAATATGAATATTTTATTATTAATTATCATGCTTATCGCCAAACAACTCTAATAAAAAACCTTTGACATGTTATTTCAATGTAACAGATTTTATACCAGCATTTTTTTTGTTACAGAGTGTGTGACTACAGAGACAGTCAGTTTAAACACTATGCATAATACAGAAGAGCTGGCAAATGAACTTTCAATGCCACCCCCCCTCCAAAAAAAAAAAAAAATCTGTGTAACATACACATCACATTATTTCAATTAAGAAAGAAGAAATCAATTGGTGTGTAATGTCTGTTGTGGTTCAGCTCTTTACTGAACTCCTCAGGTTGGGAGTACCATCGTTTCACGCAGTGTGCACGAGGGTCGAGGCGAGACGAGCAGACGAGCGCGCTGGAGACACACTGGATGGTTAAGGGGCACTGAGATGTGCTTGCAGTTCACACACAGCTGAGCTGAAGTGAGGTGGGGTTGTAAATAAGAGCAACAGATAATGAGGCTTGCACATGTTGAATAAAACATTCTCTGATTCCTTATCCTCCCTCCATCCGCCCCCCTCATCCAGCCCCTCGCCCCCATGGAGTGTGTGGCTCAATAAGACCTCATCAGTTTAATAGGGCTTTCATATACCAGTTCCTCTCTTTGTGTGTGTGTTTGTGTGTGTATTTTGAGATTTTCAGTGGGTGTAGCTATTGTTTGTGCAACACCCACAGGTTCTTCTCATTGGTCCAGTTGCAGAAGAAGTCTATAAATATCTTTCGCTGCCAAAACTGACAGCATCTTGGGCTTTTTGTAGACAGCAAAATAGAAGAGGAGACTTGTTCATCTCACTGCTGGTCTGTGACAGATTTCCCCTCACCGGGGTAAGTTGCTGTGCTGTGTGTTTGTGGTGTGTGTCGTCTTTCTGGTGCAAACAGAGTAGAATATTGTTATGTTTTGGTTCATCAGAGGATGATGTGGATTTGATATCTTAATGGATTATTCCAAAATGATTTGAGTCTGTGCAAATTTTAATATAGTTCATCTCCACAGTGTTTACTGCATGACCTAAAATATTTTTGCAATTAGTTTTATGAAACTCCTGGGCTCATATTTTCTACATTAGTGAAAACATTTTTAAAGTTTCATCGACTTGTTAGAAAAAGTTAATCACTAGGAGACAATTGTTGCCGAGTTTTAGAAGAATTATCGTTAAGTCTCACAAAAGTTGCATGTTTTCTGCCTCTTGATTCATTGATTTATTGATTTCAGTGTCTTGTTTTTAAAATCAAACCCTCAACAAAGAGTTAACATTCTCTTAAGGACCTGCTTCCTGTTACTTACAAACCAGGCCAGACAGGCATCATATATTTCAGATATAAAACAGGTGAAAAAAGAGAATTATTCACAGCTCTGACATAAAATGTACAGCTTTTTAAAAATTGAAATCCTTGTCATATTCACAGCAAACTGAGGCTTATTGGCAAGGTATACAGTCACATATTCGACTGTAGTTGTAGCTCTCAACAAGCAGTGCCAAAGCAATAACATAAAGCTTAGCAAACATAACAAACATGAATATATAGCTTTTATGTACAGACAAAAGGGGCATAAAATAGAGATAAACAACAACAGCTGGACGACAAACAGTGACATACAGGGTTTTGGTCTGATTGGCAAGTGCTGTGTATAAATAGGCAGAGAGCATCTGTCAGTGCAAATAACTCTGGAATAATCACTGTGTGAATATTGCAATAATGTAGTGCACAGTATATGAGGTTCCTCTGTGATGAATTCTTCTTTTTTAAAGCTATTTTCAAGCAAATTGTTTTTTTTTGTGAGGATTTCCATAATCACAAGTGTTTGATTTAAATACTAAATTTGATAAAACAGGACAAACACTCAAAAAAAGAGGCAGAACATGATGTCCTTAATGACCAAATAACATGATAAAAGTGATGGAAAACAATCTACGGTGATATAAAGTTGTATAGGCATGCAGGAAATGAGCAGATTAAGCTAATAAACAAACATGTCATATTAACATGTTTGTCATGCTTTTTGATGCAGTGAGTTGGTAAGAAATCGCTCATTGAACATGGTTTCACACCCTGGATTTTTCACTTGGTGTCTTTCTTATCTTTTGTAACCTTTTTTACCCCCTCCTCCTACTTTCCGCCACTTTCCTCCCTTCCAGTTCTCTCTATTCCCAGCCTGTCCCTAGTCAAGCAGAGAATCGATTTTTAAACAGGCAGGACTCTGGGGACCGAGCAGAGAGCCATTATTGGCCTCATTTAGGCTCCATTGCCACCACGATGGCTCCTTTAGACAATAGAATAGACTCTGTCATGGATACCAAAGCGTAAATGCACATTCCAGATGAAAACCGCTCAGGCCAGCATTTCCTGTCTTCAGGGAGCTTTGTTTCAAGAAACCGTCGTCGGTTTGAGAGGATGGACTGCACTGCCTCTCCACACAACGCTAATATAGGCTCATCCAGCACATTTCACAGCCCCAGGCTAGATGGGAGAGGAATATAGCAAATTTATGGGCTTTTCTCCATGCTATATAGTGCATGCCACCTTTCACTTTTTCATCACCGTTCAGAGTTTTTTTGTCTAGTCTGCAACATAGGGCAGTGCATTTCTACTCTAAACAGAGGCTGTTGATTCCTCATCAGGGGACTGTGCTCTTCCATAGCAGCTATATGTCTGTCAGGCAGCTCAAGCGTGCAAAACCAATCACAGCCCTCAGTTCTCTCTCTAGGTTTGAATGGTTTCTGGAAAGCTTCTGCAGTTCAAGCTTAACAGGGACACGTTATGTTGTGACCACATGAAGTAGATGAAGGTGAAAGATCTGCTTCTTCTTTTACAGATTTTCACCCAGGCTGATAGTTTGTTTCAAAATACATATTTATAAAGAACTAATAACTCCTCTTACAGTGTCTTTTATATAGATGATGTTCTGTAAATCTGGAGTCTGTTAGCTAACAAATGTGTGGTTGCATGAAAGGGAAATCAGTGTAATGTACTAGAGCATCAATGTGCAGGAGAGATACATGCACCCATAGTTTAAACCCCCAAAACAACATTGTAGACAAAAATTCATGTAGTTCTTTCCTCTTTAAGATTGTCTGAGTTAGGTTATTTTTTATTAAAAAACAGCTAGGAATTGAATCAAGTGTGATTTTGCTTCTAAGGCACATACAAACGAATGCACTCCATGAAAAAAGACAGAGTTTCCAGCAGGGTTTAAACACATTTGTGCTAAACACTTGGATTCCCTTGAACAGCAGATAATAAAATGAGAATCTGTGTAAACAAATCAATAATCATTTGGAGCTAATTGTATTTAGTTGATGAGGAGATTTTTAGTAAAAAAATACCTGGTTCTGTTGCTTAGCTACATGATTCACCTCACAAACATATGTGTTGTGGGAGTGTGTTTAATGCTTCTTATAAACGGAAAAAGAAAAGAGAAGAGGAGACAGATGAAAATACATTATATTCCATATATGATTGCATGAGGTGTTTATAATTCTAATTGTAATAAAAATAGTGATAAACTATATTTTATACTCTTTTTGCATAAGATACAAAAAGTGTTTATGCAGTTTTACCACTTTCAAGTACAAAGTCTACTTGGTCTGAGGGGAATATCTTGGTTTTGACTTCATATTCCAGAAAATTAATCCAACATTCGTATGACTTAAACAACATAACTCACATGTAAAATATTAAGTTTTAATGTATGTAAAGACTTATTTATCACATGCAAAGCATCTTTTTCAAACCAACACTACATCTCCTGCTTATCCATTACCAACTTCATGTCCTATTTTTTTATTTTATCATTACATTGTAAGGTATTGTTTGATACTTTAAAGGAAACTTATCATCAGCACTGTTACAATCACTATTTACCAGTGACTTTGCTTTTACCATGTTTTACAGTTAGAAAGTCTTGCTGTAATTACTAAAATTGTGCTTAATAGTATAGTTTCAATATGCTGATAATTGTGATTGACATGGTAAATGCAGCAATGCAATTGTGTCTGAACCACAACAGTTTTTTATTAAACCTTCTTTCACATGCAAACTAAATGATATATTGCAGTACATAATAAAATAATAGTACAAAATAAAGCATAACCTTCAAAGAGTTTAATTAAAAATGAGTGTTCATATGTTGTGAACTTAAATGACATCATTCAGAAAATGTACTGTTATATCAACATGAACAAACTATAATTGCACTATAAATGTTATTATGAGCCTGTGTGTTTGGCTGGGAGCTGGTGTTTGACAGTGGTTTTTAGTCTGTCTGTGTGTCAGTGGTGGTTGGCTGCCCCCAGTGGGGTGTGTAGCCTCCACTAAATGGGTGAGGAGAGTGTTGGCCCCTGCTCTCCATCAAAGGGAGTATTGACTGGAAGCATGAGAGTGTCTCTGCAGCCAGTCATCCTTGGACAGCTGACAATGGGCCCGGGCACGGGGGGATATAGCTGAAAGCGATCAACAACCACTGGAGAAAAATGCCTCGCTGCTTGTGGAATGTGTCTGAACTCAGACCTCACTCGCACCAACGCACTGCTCTGCTCTTGACTGTTCATGTGCGAGTGGCTGCAGTTTGCCTGGAAGCTCTTTTAATTAATTATGTACAGGGTGTTGCATTTTATGTGCTCAAAAGTGCTTTTTAAGTGCAAGTACAGTATCTGTGTGTCCACGTCTGGGGCTAGGAGAACAGCAGGGGGGCAGATTGGCTCAGAAACGTGCAGTAATTAATCTCACTCAGTGAAGAGGTGCATGTTGGGACTGAGGCAGGGCATAGCTCAACGCACCTTGCTCGTTAACTCTAACCACCTATGGCCAGCCTCTGGAGATTAACGAGGGCTGCCCGTGGTCAAAAGCGGTCAAATGTGTTTTAACGAATACTCAGTCAGTCCACAAGCAGGCTTATTTTTTATTCCGAGGCAGTGATTCGCATTACTGCTGCAGAATAATACTCATGGGACCTGACTCACACTGTGACACATCTGGCACGCAGCAGAGCACAGTGCACTCACACACGCTGCATGGCACAGGCGTAGGAACATACAGTAAGCAGAGCTGTAGTGTGCGCTGCCATTTGCTAGCAACCCCAGCGTGAATCTCTTTGACACAGTGACATACAGAAACACCTATGACTCACTCACTTCTTGTGCTGTGTGCGCATCTTTGTGTGTGTGTAAGTGTGTGTCTGTGTTTCTGTTCTAACACTACTCTCTGTCTTTGTCTCTGGCCGCTCTGCATGTCGGTGTTGCGTTTAATGTTGGCAGAGCAAAAACTTCAGACGGAGAATAACAATGAATGTGAGGGAGTTGCTTCTGCGCACAAACATACTTTCACTTTGGAATAAATCTGACTTTCCTCAGGTGTTGAAAAGGCACTACAGTGTATCATCAGTTGTGTGTCTCTCAGAGAAGAGCTTCACAGATTGCTCTGTACAGTCAGTGGCAGTTCACATACATAAATAATGTAGTATTTTATAGAATGGAGGATGGTGTATATATATACACTGCAAAATTTTTCGCCGTGAATTCACAATAAATAATTGGATAAGTTTTGCATGACTTTCACAGTAAGGATT
>JAPZDV010000005.1:6945713-7015504 GCA_029814665.1 Acanthurus lineatus
TGTACAGTCAGTGGCAGTTCACATACATAAATAATGTAGTATTTTATAGAATGGAGGATGGTGTATATATATATATATATATTCATGTTCCCCTCTCATGACATCAGGCCTGTGATCCATATGCAGCTAAGGAGTATTTCTGAATTCTCATATAATATTCAGCAGTTAATATTCATGAAATATTGATCAAAAACCACTACTGGTCTTATAAGGTTCATGTGAGAGACCTGCTTGTATGTACAGCTGTGTACATTAGAGGAGGTTTGTCCATAGAGGCAGAGAACATTGCTCCTATTTTATTCCAAGAGGCAAAAAGGATATCAAAATATGAATAAAAAATTGGTTGAAAAAGGCACTGCTAAATCTCAGTGTCATTGAAAATGTGCCTTTTCTCTCCTTTTTAATGACCCTGAGGTGTAACATTTTGACAATGTGTCAAGTGTGTGACACACCAGCATATTTGAACCAGAGTTAAAAACAGCTAGTAGCAGTTAGCAGCTAACTCAAAGAAACCTTATGACAGAGCCCTCTGCTTTTTGTTGCTGATAAATTTGTTCTGTTTTCTTGTGTGTGTTGGTTCGGTTGGTCAGGTTTAAAGTGTGCGATGTAGGATTAAGTGTGTGTGCCTCCTCAAACACACCCTCTCCTGATGCCCTAGGAGGTTAAAGCTTGGTCATAGGAAACTGTACAGGCAAAGTCAAAGTTTTGCATTACAGAGGGGTTCAGAGGGTTCAGCTAAACTTCAGAGTATAGCTTATTAGCATAAAAATGGGGATCTCCAATTGTTCAATGTTGGAATTTTTTTCAAGTTTAGGGTATGAATATTAGGGTGAGTTGATCGGAGTGAACCAGAGGCAGAAAAACACCATAATCCATAATAATGCTTCAGAGAAGAACAGCAACCAAAAACATTTGCAAACTGGAGAGAAAACACGGTCCAGGAGCTTCTTATTGTCCAGCAGAGGATAGAGGACAGGATTATGTTGGCATTGTGTTGTTCAATGTAAAAGAAAACAAAGGGGGGTGTGAAGAATGGACTTTGTTGTGGTGCAATGGGTGAGATCTCAGTGGAGAAAGAGCTGGTGTGAAGTGATAATGGAGGGCAGAGGACGACAGACCTTTGCTGACCTTCTACAGGCGGGATCTCTAATATCAATAAAATATACTCTGACCTTAACACATAATGTGAAGCTCTAGTGTATAATGATGATGGAATCTTCATAAGAAACCTGTTTATCTGCACTTAATAAATAAATAACATCTGCATCGGGCTTATATAGTTGATCTGGGAACAGCACAAGTTAATGCTATTATTCTGTTTTAAGAAATTGTGTAAGTCATTGTTTTACTGATTAAATTTTCAGTGAACATCAGAAAGTAGAGACAAGCTGTGTAAAATTCCATGACGCTGTGGGTTGGTTTTCCTCCTGTCCTTCCCAATTTGTTTTTACTCACCAGCTGCCACTGGTATACAGAGAGTGGTTTACCTAGCTTAACTCAGAAGAGGTGGATGAAGCACAGACCCTTTTTTCATTTTCTCCTCAAACACTTGTCTTAATGATTCTCAAACACGGATGAATTTTAAAAAAAGATCTTATTTTTCCAATTAAAAACATAAAAGCACCATTTTACAGTATTTTATATTTTTAACTACAAATGTGTGTATTGCAGTTAAAAAGGTAGATGGCATAGTGTATTTTTTTTAAACCAGAGGAACTCAAGTTTTTTCAGATTTCTTTCACTTGCACATTTTCTATGTTTGCATTTCTGGTCCTGTGAGGACACAGAGCCACCTCTAGTAAAATGCTATGAAGACGTAGTTTACCTAAGACCACAGCACAGACGGCCCTCAAATTGGATTAAAACTCTAAATCACATGATCAGTCATTCCCAGTTTGCTGTGCCAAGATGGCGGAGATTTCCTCCTCAGTCTTAAAATGGCACAACTGCGTTCTATAGCAACAGAACAGAGTTTCTTTTAGTTCTTGGTCCTGCTTGTAATTTGCAATTCTGAGGGATAAAAACATTTGAAAATGAGATTAACCAAGCCACAGTGCAGAGACACACAGCAGAGGGAGTATGCTGGAAACAAATAGCATGAGGTGATAATTGAATTTGGGAAACATTAAGGGATGATGGAAGGAGATACAGCTATCCTGGGAGATACAGTCCCATAACAATGGCAACAGACAGTAAATTCCTCTGCTCCTTTGTCAAGGCGAGCCAGCAGGCTATGCAGGGCCAAGCCCCTCATTTTCTGGTAAACAGCAGCAGGCAAACGGCATGCGTGCCACTCTGTGCATGCTTCATGCATCGCTGAAGCGTGGACATCACGCCATGCCTCTGTGTGTGCCTCCTCAAACACACCTGCTCCTGACACCTCAGAGGTAAAAGCTTGGCCATAGTAAATGGTGCAAGCAAAGCCAGAATTTTGCATTACAGTGACAAGATACATATCTGTACGAGGGGCTGACAGGGTGACAAACAAAACATGGTGACGAGCATTTTTTCCATTCTGATCAATATCAATATTTATTACAATATACAATTTGAAAATGCTGCCAGTTAGAGGAGCATCCTGATAATGACTGAAGCCTAATAAAACCAGAGGAATCATCAGTGAAACTTTTGATTGGTGCCACACGGACACAACAGAGAGCACAAACAGAGAGGCAACAATCGCTTTTGTGCCCCATTGATTTCATTTAATATTCTTCCATTTTTAAAGGACATCCATGTTCATGTCCACCTTCGGCCGTAGGTCAAACAATGTTTTGTAGTAATAAAATGAGCATGTGCTTTGATGTGCAAGCCTGCAACCTGACTCTGTTGTCATGCTTATTACTGCTGTATGATAGGCTGTTAGATGTGTCCATACACAGCAAAAACCTTCTCATGTGTGAAGCTTTGTGGCTTTGTGGAGGAATGAGCCCTAGAGAAGACTTTTATTAAAACTCAGCACATACTCCATCTGAACAATACAAAAAGATGAGAGAGCCTTCAAGAGCGGAGCGATACAGGTTTAACTTCACCCTTCATTTATTTACCACAAAATTCTAACAGTTACATCTCGAACTGAGTCAGAAAGGCTGCTTAATGAGTCCGTAGACTGACTGACACATTTAATATGTCAAATGTGTCCCAAAAAGTCCATCTTCAGGTAGTCTGCTCTGGAGACTGCAAGCAGAAATGGGTCTCTACTGCGAGTTTTTATGGTTTCAGCTAGAAGTTGCCTTTATGTGGATGCTTTTGTGCAGCAGCTTCAACTCATTTGTGATGTGAAAGCAGGAAATGGAGGGGGAGTGGAGAGAGGGAGGAGAGGTGAGGGGAGACGAGGTGTGTTGAGTGTTTGTGGGGGTCATGCCAGGCGCACAATGCCCCCTCTGTGTTTGAGCATGGCGGGCTGGTGATGTCATGGCTGGCAGGACCCAAAGCCCGCTGAGCTTGTGGAGGCATGACATGGCTGGGACAAAGAAGAGTGTAGCTGGCATTGTTGAGTTGAATCAGGCTGTGACGGGGGGCAACTCTTCATCCAATGCTGCTACAGAAACACAACCTGCCAATCATTCACTTCTGTGAGGTAAATGAACTCGTATAAGCAGCTTGAAATGATCTTTTTTGAAGGACTTTTTGTCTTTGTTTGATAGCGTACAGTGAAGCTCTTAGGAAATACAGTACAGGGAGATGACCCCAGTGCCAGAATTAAACTGGAACATTGTGTTCATCATTTTTGTGGATCTTAACCTCTCGGTCGCTTAGATGCTCCAAAATAAATTGATTTTAAATTAAAGTGTGATAATTTTTCAGTATTATCATAAACTAGACAAAACCACATGAAACTTACTCAAATTGGCTTCCTCCAGTAGAAGATCATTTTCACTTGATTTAACACTAAATACTAGATTAAATTACATGTTAATTGTCAGTTTTTATATTGCTGATCACTTTGAAGTAAGAGAGACATCAAGCCAGTTAACTGAAAGGCACAGGGTACAGTAGGAGGGCTCTGGAGGGGTTGAGGATATTTTTTACACAGAATAAAGTTGTCAAGATATATTTTTTACAATAAGTTTCAATGGAAAACTGAATATAATGTGGTCACAGTGGTGGTACAAGCTGTTTTCTTACTCCCTCTCTATTTTGCTTGTGTGTGTGTGTCCTTGTACTCTCAAGGAAATTCCCTTATGATGCTTGACTTTTCAATTTTTCACTCTTGTCAGTGTGTATTTGGTCACTGCAAGTCCCTCCATTATGCTTGTCTCAATAATTTCCTGGCACAGTATTGCAGCAGTGGTTGTAGATTGTGTTTATGTTTAAAAGAGGGCTACAGTCATTAAGATTGAAGACTCCGAAAATCTAAACTGATCTCTGAAAAGATTTGGGACTTTTTGAGAGTGTTTGCGGTTGCTGATTTGTGTGAACATAACCATAAACTGATGGTGAGGTTACAGCTGCAGCCAAAAACACACAATTTGAACCGACCAGCTTATCGGCAAGTGTTTTAAGGACCTTTTAGCCGAACAAAGAGGAGCCAATTCTGTAGCTGTGAAATTTGCCAAAATGCTATTGGCACAGCGGTGTTTATCGACTGAACGTTGTTTCCTAGTAGAACCCAGTAGAATGTGATCGAGGAGGAGAAAAAGGCTTCTTTTCACAGCAGGCCTTGCAAGTATCGTGTAAACGCACACTGAGAGAGGCTCCTTTCATTAGCTATGCTAATCTGAAGTGCACGTGACTTGCCACAGACTCCAGGGTCCCTCCTGGCCCCGGCTCTCCGCACTGTTAGTATCTGTCTCCAAAGGCCATGGCTCCTGTCTTCTCCTTTCTGGTTCATTGGGTTAATTTGCTATGTGTTGTGTTCTCTTTTTCTAATAGTGAAACTAACAGAAACATGGCTGTGGCTATTAGTGAATCTACTCGTCTTCCTCCAATTTTGGTATTCTGTTTTCCTTTGCACACATACAACAAGGCAAATGGCAGCTTCCGCAGATTGAAAGCTTTAATTGTGCCACCTGTGTCACCTTTTACTTCCTGTCACTGTGCTTAAAATGAAACAAGACAACAAGGCACTGGGTCTCTACCAAACTTAGAAGAAGAGTCCGATGTTCTTGCTTTAAGTTAGATGATACTGCACCACCTATGTATCAGTAAAACTGTAAAATATGGACTTTCTGATAACATAGAGCTAGCTTAGCTTAGCAAAGAGACTGGAAATAAGGGGTAAGAGCTAGCTAGTTGACAAAATGTGCCCACTGGCATCCCTAAAGCTTGATAATTAAAATGTTATGTCTTGTTTGATTAATCCACACAAAATTGTAGTGTAAAAATGATGACTATGTGCCCAGCTAGTTCCTGGCTAAGCCCACAAGGCAACAAGCAGACATTTTGGGATGTTGCTGGTTCCAACCAAGGAAAAATGATCTTAATCAGTGAGCTTTAGAGGTGCTGTTAGGCAGCTATTGTTACCTCTGGACAGAGCCAGGCAAGTAGTTTCTCCCATTTTCCCATTCTTCAAGTTAAGCTACGCTAACAAACCACTGGCAGTAGCTTCAGTGTAAACATGTGAAAGCGGTATAAATCTTCTTATGTAACTCCGGGCAGGAAACCAAATAAGCTTATTTCCCAAAATGTTGAGCTTTTCCTGTAACACTTTCCGTAACTTTTCTTAACTTCATTTTCTAATGTCTTGTTTTGTCTGGAAAGCTTCTATTACAGTTAGATGATAGTTAAATTTGAAGGATATCGCCATTGGCTTGTGCTGTAAGCTAATAAACAGTGTCGTGATGAGTGTTTTTTTTTCTTTAACATCAAATTTATACAGGAGCACCGGCTCCATTTCAGGAGCTGGCTATTAGAGGGTAATTACAACATGTTAGATTATGTCATTTACTCAGAGAAAATGAGGAGTAGAGAATGAGTCACCTCCATCAATTAATATGATATATGAGTCGATAAGGGATATGGGTGGGATATTTGCCAGATCTCCGCAAGTCATAAGGTGATAATTTGAAACCCCCTTCAAGGTATCCCGTATTTTTAATGAAGCTAGCGATTAAAAATGGTGTTTCTTACACGTAATTATTTCTTTATTGATTTGTCAGCATCTTAGGGAATGGCTGCTCATGAAATATATCTCCTCTATGATAACCTGTCTCAATTGCAATCATGAGAGGAAATCATTACAAGAAAACCCCCCACGGGAATGTGCAAAACGGTATGTTGTTAAGAGTGTCCGAGTGGGCATCTGTGTGTGTGTGTGTGTGTGGGTGTGCAAATGTTTGTACAATAGTATGTGTGCTTACTTGCTGTAGTGTTTGGGCTATTACAGAACATCTCTTCACACTGACATTTACTCTTGTAGCAACAAGAAGGTACTTGATCTCGTGTACAAGCACTGACTGATTACTCTCTTTTTTTCTCTCCTCTGTCTCCTCTCCTTCAGGCTGTGAGGACGGGGGGGAAGATGAGACCTCCCAGCCTTCTGCTGATCCTGCTGTACGTCATGCTGTCCAAGAGTGTAAAGGTGGTCTCTAAGAGAGGCTCAGGTATTGAAACACGCTCTTTCCTCCTTTTTTGTGTGGCTTGCTGAATGACGCATTTGCCCCACCCTTCCCCCTCCCTGTATATTAATTTTCAGTAATATGTTTATGAAGGCCTGTGTGTGTGTGTGTGAGTGTGTTCCAGCGTTGTGTCTGCATTTTATTGTAGCTGCCAACCATCAATGTCTGGCGCCATCATTGATCTAATTTTGAGGCTGCTGGTATTTTTTTTCACTGACACTAATTAATCACTTTTGTGCTGATGTTTTATGAACTTCTGTCTATCAAGTCTGCATCTTAAATTGCAATGGTTTACACATTCGGATTGCGTGTGCCTGATGAAATATACTTACAGTTTTTTCTTAATGTTGATGTTGTACCTCATGATGAAAAGTTGCATGTTTGAGCACTATGATAGCTTTGTTTTGTAAGCAGAAACATAGCTGCTAGTTGGTTAGTTTCGCAATTTAAGAAATTAGTTACTTATCTGTGTTACCAAGAGCAAATCAGTCAGTGTTAGCATTTTACTGTATCTTCCAGTTCAGTTGGCACGGTGCAATAAAAGTTGTGATGGGGTAATAAGTGTCCGTCATCTGCAAGGAGTTTTACTATAAATTTAAAAGAGCACCTTCAAGATGATTACAGTTCATCAATGCTCAGGTTTCTATTCATCTCTCATGTACTCCGAATACTTCAACCATTTTTCTTAAGACAAAGTAAGTTTTATGCATTACTTTTCTTGTTAGGCAATGCTGTAAAGTAACAAGTTACATTAATCTTAAATGTAACAAGCTGCTTTTAAAAATAATGTTACCATCAATGCTTTTCTCCATGACTTCTGCAAGTTGCAAGGAGCTACCAAAAACAAAAAATAAAAAATTGGTATTTCTCCAGTGCTTGTATTTTACACACATTAAAAAATTAAAGCTCATAAGAATGGATTGCAAGAAATTATGCCTTTCCCACATAGACACTTAACACAGGAAAACATGAATGATGCTGAGCAATATCCACATAAAAAAATGCAGCTTTTTGAATGAATGAATGAATGAAGGCTTTATTTCGAACATGTGAGAGTAGTATAAAAACAGCAAAAACAAAACAAAAGAACAAATGAAAACAAAACACAAAAAATTGAAACAATATTAACATGTTCGAAAAGGAGCAGGAAGAAGCAGTAGCTTATTTAATCCAACCCCTTCTCCACTTAATAATTTACTGTTTACTTCCTGTGTATCCTGTTTTTTTTCTTGTGTCTAATGTAAAGAATATTTGAATTAATGAAAATATATACATGTACCGCTCTAAATTAGCTAGACGTGCATCAGTCTAGAGAGAGTGACAGCTACCAAATGATCCAATTGCTCAGTGACAGGGTCACTAAGGGTTACTGTGAAACTCATTTTGGCTCTAAATGCCAGCAAATTGAGCATCAATTGTGAACAAATGCAAAGGTCAAAAGAGAAAATGGAGAGCAAAGAGATTAAGGGTAGAAACTTTTCATGACAGGAATACATATGGGATTCAGGCAGTCAGTTAAAAACTGTAAAGATTGACTGCCATTACAAGGGAAAAGAAAGTGCAATTTGTGCACTCAGCATTCAAATACTGATTTATTGATGTATGTGGTTTGTCAAAATTGCCACTTGGCGGGTAAAGTAATGTAAAATAATACTTACCTTCTATTTTCCCCCCCAAATCCTTTTGAGTACAAGAAAGTGTGTGTGTGTGTGTGCATTTGTGTGTACGTGTGTGTGTGTGTGTGGGTGCTCATTTCATGCATGGCTTTATGTCTGTCCATGTGTCTGGGTGTGTTTGTACTGCAGCATAAGTGAGCATGTCCCTACATTTAAGTAATGACCTTTAGCGAAAGGTTTTATATTGGAGGAAGCACACTCACTAGACAGACTCAGACACAAAGAGCAGGAGGGCAACTTAACAACGAATAATGTTCTGCAACCGGCAAAGGTGGTGAGTGACAAAGAATACAGACACACTCACCCATACACCTACTAAACAGGGAAAAAAAAGCTCAATCAGGACACAAACTCTTGAAGAGCTCTTCAAGCTAGCAGGCTCTAGTGGTCGCTTTGCATCTGTGTTAGCTAAGTTACTAAAGGTACAATAAGTTCACACACAATGCGTTTTTTCATAAGATTTATTGGTATTTTTGTATCATAGCTGCAAAATGTTCCTCTTTGGTAGAGGAGTACCATATACACGCTAACAGAGGAGGCTAAGAAATTATGCCACATAGCTACATAAGTACATAATAGCGAACAAGTTACCTTTGTTAGCGCCATTATTTTGGACTCTTTAGCTCTTCTTTTCCTCCAAGTTAAGCACTTTTACGACAGCTTGTCAAGTGTTGATTGGTGTGGCAAATTTGAATGTCTAAGTTCACCCAAATTGATTGATACATGGAAAATTGGTGGCACAAAACTGGCCACAATTTCAATGGAAAGAAATGATTTGGCCGGTTTTAAAAGCTGGAGGGACCAGGTCATCATTCTCTGTTTTCCTCTTTCTGCTCTTTTATCTGAAATAAAGACTGGATAAGAGTACACAAATGTTTGCTGAAAATCTATATTGTCTAAGTGTCATGTACAACATTGTTATTTTCCTCAAAAGATTATGCCGTAAAGACAAAACCAACTTTATAAACACAGATGCATTATGCTGAGCTGTAGTTAACTATTTGAGATACTTACCTATAATTGCTCAAAGTAAAAGGTTAGACATAAAGTTAAGCTAATGTCATTTAAATCAGCATATCAGCCCGATGAGGCCCTTAAGACTCTTTAAAAAAATCAATGAAACATAATTGATTCAGCAGTTTTGTAGTCTGAAAATCTATCACATAATTATTATCCAAGTAAGTCACAGTAGGCTACATGACGGCTTTCGGCATTAAACTGTGATAACAAGCTTCTTGTCTGCAATTATAGAATACAGTAACACAATGAGAGACACATTTAATCGAGTTTAACTTGATTTCTATTCAACTATTGAGCTGTCCTTAAAAGACAATTGACTGCATTCATGTGTCTCATTAGGTATTTATATAATCAGAGTTGTGTCATTACAGTTTATGTAATGCTTTGAATGTGTGTGTGTGCAGTGTGGTTGCTTGTAAATGCTTGTGTAATTGTGTGTTCTTATATATGTGATTGCCACACACAAACACACACACACGTACAAGTACCTGTGTGGCTGTACGCTTTGGTCCGTCGAGGTTTCCATATAGATCGCAGACAGAACTGGACATCAGATCAATCAAGTGGCTCCTCTGGGTCCTTCGGTCAAATATCGATAGCAGTAAAGTCAATATTACCCCCCAACTGAGGGGTCAAAGGTGATTGAGTGTCAGAGGGCAGTTTGGCTACCTAATGGCACTTTGAAAGGCTTCTCTGTCTGCCTCAAAGATTATAAATGGAGGCATGTGGAAGATCTGACAAGATCACATTAAACTTGTGATCAGGGACATGGACACTGTCACTTTCTCTTCCCCTCTCTCTCTCTTTCACACATACACACACACACTCACATGAACACACACTCAGGGACAGAAACATACATGTGGTCACACACAAACACAGATTACATTCACATGCATTTAATTTCCTGCATTGTTTTATCTTAATTGATATTTTAACGATTGTGTCGGACATTTCAGCCTGTAATGCTGATTTGAATTCATTTATCGTTAAATCCATTTTTTTCTTTAACATATTGTGTGAAAACTGTTCATTGACATCTCTTTTTCAAAATGCACGAGAAAGCATTGCAGCCTTTTGTCACTGTAAATGTTTCTGATATTGTGATTTCAGTGTTAAAGGGAACATGTCAAATAAACTTCTCTGCCATATACTGTCCTTCCCTCCACTACCAGCCTGTGACAAATTGAAAAGGAAGAAGATTCACTCTCTGTGTTATGGATGAAATGTGGTGGTAAAGGAGATTAACTGGCTGATAAAGTCCCTGATGGGTAATTGTTTTCTGGTTCAAAGGTTTGGGGTACTTGTCTTCATGTGCTACTGATGAAGGAGATGGAGTAGCTGGACTCTCATGACTGCCATTACATTACATGACCACCTCTGGTTTCTTACATGCACTGAGGTCAAAGCGGTTCTTGTTATTGTGTAGGTAAAGAAAGTTTGAGAAGAATAGGGAGACCTTTGTTTGGATCCCTTTTTTAATGAACTACTTGTGGGGCATGTGGTATCAAATGGGACTATGTTATTGTTTGTGTGGGGTTGCAGAAAGAGCAGGGAATTTGACTGCACAACCTTGAATAGTTTTGGCTGAGGGATCAGCTATGAGAGCTTGATTAGCCCTCAAGAGGCACTGGATAAAGCAGCTCTTCAATTGATTTTTCCTCCTAATGTCCGGATGGCATTCCCAGAGTTTGTAGCACTCCAAAATCCTATAATTGGTCAGTGTGGAGTCTTCTTGGTCCTGTATTACCTGCAATAATGAGTTTCCCAAAGGTGTTGAGACTGCGTGTGTCTCTTATTCCCTCATTTATTGCACCACCCTCAGCACTGCTCATGGTTTTAATAACCAGTTGGATGTCTATTGAGGTAGATGTTGTTGTTTTCTGATTTTTGTGTGTGTGCATGACATGTCTGTGGATGCATGCATGAGCTGTTCATACGCAGGTCATGTTTGACCCACAACCTGCAGTGTGTGTGCTCCACTGGTGCACATAAGGGTTTTTTTACTCCAGGCACTGTGCTCAGTGTGTCCTCTCACCTCGATCTGAGTGTGCAGCAGACTGACCAATGCCACGCTGACATGTGTGAGATTCACTCCCAGGGACTCTGAGCAGGTTTTGACAGAGGCAAGCTGTCAGGGTCCATCCATCATACTCCTTTTGTTTCCATCTTGGTCCAAACTGGCCCAGTTAGACCTGTGCAAGCCCATTCCAGTCTCTCTGCTGGAGATCAGTCCATAAAAACTCAGACTTTAAATCAGACAAGACAGGGACTTTTTAACTGGGGTCTCGGTCTCGGTCTTGCAAACCCAATTACCAGTTTGCAGCAGGCTGAAAGCTACACTGAGGAATGTTAAATATAGGTGAGAACTTAAAAAAAACACAAAAAACAGTGCTCTGAACACCCCGACCTTTACCAATGTCAAACATTATAAAGACCAAGAGAATTAGGGATCAAGAAGAATACATATTTTACAGGAGGTGATTTGTAGGTATTACTGCAAGGAAAAATGAATTCCATCAATAGAAAATGAATCTATGAAAATTAGATCAGTCATTTAGTCTTTTCTGACATAAAATTGTCACTATATTTTCCTGGGCTCCTCTATTATAGTTTGTAGGCATAATTTTGGACTGTGGTTAATTCAAATGCAGCACGCATCTCTGAACTCTTAGCAAAATCTCATGGCTTTATATCTCACACAGATATCACAGGATTTTTAAACATGCACATGGTTGGTGGTTGATTATGGAAAATGAATTTGCTCAACATGCTGGAAAATAGGACAGTGACTTTATGAGCTAATGTGCGTCAGACACAAATCAATACATTATTGTTGATGGGCTGATGATAATGCTAAAACATCATATGATGCCAATGTGTTTTGTCATTTGGATGCCCCCACAGATGAGGACAAGCTACTTTTAGGGTGAGACCATCTCATCTCCAGCTATCTGTTCTGCGATAAAAAAATATTACCTCCAGTCATGTGTCCACTGTATGAATCTGGAACATGTGCAGAGTCAAGACAAAAGGCAAAATTAAACATTTCTCTCTCACACACCTGTTGGCACTGCTCTGTTCACTGGACTGAATCAGAGATTCAGCAGAGATCAGTCAAGAAAATGATTACTGTGGGAAGTTGGGGAAGAAGCAGAAAGAATAGCCAGTGAACCGAATAAAAACTTCTGCTCCTCTTTGGATTCAGGCCTTGGGCAGAAAAAATTCCCTCGAGTCTTCTTAAACAGACTTGCTTTCATCTTGAACAATATCCTCTGTTCATCTGCAAACTTTTTTTTTCCAGGTTGAGTCCTGACTGTCTTAAGAACGAGGTGAGCCTCAGGTTTTGTTGTTGGCAGTTATAAACTAAAGTGACATTATCCAGTGAGGATAAAACATTTGGGAGAATAGGGACACAGGATTTAATCCAGGCTGTAGAATGTAGCCACTTGGATCTAAAAAACCCTAAAATGAAGTGCATCAAATTGAGCTGCGAGTGACTGGTGACAAGGGAATTTCGTGGTGTTTAATCTAGTCTAGATGGTCATCAAGCAGAGACATAAAAATACGACACCTCTGTCATTCCTCTGAAGTACACACAAAACCATGACATCCCATTGGACTGTGAAGTCAGTCAATGGGGCTCTGCACTGTTGAACTGGTGCAATTTCAGTAATAGCCTTTAATTCCGCCTTGATGGATGTGCTCAGGGAAGCAGTGTGGGTTTTTGTGCATGGCCTCACCAAAGACTGTTACAGTCATGATATGACCATCACTTGCCTTAACACGTTTGTCCTAGATTGGCGTTCAAAAAGGGTGAGGTGTTAATTTCTGTTTGACTAAATGACCGGCTCGTTTTGTATTGGTCTTTAACTCATTAGCCCAGCAACTCTGACTGTAGCCAGTATGCTTAACTCTCATACACAACTTTGTTCCTGAAGGCTCTTTGCTTCACGAATTGCATATCCTTAGTTTAGATCCATGTGTGAATCCTGGTTAGTTTAAGGCACACAAGGTTTTCTCAATGACTAACCATATTCAAAGGATCAGTGCTACTTGCCTATCAGTCAGTATCACCTGTTCTAAGTTTGAGTGCAGCTTATAATCACAACAAATGTCCCCGCTGTGTGTTGTCTTTACCTCGCACTAACTGCCGGGACATAAACACACAACAGCATTGATTATGAATTGCTTACAGCTGCAACTCTGCGTCATTACAGCCTCCGCTGCTTCTGCCATCCCATAAAAAGACCAAAAATAAAACGCTGCATGAACACTTTGTCCATTTATACACTCGGAATGTCACGAGAGTGCCAGACAATACACATCAGTAAACACATCCAAGGCCTGCTGACCGGTCTGTTAGCTGGAATAATGGCTTTAAAACATAGCCTGCAGGGATGAGTGAACATGCTGCAGTGGAAAACAACACAGTGCACTCAGCTTAAATACAAGAATGAGAGCCTTGCTATGTCTTACAGCGAATATGTGGAGTGCTTTAGTTGATTCAATTGCCTTTAACTGGATTATTGACTTCAAATTAAAAGTGCAATGTAAATTAAAGAACAGCCTACTCAAATTTTGACCCTTTCTTGACACTGAGATTGATCATCATGTTTATTACTTTTTAATAAAACGACCATTTCTGGACTCAGCCTAATCTAATTTATCAATAAGTTTTAAGGTTGTTCTGTCTGGATTGATTGTGAAAAAGGCAATAAAGTTGCTAATTTTCTTTGATGTTTTGTCGAAAAACAAAGGTGGCATTTTTATTTGTTTTGACTCTGTTTTGAATTCAAATTCTGCAGCAGTGTATGGAAATGAAACTCTGAAAAAACAACTGATTGGGCCTTTAAAGGGTAACCATTGTTGTACACCTGATGGTTCCAAACTAATTTTTAAACAGAAAGTGAAATCGTAATATCAGATATACTCGAGGCTGCAGAGAGCGGCACCAGCTGTGACTGCTGGTCTAATGTAGCGTGGTATCCCAAAAGCCACTGCAGTCAGCTTGCTGTGATATGACAGGGCATTGCTACCCAATGATCCCAGCAGGAGATGTCAGGAATGATGCCAGGAATGTGTGTCTGGGTGTGTGTATGTGAGTGTCTGTGTGCTGTGTGTGAGTCTATTCATTTTCTCTTTCTCCATGTGTGACTTGTGATATCCCAACCTTGGCCTCTTGCTGTTTCTCTGAGCGGGGATAAAAACGATACAGCCAATATTCTAGATGACTCTGCAAAGTCCCGCTCCAAATCCCTGATAAGAGCCTGTCATGGATAACTGTAAATCTGACGTGGCCCCAAGGCACTGTGGGGGATGAAGTCCATAGAGCTGACGCCTGAATAACCTTACGATAAGTGCGAGGACAGGAACACAGAATCCAGTCAGTCAGTCAAGTCATTTAATTTATTTGTCAAGGCGCTCTCCTATCATCTCACAAATCATACGGGTGCAATTTGCCTGACACTTGAAAACTGAAATGTGCATGTCTATACATTTTTTCCTGTCAAGCAGATGGGTAAATGACCTACACAAATAAGATGAAGTGAGACCTTGTCTCTACTTGTCATGCCTGTCTCATACCTCGCGGCATCCTAGATGCTTGCACAGGAAAGAAGTGTAATAGTTTATTGACAGATCAACTGTCCTTATTGACATCTGTACACGCTAATATGTGACTGCAGCCAATCTCAAGTTAAATGATTGATCACTTTGAATCTTAAACTTGGTATGTCTGAGATGATGCTGCCCATCTAAAAGTAGTTTCACCGTCTGCCTTTGCTCTCTCTTCGCATCCTTGTGCTAAGACCAGTTGCGTCTGACGCTCATTAACAATTCTGCGCTCGTCCTTGGTGTCTTTTTTCCTGATGTGAGCCACTAAGCAGGAATGTCTAAGCACCGATGTATTGATGTTAAGTATAGAATATGGCCAGCTGTATCAGCCCACAAGACATCAATATGCAAACAAGCTGACTACAGTATAAACATACACGTTTGTTACCCTGCTGTTTTTGTCCCTGCAGCGTACACACTCCTCGTAAACATGCACACATGCATGTACAAATACACAACAGACAAACACAGGATGTATTTTATACACTGGAGAGGGTTTTTTTTTTTCATTCTTGGCTCACAATACACACACAAATGCACTGCAGAGGCTGTCCTGGCCTGGTCAATACCTCTCTCTCTAAATGATGAGGAATGGTCTGTGCTGCGGTAACACTGTGCCGGGAGATTGATCACATGCAGACTACTGGAGATTAAATGGCTTTCTTGTGGAGAGCCAGACTGCCCTCGGATGGTGCATTGTGTCGATAGGAAGGCTGTTTTCTGTGCTTTACTTCACAACAGCTGCACAGCCCTGGGATAGGCCAGCCAATCAAACTCTAATGCATCGATTTTTTATGGGACGATATAGGGTTGTATTTCATTATTTTGTTTACTTAGTAAAGAACAAGGAAGTTGTTGATTGCATCATCTGTCAAAGGTTTGAGTCGTTATGTTAGTGGTTTGTGCCTCTGTTGTAAGCAATCATTGACTGAAAATGTGCAGACAAAAGTTCTTCAAAACAACATAAAGGATGCTAAATGTACACAGTGATACACACTAAGAGCAAGACTCCTGTCTGGGGCCTGGTAAAGGGTTACACTTGAGAAAACCTAATGCCGGTAAATAGTTTTTATACAGCAGGTCTTTAAATTCCCTTCAACGGTTTCCATTTAAAGACCATCATTGCTCCAGATATTATTCCCTCTGGTTAATGTCTGCTCAGGGAAATTACATGTATGGGTGGAATGCTGTTGTGTGTATTTGCATGGGTGTTTGTGTATGATAGGTCCGGCATGTACAGCTGATTAGAGAGACGTGCATTCTGGTCTTCACTGATAATGAAGCAATTATTCTTGGAAAATCGTTCATGTTTGTGGCATGAGTACACACAGTAATATACAGCATATGCACTAGTGTAAGAGTGTGTGTGTGTGTGTGTGTGTGTGTGTGTGTGTTTAGGTTTAAGTGTGTGTTTTTATATAAACTACAGATACAGACTCCCAGGTAATTAAGTGTTTGTAAATGAGGAGAAGGGCCACTAGATGCTTTTCTAGACATCAAGGCAATTTAGTTCATATAAAATGGTCGTGAAGTAGCAGCAATGTGTGTTCTTAGCTTGTAAGTGTGTTGTGATATCTAATTTCCCAAAAGCCTTTAGTCTCTGCTATGTGTTAGCATTATGATCAGTAAGAACATGTAATTTCTCTGCTGACTGTTGAATTTTTCCTGCTGGAATTAAGATTTACTGAATGTCTTGATAGTGTTATTGCTAACGTTGTAAATGATCAGTGTTCAAAAAAGCTTTCGGATTATTTGCTTGCATAAAAGATTAACAAATGTTACAAGCCAGACTTGCCAATTTAATAAAAAATATATAATATTTACCAATATCTCAAAGTTTGATTGAAATTAGTTGCTTATGATCAATATTAGACAACAAATTTACACAATTAATTATAAAAGAAGCTGACTAGACTTTTTCTTTGCTTTTGGCCATAACAAAGCACCAAATAAATAATTGTAAATAACTATAAACAATTAAATGCAACCAAGTTAATTTAAACTGACAGTTACTGTCAGTTTAAATTGACTTGATTGCTGCTGGCTTGAGCCCATGGTATTTTACATAGCATAAATTAGCCTAGCTGGCTGAATTTTCCTCTACTGCTAGTTCAGCAAACTACATGTGATATCAATACTCGGTCTTGCTTGCTATTCATTAAAATAACTCACAATACAAATTAATACATTGTTACGCCCCTAGTGTTAGGAACAATATTTTACTCCTGAGTACAGTACAATGAATTTTAATTTAGCATTATTGTTACTAAGCACAAACTTTTCAAAGCTGTACTCACAGTACTTGAGTTAATGAAGTTAAATTAAGTCATATTTCACCACAAAAACAGTAGTGACTGAGACTTTTGTTGGCGCCTGGCATATGAAGGCGTGTTTGATTGTTTTTTGACAGTGATTACATCAGATGCCTTTTGATGCCCAGAGGTTTCACCGGAGGCAGCAAAACTACAAAGACCAGCGTTCCAGAAACCCCTTCAGGCCATTTGAACTACAGTTACCCAGAGTCCTCTGCCATCTCCCTCTGACAAGGGGATATGCACTCAGCTGCTGTTGTTAGACCTTCAGAAGCACTGAGC
Organism: Acanthurus lineatus; assembly: GCA_029814665.1. Classification (NCBI taxonomy): domain Eukaryota; kingdom Metazoa; phylum Chordata; class Actinopteri; order Acanthuriformes; family Acanthuridae; genus Acanthurus; species Acanthurus lineatus. The sequence goes on from JAPZDV010000005.1 coordinate 6,963,180, forward strand.
TACAAGCGTCACACACTCACACATGCATCCCTGGTGTGTTTGTGTGTGTGTGTGTGTGCGCATGTGTGTATCTACCATCCCTCATTAAGCCAAAACTTACCAAAAAAGTGATCTCCATGCTGAGAAAATGTGGGAGGACTCTGAGTACGTCTCCAAATGCTAATGAGAGGAGCCTGCTTCAACAAGCGCTTTATCTTTGTGTGTTTTCATCTGAGCATGTTTGTGAGTGTCTTTGTATTAGCATGTTTTTTTTCCACCTTTTTTTTTTTGCAAAGGTAGGGCAAAATCTAAGCAGCGGTTATTTTTACATATCATTAGTAGCCTAGTGCAGAGCCATCACCTTGACAACTTCATCCCTTCCTCTCCTTCTGCTTATCACCATAACAACTAATCTACCGTAAATAGTGCTGTCTCCCCGTCTGCCTCTGTCTCCCCCTTTCTCCGTTTCTCTCCATCACTCTTTATTCCTTTCGATCTTTTCTGCATCTCCTGCTTTCTCTCCACCCCTCTTGTTGCCACGGCACCTTCCTCATTCCCTCGCTCCCTCGCTCCCTCTTTCCTCGCCCCTCACCGTTTTCTTCCACTCCTGTCGAGTTGTTCTGTTCTGAGTTCATTTTTTCTGTGCCACTGCAGATGTGGGTGGTTCTGGTGACTGCACAATAACCTTTCTGCTGCTTCATGTTGTCAAGTGCCTCAGCTCAGATCGCGATCAATAAAAAAAGGCAGCTACAACAAGTTATCCAGCAAACTCCCTGATCTTGTATTGATTTTAAACTGTTTTTGAATATAAAGGACTTGCTTTTTTTTGCACATACGTATAGATATAAACTTTAACTCCTCATAAGATTTAGTGGAGGTACATCAGGTCTTTTTACATGCCTTTGTGTTTGACCTAAATGTGTTATTGATGGCGAGCGTAGCCTGACAAACTTGATTGGCCTACTACGCTCAAGGATTAACTTGCCATCCTGGCAGGCTTTTACAATCAAAGGTCAAGCCAATGGCCTGTTTGGCTGAGTAGCTCTGGGATTGACTTAACAGCCTGATGTGCTAATGCAGAGTTATCCCAAGGTTGAGCTGCATAGCAAGGACACACATGCTGTTTTGCGGTCTATGTAGATCCACAATCTTTAGAGAGGCGTGGGACATCCATAAAGGTGACAACAATTGCTTATATGTGTTGAGAAAGTGGAGCTGAAACAAAAGCAAAACCTCTTTTTCGGTTGAATTCATCTTGCATTTCAATTCTCTTCTCTGCCTCCATTGGTCCCCTTCTTTTTCTCTTGTAATCACCGGTTGAAATCACTAATTATTCTGCTTTATTTTGTTTCCTTTCCGCCTCCCCCCTCTCCTCTCCCTACTCAATCTCTTCATCAGCGGCGTATGAGAGGTCACCTTTGCTCTTTCTTTTCACTTTCTCTCCAAAGCTCAAGGGAAACCCTCCTGTATCCCTTCTTACATAACCGCCTCCCCCTCACTCCTCCTGGATAAGCACATGTGTGAGAAAGCAACGTGAGATTTTAGTAGGTAGCGGGAATAACAATATCATCAATACAAGCTCACAGAATATCAGGCTTATCCACATAATGGACAGCTACTTCAGAGAGAGGCAAAACCAGAACCTGATCAACATCTCCACACATTATAGCCTGGGATTGTTTCTTCGAGGTTGACTGGCAACTATGAGAAAAAGCCTGAAGTAACAAACAAGAGGGAGAGAGACACACATGAATAGTGTTTGCAGCATACCATTTGAAATGTCACTTGAAAAGGCATTCAGGCTTCATTTGAAGGCAGCTCTTACCACATCTTGAATTCCTATAATGTGCATTCTCCAGCTGGTTCCCATACACATGCTTCAGTGGCTTGCTGTATGTGATGTTGTGACGTTTGGACTCTTTTGAAGCTAAAATGCCTCTGCTCTCCCTCCTTGTGTCTCTATCCCCCCCCCCTTTCCTTCTCTGCCTTCATTAAGAGGTTGTCTTAAGCTACCCAGCTTAACGCTATTTACATTTTCATTATTCTACCGTTACCGGGAAGAAATGGCATGAAATCCAGCAGTGTTCAGGACATTAGACAAGCTTCATTCTCACAGCAAATGGATTTACATAAATAAGGAGGCTGATACATGGAAGCGGAGAGAAAGAGAAAGCAAAGGAGATGAGGCAACAAAAGATGAGGATAAAACAGTGTGAGCGAAACAGAAGAAGAACCTCTATAATGGATCGAGAGGACAAGTTGCTATTGCGGAGGCAGGAGTGTTGAGACAGTAAATGAGAGGGGATTGTTTCGGGTTCTCCGGTTGTATAAAGTGGGCTCTGAGGGACTGACAGAGGTCCTCTGATCCACCGCATGTGATCAATACAGCTCTGGGTTTCCTCATTACTGGAACAGACCTCATTGTGTTTACCATACAATGGACTGGTGGTGGGTTCTTCATTAGTCAGCCTCGGTGTGTGATTGTACATAATAAGGTGTCTTGGTTTTAGCAACCTTTCTCTTGTTACCACGTAAATTGTTTTATTTTCTATTAACTGTTTCATATCCTGTGGTTTTACTCTAATTACAGTATAACAGTCCTTGACCAACTTGCGGTCTTATTTTGGTCTGAATAAATTTTCTCTTGGTTTTGTAAATCATCATAATTAAGTATCTGTAACCAAAAAATGGTAAGCATATTTGCTTGTAATATAACTTGAACAATCAGATGATTACTCTAAAAGCTGCTGTTTAATTTTCTGTTGATTAATTGATGGGCTGTCATTGAAGCCTTTGATCAAATTAATGACTGTCTGTTGATTTTTATTTTCCTTTCGGTTTGACTGTCTGCAGTATAAATTTGTTTTTGTGAAATTGTTCATAAATGTGGCAGTCAGACTGATGCCGGTGTGTTTATGTGTCTGAATCTCTCTGTCCAAGTCCCAGTTGTTTCTTGAGAATGCTAATGATAGATTAGCCTCAGAGGCTTCATCCAGCCTCACCGATTTTTCCTCTGGGAAACTCAGCCAATCGCAGAGAGCATTTCCCCTTTCAACCCTCTCAACAGCAGCGCGCATTCCCCACCGCTCTGACCCCAGGACCCTCTCTTCAAACCAGGAATAAAGACTGAGACAATAACAGGAAAAAGGCCTCAAGTTCCCCTCTTTTCTTCCCTCAGTTTCTCTTCATTTAAATATTCTCAGGAATTTTCTATTTAAAAACCTTTTGAATCTCCCTCTCACACTTGTTGGTGTTGTGTGTCGGGTGAACTCATCACCCGTGAGCCCACGGCCCTCTCAGCAGCCCTGAGTGAACTTCATGCAGCAGTGGGAGGAAGAAATGTTCAAAAGAAAGAGATACTCGGCGAACACAGCGGTTCATTTCCTCCTCAAAGAGCTGCTCCACACTGCTGTCTTCTCGTAACATATGTATGCTATATATTGATGCAGGGCTGAATTATTATTCAGTGTTTATCTATTGTTGCAGGACACCCCCCCACTCCACACCCCCAGCCCCCGTGCCCCCTGAAAGCTAAGTCAAGTCACTTTTAATTTGTATAATGCAAAATCACAACTGAAGTTATCTGAGGGCAATTTTGATAAAGAGCAGGTCTAGACTCTTTATACTCTTTAATTAAATAAACAAAACGTGTTTATGTTTTCAAATTTATGTGCACCAGTTTTATTTTAGAGTCTCGACTGCGTATCATTTACAGTCCTGCTGCGTTCTCTCCTTTCCTCTCCTTCTCTGTTCAGCGGCAGCCTGTTCACTCATATATTTTTCTAGGATGGCAAAAGAAGGACCCGCCCTTCTCTGCTGTCTCTGATCAACCTGATATTGTTGCCCTAACACTAAACACTCTAACTCCTCGTGCCCTAGCTAATCAGAGGCAGAGTAGGGCTGGTGATTTGTTTGCTGTCCTACTAAAGAAAACTGTGCCCCCCTACACACACCCACAGACCAAAGCAAAGGAGATCATAACTCCTCAGACTTTTTGAATAGTGAAAATTGCACTGATTTTTGTTTAACATTAAAATATGTGAAGATTTGTTAAATTTTACTCCTTTAAATGTTTGCTCTCTTAGTTTCAACTGCTCTTTTATATTTTTACACCATACACCATATTTTTACCCAACTCATTAAGCCCCTCTTAACCCTCAAAGAGCCATTTAAACTTGTGAGGTCCAGTGTAATTTTTAATTCTTTTTTTATTATTAATTAGATATTTTATATTGTCCTATAGGCCTTAAAATGACCAAGTGCCACAAATTTTACACTCATCATTGCCAGGAATAGGAGTAAACATTTTCCCACCTCTACACATAAATCATCTGTGTGTTTGTTTTAATCTGAACTGACATTGTCTCCATTGTCTCGGATCCTGTTGTTATAAATCCGGAGAGTGTAGGGGTAAATTGTATTGAAAAGCGAAAAACTACTAGAACTCAAGGGCTTCCACTGTAATAGACACATCACCTAGTCTAATGAAAGGTAAACAGCATGAACACACAGACACGAGGCAAACCCTTGTGTGCACAAGAGCTGAGTACACAGGCTCTGCATCCGCTCTCCAAACTTTGCTCTGTTTGAGTGTGGAGGTCAAAGGTCTTCCTCTTTACACACTGGAAGATTGAGATTAGAGTTTGTGTGTTTATGCAGCCTGCTGCGGTCTGTGTTTCTTCACCCAGGCTAGGTTTAAAATTGGAAGTTGCAAGCCTCTGTTTCCCGATTTTGGGACTAATAAAATCTAATATGTCCTGTTGAATCTTGAAACTTGATTTGCCCGGCCCTGTTTCGGGTTCAGTTTATCCAAAAACACACCAATTGAGTTAACAAAGCAGTTCAGCCAATATTGTTGCTAACTGTGATTTATCACTGATTGTTGAGTTGATCTTGATGTACTATACTCATCCTTTGACAGGACATTCACCTGCTGTTGCCATCCATCATACAGCTGATGCACTTCCACACACACAAAGACACGGACACACATTTGTTAGTGTCGGAGCAGACTCTTTCATTAAGCCTTTCTAAAGCCCGTCATTATTATTATTATTATGTGAGAGAATGGGCGGCAAAGTGGATTGTAATGCTGTAGGTGAAAGGGTGAAGGACACCTCCTATCCACAGAAGTTCACCACACCTCCCAAAAGAGCTCTCATGGCCCTGATCATGTATTCAGTCCACTTCAGTGTCCCCCCCCTCCATCGCCTGCTCTTGTAGGTTGCATTCATCAATAATTGAACCCAGAGGTTTCAGCCAAATTAGCTGAATTATTTTGAAGTAGCTGAACGCCTGCTTTTCGCTAATGGGATGGTGCTTTCGGGCAGATGTTTTATTGAAAAGGAGGAGATTTTAATTCACTTTAAATTTTTGATAAGTTGTGTTATACTTAGATTATAGGCAAACCAATTTTCCTCCTCTAATGGATGGAAAGCTGTTTGAAAGACTCCACAACAAACACCAAATGCTCTCGAGCTTAAGAACATTCCCTGCTTACCATAGAATGGAAAATTTTCTATTTCAGAAAGATTGTAGGAGACAGTAATGACCATAGTTGCCTGCCAAGGCTCATTCTCTTCCACAGCTCGATAAGCTGCTGGTTGTATCAGCTTCCCTCTGGTGTATCCTTCCTCTCTCTTGTTCTTTCTGTCTCTCATTCAATATATTTGCTTTTTTTTTTTAAACATCCAAATGTTATTTTAGGTTACAGCCAAAACTTTTATCTTATCACATTCTGAGAAGCCCTTTGCACAATGACCTTCAAGTTTGCTTGCCTCACCTCCCTCCAGCTACTATCTTCAGCGTTTTCAGCACATGCATTTCAAAGCCTCTGTCCCCTCAATCTCCTTCCTGTCCAGCACATATCTTTCCTCTGCAGTCCTAACCATATCTCAAGGCCTCCTGGCCTCCCCTGTAATGTCCACTTTAGCATCTAGTCGTCCCACCCACCATGAGCCTGACTGCTCTGTGTCTGTGATCCCTGGTGCATCACTGGCATGACTGAGCAAGGCACAGCTGTTACAGAGCCGGGCAGAGCGGGTGTGGGCACTGGTCCAGGCTTGCCGGCAGCTGGATTAGCAGTGCAGCCATTAGCATCTGAACTCCTGTAATGTGACAATATGACAGGGATTATGCCATCTGAGGGTGAGTTGCAGGAGCTGACAGGGAGAGAGGGGCAAGCCAGGATGTGGGGTAAAAATGCAAAATTTGGAAGCAGGAGAGAGGGAAGGTATGTGTGGTGCAGGATTATTGGATGCTGAGTAGAGAAAAGGGATGCTGAAAAGACTGAACAGTATGAAGTTGCAGAGTGGACAGAAAAAAAAGAGATTGGGTGGGAGACGAAACAGGATTATGCATAACAGAGGAAAAAATCCTGAATTAATGAAAGAAAACAATTGAATTTGTGCACATGTAAGAGGAAAAGGTATTGTTGAGCATTGTTCCCGCAGACTTCTGCATATTTTAATTTTGAATATCTTTCATAAGAAATCCATAGGTTTAGTCAAAGACAGACAACAAAGCAAAGGAGATTTAACAAGGACATAAATATTGATAAGAGTTCCACAATAAACACGTTCAGATAATGTCTGCAACTATCAACTAATCTTCCAGTTGTTTTTTCTGCTCTTAATTATTTGGTGTATACAACTTAAAAAACTATGGAAAATGACAACCCTAATTTCCTAGTTCCAGAGTAAATGTCTTTTAATGTTTTGTCAAACTAGCTTTCAAAATCCCAAATTTATTCCATTTTCTATTTAGTTAATGGTAGAAAAATATGAAAATTCTTGTATTAAAGAAACAGGTACCATGAAATTTTTTAAGATTTGCTGATTATCAAAAAAGTTGATCAACCAAATCTCCAAATTTTAAATCTTGGAGCATCATTTTACACATTTTACTTTTAAGACCTGCACATTGTCAAGGCTACTCATTTCTTGGTTTAAGTCCACAAACAGTTGTGTTTAGAGCTCTTACCCACTGTTTATGAGAACAGTTCAGCTAACTATGAGTGTTATGTTTACATATGTGATTATTGTGCAGGAGAACTGCATATTTAAAGCTATTATTACAGTTGGAATGGTGGGTTTGAGTTTACTAAAATTGAATAATTATAACAATAATTGAACGCTTTTGTGTGTTGCTTTGGTCAGTTTGATGAGGAGGTCTTTGAACGTATAATTGTGTGTTTTCAATTCTAAAGATTTGCTGCTATTTCACAATTGCACAATGGAATGAATATTAATAGAAAAAATGTCCTCCTGGCTGCTACAAGTCTTAGTCACATATGCACAAAATGAACAATGTCATAAATTTTTCATCCTGTTCACTTCAATTCAAAGTGAGGAGTTGCATCTTGGCTACACATGGAATTTAATTTTGGTAAGCTTTAGGTGGTGAAGTCAACCGATAATCGAAGAAGTGTGTGTTGTTCAGCTCTGAGACAGATCACAAACCAGCCAACTGATTTGTGAGTGTGTGTTATATCCTGCTCTGCCAACATTCAGCACAGTCAGCCGATCGTCATTCATCTTAAGTCACTTATCCATCATTGTGCTCTTATGAATGCTCTGTGTTGCATTTAAGGACAGTAGGAAAGTGAGTGTAGAGGACAAAGAGCTATGATATTGTTCCTGAAATTTGAGGCTAATCCCCCTGTTTGGGAATTACATCCCTAAAGTCCTCCACCACTTCTTGAGAGCTTTTTGCCTTCGCATCCCTTTAGATTTGGGTATGTTGGTTTACAAGTACTTGTTTATTTGTCTAGTTCTGTAATGTCAAACTTTAGATCCCCCCCTTTGTCATTCTCAAACACCACCTGTCTCATGGCTGGTCTTGTGGGTTCTCACCTGTTCTTGACTCAGAATCACCTGTTCCTGATTCCTGAAGTTTGGCTGCTTTAAGTCTTTGTTGTTTGCTTTATCCATTTATCAAAGCTTAGCGTATGGATTTTTATAAGCAAGTTGGTAAAGCAGAAAATCCTCTATCAAGCCTTTCTTGATGTAGCGTCTTGCATAAAAGAAATGTAGTTTAAACTGCTTTCTGAGAAAACTAATTAAAGCAGTTGCAGGTGAAGACATATAAAAGAAACACCATTCTTTTTCTTAATGCAAACAATTTCAAAGCGTGATAGAAAAGTCACAGAGAGGCAGGACGGTACGTATAAACAAACAAAAGTTTTAAATGAAAGTGATGTTTATAAGTTAAAAAACTAAAGAAAAGATTTAAAATGTTTTTAATCACCAAATAATCCAGTGAAGTGAAAAACAGCAGCATGGGAGCTTTTTATGATTCAGCGTCGAGTAATTTGCTTTCCAAAGAAATAAATACCACTTTAACTTGGTTTGATTTATGGAATTATGCAAATGCTTATCTTAAAAAAGTCACCTGGCAGGCTGTTCCACATAAGGAGCAAAGATACTTAAAGCTGCTTCTGCATGCATATCAGTCTCAGTCCAGGAATGACAAAAAGGTCAAGTTATCAATGCATGTTAAACATAACCTGATGATACACTTTGAATGAGTTATAAAGGTGCAATTATTGAATATGTACATGAAAAAAACATCAATGTCACTATTTATTTTCAAGGCAACAGGAGAGGGAAGGACAGCAAAAAAGAGATGTACACTGTGTATATATAAATTAGTGTTTAGTTATAACAGAGAGAAACAGAGAGTTGGAACATGGAGAGGAAATCAAGTCAGATGGATGATATTGAATCAAACTACAGTCTATTATACACCTGGACAGAAGACAGGAGAGTCCTGTTCAACAGAGATAGAGAGAGAAGGGTTTTGGAGAGGCAGTTTTACTATCCGGAGCCTCCACTGCCTCTTCAACATCATCTCTCTTGAAGGGAACTGATCACCACTGACCTCCCAGACTGAGCCGGTCTCTAGTTGCTGTGGTAACCAAATCTGCTGTCGGCCTCCCTGTCCTCAGTTAAGTGGCTCGGATGGACTTTGGACTTCAAATGGCCCACAAAGGTGCTGCACTTTAGCTGGTGTGATCAAAAAACAGAAGGACAGAATTCCAGTCGGAGTTCCTAGAGATGAAGGAGCGATGAGGGGCCATTTCGCTCAGACTGAGTAAACTACACAGCAGAGCTGCTTGATTTCCTGTCTTTGGATGATAAAAGAGGAAGATAACAATGATTGAGATGGAATAAATCTCAAACCTAGAGCATCAAAATTGTTTTTCAACGTTACAGTGAAGCCAGTTAAGAATCTCATTTTAAAAATTTCTTTTCATCATAATTTTATTGTGAAATATTTTGGTTTCTCTCCTTGTCTTTGTCTCTGCCTGCCATCACCCTGTTGAATTGATCTGGTGGCCACTTCTGAAGTATTCATCTAATGATTTACTCATGAGTTACCAGCGAGAAACACACACTGTACACGAAATGTAGGCAAAGACATGGCGCCTGCGAGAGGCAGAGCACTAAACTAATTACTGCTGTCAATCACTTTGCATTTGCTTTGAGTAATTAAAAACAGTGCTAATTAGATAAGGATCGGCCGCTGGCAGGTCATTGGTTATTGTAGCCACGATGTATCTTGGGGCAAGACATTAGTCGTCCTTCCTTTTACCACTAATCCTCTCGAACACTTGAAACGCTGCTGCATTCAACCTGTGAACAACCTCTTTGGGGTAAAAATAGATTAAAAAAAGGTAAAAATTAAAGCTATCTTACAAACTCTGTGAAGGTATCACTTATTTATCCTTTGCTCAAAGAAAATTGAACCAGTTTACAGCATAAAAACACTGGAAATGAGCCAATTCTAAGTTGTTAAAGAGATTCTTCTGATGTCGGATCAAACTATAAAAATGAATATTTTATCCCACACTTCAGAAAAAAAAGACTGCAGCAACTATGACACCAGCTTTCTTCACGCTTGTATTTTCAACTTTCATTCATGCCAAATTCAAGATTGAAACTATAAAGATCCAGCAAAATGGTTTCTGCAGAGCATGTCGGAAAAATAAGGTTATTCAGTATAACTTGGACTCTGAAATAAGCAGAAGATTTCTCTAATAAAGTTATTAGTGGATTCAAAGTGATAATCAGTAAAGACTTGAACTGTAAAATCTTTTTTAAATCCATCACTGATGCAGTCTCCAACAGAACTGAGAATACCTTCATTTCTTCATGTTATAAGTTTTTTCTACCATCTTTCTGCAGTGACTCTGATCCCTCTTAGTTAGATTTTCTTCTCTGAGTACGACCAGATGGAAAATTTACATAATAACACCTATTTGGAAGTATAAAATACAGGCTGTCATGTTGCATTTTTCATGTCTGGGAATGGCCTGAGATGATACAAACAAGAAAAAAAGTTCTTCGCCTTAGATATCTGTGTCAGTTCAAGTCCAAGCCCGAGATAACCACCTGCCCAATCACTCATCCTTCCACTGACTCGCCCCGAGAGCGAACCCAGAAGAAGCTCGCAGCCGTTGGCCTGCTTCCCTGGTTCCCTCTGGGCTGAAGTGCTTGTCACAGGCAGAGCTGCATTTAGATACAATGCTCCATTACATCAATAATAGATAGGAGGATGGCCAAATAGGATGGGACAGCTCACTCAACAGGAGATGACAAGTTGCAATGATGGGGAAAAGTGTGTGTGTGTTTGTGTGCGCACATGTACGGCATGCGAGTGTGTGCGCTCGGGGGTTGTACATGTTTGATGAACTAGAGGTGCATGCGAGGGGCAGGATGACAAGCGAGTGAGGGACTGTGAGATACTGAAGGATATTGACTTAGTGGGTTTCTGCTACGGATGCACCATTTAGGATCAGACTGACCCAGTTTCCACAGAGCCCGTACATTTGAGATAATCCCTGAGGAAAGTGGGTTTGCACAGTCTGCCTCCCCCCTGCATGGTTTTACATTGTAGCATACACCAGGTAGAGGCAGGGACACAAAATGAAGCACTTAAACGTACATGCTGAATCATGCACGGTTGTGTTAAAGAGAGGATATTCATTTCCCCCCCTCTGCTAAACCACCGTCTTTTGCTCTTTCCTCCTCCTCCTCCTCTTCCTTCCCTTTACCCCCTCTTCCTCCCTCCCTCTCCCTTTTGCACCAGTTAAAACGGTTATGTGGCTTTATGCGGCAGCCATTTAAATCATTACCTTTCCCACATTGATCCAGCAAGAAGGTAATTGGCTCAATCAAGAGAATTAAAAGCCCGGGTAAGATGGAATAATTCAGCGCGCAGATCAAAAGAGGATGGGGAGACGAGAGAAAAGGGATGGGGGGAGGGGAATTAGAGGAATGCCGATATTAACACAGTGGATGAGAAAGTGAACACTGCAAGTAAAAGGGAGGGCAAAAAGGAATTAAAATAAGATTATTAGCATATGAATGAGGCAGAAGTGCATGCTAAATGATAGACAAAGCAGAGCAAAAAATATAACATTATATAAAATAATAGCAAGGAAGCACTGTGAGGAAACGACTGAGGTAAATACTAAAGCAAAGAATGATGGGAAGATGACATTTTTTCTAGGCATCACATATTTTACTGTCAGGAAACATTTTTATCTATGGTAACCACAAAACTTCCTCAACTGTGTTTAACTTGCAGTCTCTGTCTCTTGTAGATTGAGCATAGAAATGAACTCAGACTCTCAGTTTGCCCTAGTGCTGCAATATTCTGCATGTACTTTCCTCTGAATAGAAGGCCTGCATAAGTCTAGGAGTGTAGCTCTGAAGCTAACAGGCCTTGCCATGGTTAATCCTTCAATTAGAGAACAGACGGTGGTGATAAGAGTGTTGCAGAGGCTTCAACAGGCGGTAATTTCGCTGGTCTGTCGATGAACCCGCCATCTGCTTTCTTTGAGAAAGAAGTGGCCTGATTTCGTGAGGTGCACAGTTTCTTTTTCAACTTTCTTTTTCAACTTGTAGTCGCCTTTGTAGCTTTGACCGTCATTCTTATCAGTAAGAGTAAGGCTGTACACATCCGTTTATTGTTGAGATATGGAGCGTTTGGTAGGGTGATTAAGAGATATTGCTAGTTTTGACATAAACCACAGCGACCTTATCTGAACCATTTTTATCATAATCAGATATTGCAACATCAGACTGTGAGCACCTATGACTTCTATAAGGCGAGGTAAAGGTCTTATTCATCAAAACCAAGTTCTCATGTTCATTTTAATGTGCGAAGTCTGTTCAGACTGCAGTGGTTTGGACTGAAGTGGACTCTACAAATCTGCAGTGGCCCTGCTGTGGAAAGCTGAAGTTTTAAAAAAAGCCACAACCCAATTTTATGCTGTGGTGGCCAGTCAGCTGATCCGATCATCAGACTGAGCAGAGGTGAATAGCCCTATCATGAAGGAGTGAAAAGATGTTAATTTGTTTTTGCTATTGGAGCAACAGTGCCACACTATTGCACAAACCTGCAGTGATCCCCACGAAGCCCATCTGCTCTGAAACCTCCCCAAGACTGCAAAAATGCAAAACAGTGCAACCCACTTTTCTTTAATTCAAATAGAGCTACAGTTAGTTTTAAGGTTAGGGGAGGTGTCAATACTGATACCTCTGGCAAAAATAAAGCAGGCTTGCCTTACAAAAAAAACTAAAATTGGTTCAACTTTTGCAAAGCTGTGATGCTGTGACACAAGTTGCTGCATTTGCTGACCCATTTACAACCAATAGTCTGGAAAAATTTAATATCTTCCATAAAATTTGATTAAGATAGATTTAAATATAGAACAGTCTGATCATTTGTTAACTTCTGTAGAGCTGCAGTATTTCTGATGATGTTGTCATAGTCTAGATATCAGCAATTGCATTGCTGAGATTAAATAAGATGACTAATGTCTGGAATTACAAAGACAGATGTTATGACAGACTTCAACATCCCTTTAATGTCCATAAATTTGTTCAGTGTCATATAGTGACAGTGATGCTCTGACCTTTAACTCATCATTTCCGCCTTCATTTAAGTTGAACTGCTCCTTATCTTGTCACGATCCGTTATAGGCGTAGTTGATTCTTGAGTGTCGGGTTTCCTTGGTTTTCGTGTGTCCTTGTTTCGTTATTTCCTGTTTTATTTTGGTAAACCTTGTTCTGTGTCTTGTCTACCCACGTCCTGTCAAGTTTCCCTCCTTGTGTGATTACCTGCCCTGATGTGTTTCACCTGTGATGATTGCCCCACCTGTGTCTCATTATCCTGGTGTGTGCACGGTCTCTGTGTTTCCCCTTTGTCTTTGTCAGATTGTCTGTTGTCGCTCACCTGTGCTTTCTTCATCTCCACGTTCCTGTCATTGCTCCTGTTCTCCCTGCATCTCCTCGGTTAGTAGCGTTTGGCTTTTTGTTTTCTTTAATTTTTCTACTGAGTTAAACTTTGAATTTTTTGGTTTTGGAATTATCAGCTTTTCTTTTAATAAAGCTCACTTTTTGTTAAGTCCCTAAATTTTGTCTGCACTTGGGTCTTTAGTTTTTGTAATCCCTGACATATCTTATTGTGATTAACTGTAATCAGGAGCATCATGAAAATAGTTTTCTTTTAAGGTTTGGTGTCAAATAAGCAGCCTTTGTTGTGTGAAGCCTTCACCACAACCAACAACCATCACCACCCATGTGACATGTTAATGTGGTTGTGCTGTATTAGTTGGTTGTAAACTTTCAGGCTTGTTGCTTGTGTGTGTGTGTGTGTGTTTTCTGGGTGTGCAGAGTGGGAGTCAGGATCAAGGTCCCAGCAGTTGCTATGTGAGAGTCACAGATGAGCAGACCTGACACAGGCATCCCCTCCCCCAGGGCTGATTAGGATGAAGGGTATGCATGTAGAATGCATGTAGAGAGAGAAAGAACCGGAGGTGGGGGGATGTGGCTGGAGAAGGAATCACTCCATTACAATTAATTTCTTTGGTGCTGTGACATTTTGAAGAAAAGGGAGCAGGTGGAGTGTTATGAGAAAAAAAGTTTAAGTGTATTGTGTTCTTTTCTTTTTTTTGTGTGTGAGTGTGTCCTTATCTCCCATTAATGAGAGAGAGGGAGATTCTTAAAAACTATTATGGTAGTCTATCCCTCTATGAACATTGCTTTCAAAGATGAATGACTCAGCTTATTCATTCATAACATGTAGGAAAAGCAAAGTAAATGAAACATTGGTCTAAAGTGCTTAGAGATGATGCACATGAATGTCAGCACTGCTTTTTAATTACAGATGGAAGGTTTCTGCCGGGCTCTGCCTCCTAACATCGACTCATGCAGCTTTTTAGGTCATCTTTTCTACTCCGAGCTCGATTGCTCTGAGTAAATGCACCTCTTTGATTTCAGGTCATTTCAGTCCATTTATTTTATCCAGTTTTATTGTGAGTTTGAAACAGATACAGAAATTGGACATTCATTTGAATTGAGCAGATACTTTCCTGTAATCCAGCTCCGGTTTCTCCAAGTAGTTGTAGCCTCACAGGAGTCTTCTTCTGACTTCACTGCAGTCCCCGTTGTGCATGCCAGCTTGTCAGTTTTCTGCCTCTTTCTCACCAGTGGTACAGTCACATGAGCCTGGTCCCCTGGCTGCTGTGCACACTGCTACAGAAGAAACTCCAGAGGAGACGTCTGCACCCTGAATGCACCATCCAGCCACGCTGAGAGGGAGCACAATAGATAGATGAATATATTGCGCGCGCGTGCACAAACAGCTGCTAATCCACACAGGCTATGTGAGGCTTGATAAGCGAGAGAGTGTGTGGGTATAAGCAGCTGATTGTGGTGTTAAACGTGCCATACACGGGCCTGTTTGTGGATGGGTTTTAATTGATGCTTGTAATTGCCTTGTGAGTAAATGCATCATCCTCATCAGAATGTTTGTTTTTAATTTAAGCCGTTAGGTTAGCCTGCATTCAGATGGGTGCACTCCACTATCCTCTCATGCACACAAGCATACAGACTGAAACACACACGTGGTATCATCTCAATTAGGCCACATGGTAATGTCATGGAAATATAAGGGGAGAAAGGTTATGATATGTTAAGATGACCAAGCAATTCCAGAGCATTTTATTGCCATCTGTGTTAATATTTCATACAGTGTGCAGCAGCTACTTTATTCAGTTCTGTATTCACACACATGATGGCTTTCTTTTAAGCCTTCCTTTTTGCATTCAAACAGCAGTGACTGTACCAAGAAGGCCAATAACAGAGGAAAGTTGTGTTCAAACAGAAGTGTAACTTGTCACTGCTAATGGCTCATGAATTATGGACATGGTTCATACACTGCCCTCATGTTCACACTGTACCATGTGCACGTTTGCATATGAGATTAGCAAAAGCTTCTTGACCTCTAACCAAGGGCATGATGGGTGGTGGAAGGATGTGATGTGAGAGATGAAGCTCTAAAATACGAGTCAATTTCCTGCGGGGCTTATCGGAGCCGTTTGACTGGCGTGTGAGCAGCGAGCGGCCGTCAGTTGTCAGGATTTAAACTTAGGGAGGAAATGAGACACTGGGGAGTGCTCTGAATATCCCACAATGATAGGATAAAAGTGAGTGAGAGAGAGAGAGGACAGAAAACTCATACACTTTATATCCCTGCAGAAAGGAATGCATGCTTCACTGGTATGGTTAGTATTTACAAATAATTTAAATAGAAGTGGAAGGCTAATCTGTAGTTCCCCTCAGCTGGAGCAGTATTAGTGCAGAGCTTTCCCTGGTGTGTTTTGAATAGACCCAGTACTTTACTGTCTGTGGTGGCTGCATCAGACTGTCTGGATGACAGACACATCTTCCTCCCTTCATTAATCTCCATTTAGTTCTGCACTGGAGAGAAGAGAGGGAGGGAGGAAAGGGTGGCGAGGGAGCGTTGGACAGGGGAAAAGGGGGAAGAGCGAGATTAAAGATATGGCTGGCCATGAAATCGAAAAAGGAGATGGAAGATGGCAGGAGAGGGAGAAAAATGGAGAGCTGGAAATGAATATTGAAAGTGAAGGTATAGTTGCTTAGAAGACAAGTGAGGAAAGTGAGGGAGGGGAGAGCAAGGTGGGAGCACAGACCAGCTAAGGAATATAGGTATAAATTGGAGAAAAATGGAGGCAGAGAACGGCAGGAGGAGGGGTGAAGGGAGCCTGCTGTTTGATCTTTAACAGGATTATTTTTCCCTGCTCTCCTTTTTATTTATTTGATTTTTTTCCTCATATTTATTCATATGTAAATGCTGGCGGTGTGCCAGCACGAAACCATATCGCAGTTGTGCGCTGCACTGAGCCCACCCTTGTGACTATGCATCACTGATACACATGCAGCCATACTGGGTAATTCTACGGGGATATCTGTGGACCACTGCAGCCCTGCAGTCCAGGCTGGAAACGCAGACAGGGATGCAGCAGATTTGAGTAGTTATGGACTCACTCTGGACTGTTTTTTTTTTTTTTTTTTTTACTGTTTTGAGTTCTTTTGTGTTCACAACTCGACCTTTAGAAAACGATGTTTGACTATGTGACCATCTGTTTGTTTGCTCTGTCTCTGTGTGTATGAAGCGATGTGCTGGCCCCAGCTCTCCACGCTATCCATCAGGCCATGTTGAAAGGCACAAAAAACAAAGCCAAGGCCAGCCTGTGCCCTTCCGATTATTTTGATTCCCTTATTAAAAGTGAGGGGCTTGGGATTTGTCCACTCGTTGGCCTCCGGTGTTGATAGAGCTTTTCCAGGCTCCCTGTTCGAGTGGGTCAAATCCTCATCTGAGTGGTAGGTGCTGGACCCTGTGGTGGATATTGATTTTAGTCTTTCTCTCAGATTATACAAGTCTGGCTCTGTCGATTGTCAGTAAGGCCATCATTGGAGGACAATACTTAATCTCTGTGGCTGACAGCCCAAACAGGATTTAGTTATCTCTACGTTTGTCTGTTTATTTCTGCTAGTTCTTGAAGCCAAGTGGTCGATATTTTTTTTTTTGGATACATGGATCCTGTACTTAAGTCCTGCATAGCATATATGTGTATGTGTTTGTATGTGCATAATGTTGAACCTCAAAACCTGCTCATGTGGGATTTACAAGGCCATTCCGGTCAATAAGCAGAAGCAGGAAGGGCGCGTTCAGTCCTCTGTGACACCACCACTGTATGCTTCACAGACTCTGTCAGAGCCTCGGTTTATTCTGCTTCTTTTGAATATATAAATAGACCCACACACACACACATACATGTAAACACACACAGCCCCATGACCTGTAGACCTATAAGAGAGAATGCTGGTGTACAGGCACAGATTGCATATGTGCGGAAGCTTCACAGATGCCGAGTCCATAAACTGTTTGTGTGTGTGTGTGTGTCTCTCTGTTTGTGTGTGTGTCTCTGTCTGTGTGTGTCATTGTTTGTGTGTGTGTGTGTGTGTGTGTATGTGTATGTGTGTGCACCCTCCAACTTACACTGGGGAGCATTGCCATTAGAGCAGAATTGATAGATTGTCTAGTAGGGCGCTCAGGGCCACAAAATGCAATTAAATTCTAGTATAAAATATTTATTTCCACAACACCTACTGCGCACTGGAGAGGAGCCTTTACCCACTGTGCGCTTAAATATGAATATAGTATATAAAGTGAATGCCTGAGAGAGCAGCAGATACAATTTCTCAGTGTGGGCTGATGTGCCGGCTCTGTGTGTCTGTGGGCACCGATGAGTGCATGCACATAACTGTGAGGGCAGGGCATGCAAATGACTTCTGGTTTTTTATTACTTTCTTTTACATTTAAATTGAATGTATTTCATTGAACTTTAAACAACTGGGGTCAAATTACACTGGGCTACATATTGCAATACATCCTTTTATGTGTTTGTAACTGATTTCTTCAACCTCTGTTGTTCAGTTTGGAGGAAATGCGAATGTTTCCATTTTTAGTCGCTTGATTCTTTTTATAGCAATTTATTGTAGTTTTTACTCTGCTATGTTAATCTGACAACTACATGCTTTTATTAATTTATTATAAATTGGATTAACAAAGAAAAAAAAGAACCTAGTAGCAATTAGTTTCTAGACAACCAGGTATTTCCCTATCTAAGAGTTGGAGATTGAAACAGGACTGAAACACAGTGATTATCAGACATTCATATGTAATTTAGTTTGATTTTAAATTTCACTTGCAATTAATCTTTATTTTAAATACTTTCATTGCTTCTTTTATTAAGGTAGAAAATCTGGATACTTTGTCTATTATTGTATAATCTTTACTTTACATGCTGTTAAATAAATCACATGTTTGCTCATATTTCCCTTTTTCCTCGCATAATTTTTTGAAGTCAGTTCATGTCGGGATGCTTAGATTACATTTAGCTTCAACAAAAACATAATGAATTTGGCATTTCAGATTGGAATACTGACTGTATTTCCCGACTCCTAAAGGACAAGGATTAATGGATTGTGGCTTTCACTCCTCTGAAGCTGCCTTCCACTTTGCTGTGTACCGAACGAGGACCATACAGCTGCCTCTTCTTAACTCTCCAGCACAATCTGAAGTACTTTCAAACCTCTGCTGATCTGCTGCAGTGATCTTCTGTGCCGGGCGTAGTGAAGTTCACAAACTGGTGCTAGATTTGGAAATATGTAAAGTGCAGAGACAGGTGAACCTTGACCGTGAGAAGCTTGCAAAGAGATGGAGTCAGCAAGCTGCAAACCAGTTCTGCACTCTCACTGTGTCTCACCAACCATGTGTCTGTGTGTTCGTGTAGGTGGATGAGTGGGCGGAGGCCAAATGTTAAGGAATGTGCAGCATGGACTGTAGTTAGTAGAAGAAACCAAACTCTGTGTAACATAGTCATTTTAATCATAATCGCACAGACCACAGGAGGATATATAGATTTTGTGATTGATTTAAAAATCACAAGATCAATAAGGCCATGCGGGTCGACTCGACAAGGATTTTTAATTTCAACTTTTATGTATTAATTAGTCCGTCTGAAATAAATAAGCATGCGTGTACAGTGTGTGCAATGCTTATATGCATGAGTGTATGTACAATATTCATGTGTGTGTTTCTGGCCTGCACTGGGAGGATTACAGTAGATTTACAAGCCCTGGTAACAATGAGCACACCCACCCCAGGGACCCATACTCAATCACTATCACAATGAAACGCTGCTAATTCCTATCTAAAGCTGCCGCACAGGCACTGCCCTCCCTGCTCCACGGGCCGAGGGAGAGCAGGAAGCTCAGAGACGGAGCGACGAGAAAATCACTGTTATGTTAGTCAGTATAATTTCTGTTCATTTCTGCTGCTGAGTTCATCTCTTTAGCCTCCATAAATCACTCTTCCCCCATTGTTTCCTGGATGTTTATGAGGTCCCTTCGAGATACGGCCGTAATGTGGGTGCCACTGGAGAGCAGTGCCTGTTAGGGTTTGTGTCATTTTGTCTCAGAATTGCCCACCCAAAGGCCCCGTCCTCTCTAGTACTGCTTCTTGTTGGTGAGCCGCTGAATAATTCAGCAGTTTTAGATGTAAAGGAGATTGCTTTAATTCCTTGCGAGCAGGTTAATGTCGAAGCTTGTTGCAGCATTAAACGCAGGCAGTAATTTATAATTTCAGCACAAGCACAGCAAATAAGCACATGATGTCGTATAGTTAGTGTATTGGATTCATGGAAGAGGGTGGTGTGGCTGTGTGTGTTTTAATCTAACTGTATGCTACATTGCGTGAGCTTGCTGTAAGTGTGCACCAGCATGGTGTTATGAAATGTAGCCAGTAAAAGTGGCCGAGTTGCAGTGTTGTGTTTGCCTCCGTTGCAGGCTGCCGCTGCTGCTGCCTCCCCTCCTGGCTCCAGCACAAGCACATTCATTTAGAGATAAACTTTAATTGGACTCAGAATCAGGGACAGAAATCTCCAGTTGCATAAATATTTTAGAGGAACGCATTGGACAAGTCTGCCTATCTCACTGTTATCTGTCTTTTTTTGTCTCTTTTGTTTCTCTTTTTCCCTCTCACTCGCATCCTCCTGTCCCTGTGTGCAGGTGCACCAAAGCATGCATTTACTATACACACACTCACACACACACACACACATACTGAGGCTGTGCAGGATTCTGAGAAGCTGTAAAGCTTTTTTTCCTTTGGCCATTAAGGACTGGATGAATTATTGGCACCAAATCACTTGAGGAATCCATTTTACTTACACACTATGCACACGCTTGCATGCAAAAGCTGGCAAGCAAACACACATGCACATATACGATGTCTTTTAAACTGGGGCGCTATCGTAATGGGGGTAATGATTTTTGCATTATTAATGAACCAGGCTTCATACTCATCTTAATTGAAAATGTTCTTTCATCTTCAACACTCGCTCATTTATCTTCTCCCTCAATGCAAGTGATGTAATACATACACTGACAATAGCACATAATACACACACATATAACTGGCACACAGAAAAGCGCACATGCATGCACACTTTTCAGTAATTCTTGTAACCAGCCTTTTTAATCCTAATGGTATCTTCTCTGGAATTCTCTAATTCAAAGGCAATGCCCAGTTTGTATGCAAATTGGTAAGTTGAAATGAAGGTGAGAGGGGTGGATGAGGGCGGGGACGTTGGGATGAGAGAGGTTGAGCGTGAAGGTAGGGATTAAATGAGGGTCGAGTACAAGAAGGATGAATAGAAGATCGAATGAGGATCGATGAGGGGTTTAAG
The DNA here is from genome assembly GCA_029814665.1 of Acanthurus lineatus. Taxonomy (NCBI): domain Eukaryota; kingdom Metazoa; phylum Chordata; class Actinopteri; order Acanthuriformes; family Acanthuridae; genus Acanthurus; species Acanthurus lineatus. The sequence goes on from JAPZDV010000005.1 coordinate 6,983,788, forward strand.
CCGGAAGGTGTCACGGAAAGAAACCAAGGGAGTTAAACTCAGTGAGGGCTTCATTCTGTAGCTTCACCGCCCATCCTGTGGATCCTGTAATATGAGGGAGAGGGGTGAGGAAGCAAAGCAGGGGGTTTTAGGATAAAGGTAGAAGTAATTTTATGCAATTAACATCAGAATGTGCATGCTGTAATGCACATGTTTGTGGATGTGTGAACACTAAATCCTGTTGCTGTCTGTGTGAGAAGCATCTCGGTTGTTCGTCTCGCTACATAAGTGGTCACTGCAGATCTCTGACCTTGTTAACACACTGATAACACCTCCACTTACCACAAAAGAGATGAGTGAAAAAAACTGAGGAGTAAAAGAAGATGTGGAGAGAAAGAATGAATGGAAAAGGGGAGATGAAAGGAAAGCGAGATGAAAGCTGGATGAGATAAAATAGGAAAAAAATAGCGACACTTCAGTGGATTGAATGATAGGACTTACAGGTTTTTATTGACCTGTTCAACCTTGTATCAACAGACAAAAACCAGAAGAAGATGATGTTTGTGTGGATTGATGGATGGAATTGTTTTCAGCTCTTCATGGCAGGTTGCTTTCTTTCTTTGCAAGATTTGCTGGCAAAGCAAGATATATAAAAACACAAGAGTTACTATTGGAACACACTTTAGCTCTCTCTCCTGCCCTGTTTTTGTGTGTGTGTGTGCATGTGTGTGTGCGCTTTATGATTATGGGCATGGAGCCTGGGTCTAAGCCTAGGGCGGTAGTGTCATTAACTTCTCTGGCCCCGAACGTCACTCCCACTGGAGATGTCTCTTGACTGACTGGGTAGATGGATGGGTCATTGCCTCCATCCCTCTCCCACCCTCTCTCTCATTGTCAGTTCTCCTGCTATCACCTTGATTTAGCATCACATTTCTTATTCAACCGTGGCCATGATTTTATTTTTTTATTTTATTTTTTTATTATTTTTTTTAGACATATAATTCTTCTTAGACCGGGTTTTACTTTTGGGAGAGGTCAGAGAATGACAGAAACCCAACAAGAGAGGCAAAACAAACATGGACATATGCAATTAAATGTAAAATATGTATTATTCTGCATTTTAATGTCTAAAAACAACTATGTTTTTTTGTATTTTGTAGAGTTGTATATTTACATGATTCCAGATGTTTCCAGCCGTGTATAAACAAAGAGATCACAATTTTATTTAAGGGAACGGTGCTTTATTTTTAATCAGCTGTCCCTAACTTCCATGATAACACGAGTCATCGAGTGAAAAAGGAAGGTAGCAAATTAAACATAATGTAAATAAAACTTTAATAAATTACCTCGCCTGTTAACTCTTCTGCCTGAAGTTTTGAAGTAGATTTTCAATGGCAATGGTGGCTGTTTAACAATACAGAAAACAAATCCCATGATCCCATGCTACTTCACAATGTCATCAAACTACCTGTTTTGATTTCATTGTTTTAACAGAGACTTCTTGCTGCAGAGATTACATATTTAACTCCTGAGCAAAAAGCACAGGGGTTGTCTGCAGAGATGACATACAGATTCACCGAGATGCTTAATGTCACAGATAAATAAATCATCCCAATAAATTATAAAACCTGGTAAATAATGAAAAACACTGATAACCAGAGTTACACACTAGTTTATAGAAACTGACTTGACAGCCGAGTATGGGCCCGTGCATATAGCCATGAATATTGTATACTGTGTTCTCCATCAGAATGCCTCATACTTTATACACATGGCTGTTCGGCACCATGGATAGCTTCATGAAAAGAGCCACAGTGGAGGACAAATCAGAGCTAAAGGGCTGATCTGCAGGGATCAGCTCACTTACACAAGTGAACACAACACAGCAGAACTCTTTTCTTAAACGTTCGTGTTGGTAGTCTCTATTAAAGACCCCATTTCCCTCTTTGTGTCCCCGTCTGCGGTCGGATGTGATGTTTTTGGAGTTTTTACCCCGAGGCTGTAAGTTGCACGCCTGGTAATGGAGGTCATGAGAAAGCTTCGTTCGCAAACCCCGAGGACATAAAATCCAACGGCCCACTAAACTTTTGAAAAGACAGCTCAGTGTCGGGAAGTTTTTCAAGACCAGGGGTTGGGGGGGAGCTGGATGTTTCCCTGGACTAACAATGTGGTCTGTTTGCTGTGAGGCTGCATCTGTTAAAATCTTGAAAAAAAAAACAGATTTTTATCAAGCTCAGACATGGCCTGTCAATGGCATCTGGCGTCAGATGAAAATAAAATGAATATAATAACATTTGTTGTCCTGGAGGGTGAAGACTGACGTTGTAATTTTTTCTTGAAATTTGGAGGGCTCGATGTGTGAGGCCTCCCAGCATTCCCTGCCCAGACCTTAATTTGTGCCACTGCAGTCCTTTTTACTGCTAACTTGAGTATGGGACTGGGGGCGGGGGATGTCCCTCTGAAAATACATATGTGGCCACCACCTACAGCTTCACCATGAGGGCTCTCCGTCTAGTTTTTTTGTATTTTAGAAAAGTATACAGACCTTAGAGAATGGCTTTTTAAAAAAAAATTAGTTTACAGAGACACATAAAGCGGAATAGCTTCTTTTTTATTAATAAAAACATCTTTAATCCTTCCCATTGTAGCCTGTGTGTTTGGATTACCTTGTTATTGAGAGCATCTTTGTGTGTCGTTGAGTGGAATTTAATGCCCTTGTTTTGTCTCCTCCGGTCCTCCTCCTCCTCCTTTTTTTTTTTTTTTTTTTTTTTGTGTCTCAGGCCGCGAGAGGGAAGAGGGAGAGGAGCATGGGTGATAATGACTTGTCAAATTAGAAGCGATGGAACCTGCAGCGAGTGTAAACACAATTCGGAATGTTCAGATGACATTTTCCAGGCTGTATTTCTACTGGGGGAGATTAGCAGAGTGACAGCTCAGCCTGAATCTCATGGATCGCAGCTGCACAATGGAGAGCACCAGCACTCACACACACACACACACACCGACACACACACACCCCCACAAACATAGACAGAGTGAGAACAAATTACTGGCATTTTAATACTGCACAGCAGACTGACACCTGCACAGGCAAACACAGAGATTTTCCTCACAGAAAGAACACATGCGCACACACACACACACACATTTTGCATTTGGAGATCTTGTGATTTGAAATGCTTCGCTTCCTTCGGGCTTTTTCTTGCCAGTCATGGTCCAGGGGGCTTGGCTCAGCCACTCACAGTCTGTGTATGGATTCATGTCTGCCCACACCCCGTCAGCATGATGGATGGTGTTCACACACAGCCTTGACTTTATAACTTATAGGGACTTTATTTGCATGTGTTTCCATCACCAGTAAAACTGCACATGATGTAGGAGAGCTGTAGACTTTTTAGCTGTTAAGATATTAAGGGTGCCTGTTTCTCAATGTTTTATTTTACGCATGGCAATCCTGCGCAGCAAAGCAGCAGCCATGAGCGGTGTTGCTCATTTCCCAACTTCGCCTATGAAATAAAGAGCCATTTACGAGGAACAATGTCCCGGCCACCGCGTCTCCCTCTATCCTGCCCTCACTATTGGAGAGATACTATTGAGAGTCCCCAGCGCATCAATTTGGGCCTCAAATGACTTTCCCCAGCTGGCCAAATCCTGACAAGCTTTCTGTTCTCCTTAAAAAGAGCCCTTTATCATCAAGAGAAAGGAAGAAAGGATGAGCGAGAGAGAGAGAGAGAAGGAGAGAGAGAGAGTGAGTAAAGTCAAAAAGCTAATGTCTCGGTGACACCCTTTCTCACACAACAGGGGAAATTTCTGTTCTATAACAGGTTCTGGTTAATTTGAAGTCAATTGGAGAGTTATTAAAAGGATCTGAGTGAGCTGTGCTGAACTTGGTCAAGGGCAACAAACTCACCCTGGTTTCTATATGAAACAATAGAAACAGGACCGTCACCTTCAAGCAAACTTGAAAGTTTGTATGATGTGCCTGTAAACTACTTTTAATGATGTACTTTATATGTAGACGGATTCCGAGCGACTTTATTTTTTTTGTTGTTGTTATTTTAGTCTCAAATATGTTTGCTTGCAGTTTCCTTCTGAGCACCTGCTTAGAGTCTGTGGGGTAAATCTCATTGTTGAGGATTTGCTTCATTATTATTAGGTATTGTTTTTGGTTTATCTCTCAAAGCTTCATGTTGCCTTTGAAATTACTCAGCCAATATGTATGCAAATGTTAACATCTACTGCCAGAAATTAGATTGACTTAATTTCCCCACTGTTCCTGCATCCTTTCTGTGGTCCTCAGGTGCAGGCTCAGTGGTTTAATGTAACATTGTAGTGCATTGTGGAATAATTTACAGTGCATGCCCTACAAATAATGTCAACAATGAGAAATAATAAAGCAAGATGCAGAGAAATGAAAGCTCTGATTTAATTCACATACAGCTGGATATCATGAGTTTATTGTACTAATGTTGACACACACACACACGTACGGCAAAATGTATTTTTCTGAGCGGAAGTGAATAGCGACAATGGCCTCATTTTATAGGGGGGCGCATAGGAGGTAATCAGCTATTCATTGTGTTTAAAAATTATTTTTGTGATACTTTATTGCACTTTCCACATTCTTGCCAAACAAAACGTGCACAATTACCAAAACACAACAGAGTTATACAGAATAACAACCTGGAGAAATAAAATGAAAAAAGATGTGCATATTAAATAAAAAGAAGAGGGAAAAAAAGACAAAGTGATGTAACATCACCATTGTAGCATAACAGCTTATACAGCAGACATTAAGGAAGTTAGTCATCATGCATTTACTCATTACCAAGGTTACTAATAGTGGTGTTCATCCTAGCCTTGCACAGTCTGAAACAGACCTTTTCTAACCTGTAAAGAGACAGTCGATGTCCACAACCTTCCAAAAGGTAACAGGCAAGTGTTTCTGAATGTTTAAATTAGAGCTAAATCAAGACAACACGTAGGAGCATCCTGCTGTGATGAGGTGTAAAAGATCTTTGTTCTAGGCACAGAGACTGGGACATAATAAAATTATAGTAACATTTACTAAAGGCTGAAGTAAAAGGAAACTTCCAAAACACAAGAAAAAGAAAACAAAATGGTACTGGGATATTATTGGAGCAGCAGTTTTAGTAAGAGGTCAAAGTAATTTTTGCTGCTTTAACATGAAGTTTTAGTTGATTTTATTGAAATAAAATGCCATTATTTTATGTCATTTAGTCATTCTCCAAGCGTAAAATCTGCATCTGCCATGATTTGGGGTATATGAGAGGCCGTAAATAGAAAATATAAAGTTACCATAGACACAAATAGCCACACTATGGGCTGAAATTTTTGGTCTCTCTTTTTTATTTTCAATCTACATCAGAAATTGGCTAATTAAAGTTTCCCAATTAAGCTATGTGCAATTTCTGTTTTGCAATACGTGGATATATGGAGTTATAAAGGGTGTTTTTTAAATAAAATATCTGTATAAAGTCTGTGTGTGACACCAGTTAGGAGTTCGATTTTCATGCAAATTGCAGCAATTGGACAGTAAAGGATTTAAAACAGTTAAATTGCCTTGATGAGCTGTGTGTCATAATGGATGCTGCAGCTGCTGACTGTGTTGGTAAATCGGCCAAATCAGCAGCCAAACTACAATAACTCAATTGTTTTTGTATTTAGAACACCAGGACACACCTGAACCTTTCACCTTACTCAGTATCTTCGCCTCACATCTCTTCCTCTCCAGTATGAAAATATTCTCTGTGAGTTATGATGAGAGAAACTGCAGAGGAAATTGAACCGAAATCAACAACAAGCAGAAGAAGAGGCAACTTTCTACAAACAAAAAGAACCACATACAGAGTAAATAACTCAGTGTTTCTTTGAACATCAGCAAAAGCCGTCAAATTTGGGTTACAGCAGCCTCGTCTGGCGGTTGGCTGTCGGGTGGAGGTTTGTGTCGGTGGGTTGCTGTATGGCAGCAGGCCTGACAGACATGCCGCTTGTTTGCTTTGCATATGCAGGCTTCACATCCAATCCACCGTCATCAAATGTCTCCATCTCTGTTTGTTTTTCAGGCTGCTTCTCCAATCCTTACTCATAATTATATATGTGTATTCTTTCCCACACACCTGCTAGAGTTTAAACTCAAAAACACATAGAAGCAGTGGCAATAGATTGGTACATGTCTGCAATAGATAAGATGGCTAATCGTTGATTGATCTGTTAAACATTTGGTCTCAGAGAAAGATATCTCTACAACTACCAGCCAGATGACATGAAATTAAATACTGACTCGCATTCCTACCCCCAAAATTGCTCATTTTGCTCAATTTCAAATGGTTTTACAATATTCAATATTAAATTTAAGAAATGGGAGTAACATATTGTTGTAACTGACTGGTTTCTGTGAGAAAGAAGATTATCTATTTAAAGTTAAATTTACTACGCAGTTTACCACCATCTTTGGAAAGAATTTTTTAGGATTGGTTCACATTTGCATATAAATGAATAATAGTAAACTGTCAGTGAGAGAGAATGATTTCAAATGAGGGAAATGTGGAGTGGCAGAGCACAGGAGGAGAGATTAAACAGAAGGATATCAGGTTACTTAGATTGGTGCAAGAGACCAAGAGAGTGTGATACACAAACATTTAATGCACAAGTATGCAGCAGTGGCATATAATGTGTAATGCATGTATAAAAAAATCTATGTCACTAAAGTTCCTCTCTGAACACTTTTAAAAGTAGGTTAAAGTGCTCTGTTGTGATTATGATTCATTTACAGGGTTTTCCTGCATAAACAACTTTCTTATAGTCAATATCAGAGAATATCAGTTTCAGTAAACTGATAAATTAGGATTATTTATGATGTTAGACTTATATCTCGGGAATCTTTGTTATTGTTTATCCATGTCAGTTTCTGTTAAACCAGATGTCAGACTGTGGATGGAAGACAAACTTGGAGCTAAAAAAAAAGAAGCCAGGCTTCATTAACTGTGGCTGTTTGTTAAGGATCAAATATGGATGACACAGATGCTCACTTTCCTTATCAGGTTCTAGATTGCTCAATCTTTTAGCAAATGGCATTTAGACTTCAAAGGCCTCAGTAACTGTGTTTACAAAATTTCATTTTCAGCTCTTTCTTAACTGAATGAATTGTCAGTGACTGTGGAAGTAAATGGATCTGACATGATTCTTTTTATATGATATCATGTTTGACATTAGGATGATTATTTAATCTTTTTTTTTTTTAGTTTTTGCACTAATAAAATTAGAGCTAATATGACAAAGGACAAAAATAAACAGCAACATAGCAGAAAAGCTCTTGCATTAGCTTACATTAATTCAAGCTTAACAAGCGTTGGCTCATTCACAGCTGTTGCTATCGGCTAACTTGTAGCAACCTGTCACATTAATACAGGTAACACTGAATGCTCTGATCATGTCAGTGATATTAAGGAGAGATCCATTTTTTCCCAGCAGACACCATGTGTTGCTCAAGTTTTTTCAGAGGTTGCACTGATTTCCCATTTGCAGAGAAAGATGGTTCAACGAGTTGACATGATTAAAAAAGCACTAGTCACACCTCCAACAATAGAAATTTATTCTGAAACACACAGTGGAAATAATGTATTTATGTTGGTTAAATTCTCAAATGAAAAACCCTCCTCATGTTTCCACATAAACTGTACTTGATGTTCAAATCTTTAGTGGAAAAAGGGACTTGAGTTAATGGTTAATGGTTGTTGGTAGTTGCGATGATTTTTTTCCCAAGGTCTGTTTCTTTTCAACCTAGGAAATGCTTTTTTCAGTATTTTCACTTCTTGTAGCATTTCTAATCAGAGTAATGCAGTTAATTAAAGTGACACAGAAATCACACAGATTAGATGTTATGAACACCTACCTTGGTTCTGAGGATATGAAGTCCCAGCCTTGGAAAAAAAAAAGACTCAAAGTCAGAGAACACACAGGGACACACAGTGTTGTCTACAAAGCCAGTATTTACAGAGAAATACTGGGGTTTCGTCACCGCAGGTTAAGACTGAATTGTGATTATTACCTGAGCCCATTTTGAAAAACTAATGCAACAATATCCTGGTGTACTCTGTATATCCAACAATCACATATTACCTCTGTGCAGAGGACTTACAACAGTAATGTGTGCAGCGCAGGAGAATAATATGTAATTTGCCAAAAGATTATGGGTGGTCTTTTTATCTTATCCCAGGGCTTACTAGTGCAGTGAACCATTTACGATAGATTCTGCACAATTACCTTGAGGGGTCAGCACAGCTCTTAGCCACAGTACCCGCACTTGTGGAGCCAGAAAACCATGGAGATCTTTTGTACGTAATTAGCCTCTGTCAACCAAAAATAGGTGAATTACTATTGTGGATAATGTTGGTCATGTCTTTGCCTCTGGGGTAATTGGTTACACAAGATGTTTCCTCTGCAATCTGTTTTTTATGGAAACACACTCTACAAAGCTGAACAAAGATTAAAAAAAAAATAAAAAAATTCTATAACTGTACAAAAGATCTGTTAGAAATCACCGAATAGACCGTGGAGGAGGGAAAACGTCAACACCAAGCTAGCGGGAAGGATAGGGAGATAGAGATGAAGTCATGTGTGCAGAGTGGGTGTAAATTGAGAAAGAGAGAAAGACAATGAGAGAGACAGAAAGTTATTAAGAGTCCTTATCCACATATAGATCGTTGAATGTCTTCCTGGCCTGCAAGAACCCTGCCGCCCACCCAACATCTGATAACTGCACTTCATTAGGAGAGCAGGTAGTGATGAGAGAAAGAGAGGGCGACTTCTGAGGGCGACATGAGATCCAGCTAGAGACATGGAAATAGGAGAGTGAGGCACACCCGAGTTAAATACTGTGGGGGATAATGGGGATAATGGGAATTTAATTATAAAGGAAAGAAAAACAGGAGTTGACTCAGATGATGTGCAGACAACTCTGCAGTTGTCATTGTTAGTGTGCATGCTTGTATGTGTGGCTCCATGAGTTTTTTATGCATCAATGTGGGTACATTTTTAGTAGCTCAGGGGTCTGTGTTTATTGCCTTCGTAAGATGGACAGGTCTGCCTTGATGCTTACTGTAATAAGGTTTCTGTGAGAAAAAACACACACACAGTATCTTGTAGCTTGGCATCCGCCAGCCATACTTATGACCCTGTGCATGTCATGTGATGTAGCAGTGAAGTAAAGAGGTGCTGCAGTGAGATTTACTGGAGCTCATGCCAGTCTCCTTCAGCCTGAAAGCCATGCAGGACCACATCCGCTTGGGAACATCCTTTACATTATGTTCCAGATGTCCCAGAGGTGCAGGCAGGAAAAGAGTGAGATCATGTATTTGTGCGTGTCAATGTGTATGTGCTGTCAGCAGAGAGAGAGTGAGAGGTGAGGACTGCAGTATTCCTCCAGCGGGAAGCATTGATTTTTGGCCCAGCGTGGGGATGTGGGAAATGTCAACCTCTAATTGAGTTGATAAAACCGTTTTGAGTTTCAGACGTAAATATGGTTTCTACCACAAAAGGCCACTGCATTAGACAACTCCCACTGGGAGGTCCATTGGGAAACACAAGGCTGCTCATTGTGTGTTTACATGTGCACGGCCTTGTGTTCACATCCTGCATGGTTAAAGCAAATTACAGGCAAACTGCAGCTGAATAAAATGTTTTTCTTTCATTGTGAATCTGATATGAGCTCATTAGAATAAACAGTTTTTGCTGTGGCAAGGAGGGCAGAAATGGAGAGCATGAGAGAGAGGCAGAGGTCATATCCATTAGAGGTGTGGAGGGTGAGCAAAGTAGAGACTGAATGAAGCCTCCGCTGTCCCTGCTGATTAGCAGATTGATATGCAGCGAGGGCAGAGGATTTACCTGCAGCCTTCAGTGGAGATTCATGCTGATGTCAGAGGTGGAATAGACTGTCCCATGGCTTAGTGTTTCTCTGACTATTATTCTGTATTTAAAGCTGAGATGTTCACAGGAGATAGATGCACAAAATGGAATTGAGTACTCCTATTTTTGAGATAACAATGGAAACCTCACAACTCAATTACCAAGTAATACAGTTTGTCTTACACACTGAAATGCTCTATAGATTTTGGGTGTAATATAGCAGCAAACAACTATTTGCTCTGTAAAGATCAGGGTTGGACTTGAATATTCTTTTGTTGCTTTACCTTTCAATCTTGAAACTCAAATATTTGTTTTTTTATGCTTAATGTAGGTTGTCTACAAATAGGGAAAAAAAAGATAAAAAGAAATATATATTTGGTAACATGTTCATTTCAGTTTATTGTGAATATTTAATAAGTCTACAACTTATCCAAGATGAGAAAAATTGTCACAAGCTCTTATGCAGCGAATATGAGCTGGTTCAACCAAACCCAAAAACACATGTTGCAGAGTAGTACAGTTCCTCTGAGCTTAGAACAGAGAAATGGCTGGGTCCTTCCTTTCACCCTTTCAGTCCCAGCACATCCCCCACCCTTTAGCTGAAGCCTCAAGCATTCACTTCTGATTTGTGTCAAAGATCAAGACCCCAAACATTATATTCTAGACTACTGTAGTAACAATAAAGCAGAGTGATGTGATCCTAAGCAATACATTGCCTTCAAAATAATGTTTTAGGAGCATGATAGGGATAGCTAGCAAGCTAATAATTAGATTATATGGATTAAGGCCATTTGGAAGATCAGAGAAAAGGTTTATTACCAAGCTGAATGCATTAATAATTTTACTGAAATAAATCTATACTTTAAAAATCAATACTCCAGCTAACAAGATGTTTGCTTACATATCCATCCTCTGGCTTGCTTAATGTACTAACTGCATCACTTTACATTGTTCGCAAAAGGGGAACTTTATTAAGTTTATCTTGTGTATGCGTTCAGGGGGAAAAAAACATATAGGGAGGAGAACAAACACCAAGGGCGAGGAGAGGTGTGGCCGACACACCCATTTGTTTTCGTCTGACATGCTAACGCTCTAGTGCGACATCTAGCGGCTAAAAATAAATCCCACTAGAGCCTTTAAATTGTTAATAGCGCTCATCAGTTAGATGTTTAACAGTTTTGTAATCAAGTTTAAAGTTGTGAGGTGTGCATGTGAACACACATGAGAGTGTGTGCTTGCATCTATAGGGGCTCTGCTCTCATTATTAGGAGTGATAATTAGACAGGGTTTAACACATTACACCCTGCACACACACACACACACACATGCACACATGCACGCCCTCACACTTTCAGCTTGTCTTACACTCATATGTGAGCACACACACACATTTGTTGCTAAGCCTACTGGTAATTAACAGACATAATTAGGCAGACAACTATTCATATAGGAATGCACACTCATGCAAACACGCACAAGGACACACATTACTTCCCTGGTAATTAAGAGTATTAATTACAAGCATAGCTGTCCCTGTGAGGCTCTGTATCACTCACAGACTGGCACACAGCAGGGTTCTTATTACTCTATCTCATCACACCATCACCACCTCTCTCTGTCTCTCTCAATCTCTGTGGGTACACATGCCCTAATACACACCTGCTAAACAAATGGTAGCTAATTAGTCAGAGACTGATAGCTGGCTATGGGTTAACCAACATTAGCTTGGGAATTGAGAGAGATCTACTCAGTAGAACAAGAACGGACCTGTGTGCCTGAGGGACTGTATCAGTGTCTTTGATTTCTGTCAAATGGCCTTTCAGCTGCTGGGTCCTGCACGTGTTCTATTCACAAATTATGCTGGTAGATACAGTTTCCATCTCTATGTAAACTTGTGTTTCATCTGTAGATTGAACTACAAAACTTTCACTGTGCCATACACACTAAACAAGGTGGACAAGTAGGCCAAACTCTCAGTCTAGTCCGTGTAGAGCATCTTTAGTGAGCAGGATGCAGCTCATAGTGATTGGAAGACAGCTCAGCTAGCCTGTTAGCTCAGGACCAAAACTGTGTGACAGAGAACCTGAGGATAAATATCCGTCCATAGAAGAGTTAGACAAGGAACACGCCTTGCATCAAAAGCTCCAGGCGTATTTCCAGTTAATGAACTGGGCTTGCACTCTCTGGGACTGGAGCTGTGGTGCACCCTCAGCACTTGGAGGAGCCTGACATCATTTATGGAGATATTTTACAGTTCATTCCCAAATTTCACAGTGGTTGCGTGTTTAGATATTGCAGGATAGCGTCTGAGCTGTTCTCTGCAGAGGCCGAGGTGGCACACATGCCCCGAATGTGTGAGCAGTGTCAAGAAAGCAGGAGAGCAGAGGAGAGATGTGTCTACCACAGGCAATGCATGGGAAAATTTGCTATCCTCCAACAAGCTCACACACAATATTGGAGCAAAAAGATGTTGTGCTACATTAATGTCCATGCAGTATACACTTTAACACATTTCATTGCTAAAAAGGCTATTTAAATGAATGTTTTCTAATAAACAAGGAAAGGAGTATTGTTGTTTTTATCCCTCCTATATGTTGTTAAAAATACAAAGAAGATGAATATAACTGTAAAAAGTTTTGCTGCAAATTTAGTTTTTCTATATGCTATAATCTCATTAAAACCAGCTCTGTTTGCACTCATGCATTTGTTATTTATTATTTATTAACCAATATTTTAGTCATACCTTAGCAATGTGTTAACGAATGTCTGTTTCTTTCTTTGTGTTTCTCTGTAGTGGACGGCTGTACAGATTGGTCAGTGGACTACCTGAAGTACCGGGTGCTGCAGGGTGAGCCGGTGCGGCTGAAGTGCGCTCTTTTCTATGGTTACATCCGGGCCAACTACAGCCAGGCACAGAGTGTGGGCCTTAGCCTCATGTGGTACCGCAGCTCTGGCCTGGGCCACAGTGACTTCGAGGAGCCCATCTCCTTTGACGGCGTACGTATGAGCAAAGAGGAGGATGCGATCTGGTTCAGACCTGCTGAACTCCAGGACGCCGGCCTCTACTCCTGTGTCTTACGGTAGGATGGAAATGGTGCCTTGACTTTAACAAGTTGTCTAATTTTTGCTTTGCTGTTTACTCTAAGATGTACTTTGACATTTTGGGAAATCAAATCACTTATTTGTAAAGAGTTAATTAAGACAAATTATAACAACTCACATATTTGTGCCTTAAATATTGAGCTGAAATCTTAAGGCTGATTAAGCTAGCTTAGCATACAAAATGGAAGCAGGCAGAAACAGTTAGCCTGGCTGTCTCCAAAGTTTTAATGTACTCCTACCAACACCCTGAGACTTAGTAATTAACCTTTTTTATCAATTGAGGCCATACACAGACTGAAATGTAAAAAAGAGAAGTGATGTTTTAAAGGAGCCTGACATGCTGCAGCTGGCTGACTATCCCTCATGCTAAGCTAACTCAGTTCTTTTCGATGTGATTAGTCCTGATCTTTTCACCTATCACAAGCATACAAACCAAATGAGCATATTTCCCAAATCTATGACCTATTCCTTTAAATCATGAGAAACATTTCTATATCCTTAAAGGTGACTTTGGCTGTGTTCAAAACTGTCTACAACATTATATTAATAAAAGCAGAATGCAGTTTACAGTACATGATGCTTATTACATTTCATAGTAGTTTGCAGTATAAGACTGTTAAATGGGTTTATTTTGCAGTATGACAAGCCTGGCTTTGACAGTTTCTCCTATTGAAATTGTAACTAAACATTAAGAATCAAGCCATTTTAACTATGCAGCATTCTCTTATGCTGTAAAAAGACAAGTTATAGGTGTGACTTTTTAGTCTTTCCCTGTTTATAACATTTACCTGAGAGATGGTTATACCTACCTGGTAATTAGAAGGACCCAGATACAGGCATTTTGTTTCATTAACTTTGCTCCACTGCCAATGTTTGTGAGTCGGAGCTTGTTCTCCCAGTATTTCTGTTGCTATGGAAGCGTGAAGTCACCCTTGTTATCCTTGTTTTAATCAAACTGGGAGCCTTTTCATAAAACGCGCTGAGTGATGGTATTATTGTTTGTGTTCATCCTGATGTGGTCGTATCGTGAACATGTATCCCGACTGACAGCTGTACAAAAATTAAAAATATCATACTGAGCTTGGCTTTTCTCTGCTATTGTTGCTGTCTGCTACTGCTGTTGACCCGATTTTTCCAAATCACTTCTATCTCTGCAGTACTTTTGGCATATTGCAGATATTGCTGTTGTTTGCAAACCTCAAACATGCTACATTTTGGTCAAATCACTGCATCCTGATAGTATAGCAGGTGTTTTTTATATATTGCCATCATAGGGTAAGCTAATACTAAAACTGACCTATGACTAATGACTTACCAAAACTGTTAGTTTCCATTATTTGAAAAGATCTTTGTGTTTGCATTTTGTGCATTTGTGTGTGTGTGTCAATGTGTGTGTGTGCCAGTGAGAAGGCGTAAGCCAGTGAACTATAAGCCATGTGAAGTGTGGGAGGAGAGATGTATAGACAAAGAGAGTTAACTCAATACAAACACAAGCAAAAAAACACAAAACCACACGCAGACACACCTAATATAAGATGCATAATTATGTGGCAGTAACTTATTAACCTTTACAGTGGAGAACATCCTTCAATTAACGCCTCATTGCAGCGCTTCATTTCAGAGAGTTTTTAATAAACTCAGTTAAAGGCCTCTTAAAGACCCAGAGAGGCTTGCAGGATACACTGAGTGTGACTGGGGGAGTGTATTTGTGTGTGATGATACCCCAGCCTGTACTTAATTTCATTACAGCACTCTGTAGGACCAACCAGGCACAAAGCCATGCCACTGTTGTGTCCGTATAAAGTGATATTGTGTTTGATTTTTTTACAGTTTCTTCTACCAAACCTTTATTCCCATATAGATGTTGTATTTGACAGTTTAGAGTAAAGCTTAAAATAAATTTACAAAAGTACTGTCAAAGTGTAGTTTTCAAAAACACTATTTTACTTGAGTTATTCAATTTTGCACTTCTTTATATTTCAAGTCCACTTCAGTTTTGAAGCAGACTGCACTTTTCACTCCACTAAATTTATTTGAAAGCATTAGTCACCAGTTTTTTTACGGATTTAGATTATTAATATAAACAATAAAGCATCTATTAAATTACTATTATTGTTGGCTTAGATACACAAAAAATATAAAGCTGTGAAAGTTAGCTCCACCTTTATCAGCTACAACTTTAAAGTGATGTATTACTATTTATAATCCAGTAATATAAGGGAATACAGTAAAACAAGTGCATAGTGATCACGTCTGCCGGGGTCATATTTTTATCATTGTAAGCTGAAGATTATAATAAGTGTTTTTTTTTCACATTATATGTATTTTTTTTTGCAGTTTACCATCTACTTGACATTTAAATAATTAATTCAAAAGAGATATCTTTCCTGTTCACTGAATCTGAACTCTAAGGATCTGCTCTGGGGTAAATAACATGGGCCAACATTATTAATCCACTCTGTGAGGTGCTTTTTCCTGCACATCACGAGCAGCCGTGACTGTTCCAAGTTAAAAAATATTAAGTTTTGCTGCTAATTCTCACTGGCTTTTTTTTGGCAGATGTGTGCTGATGAGACTTTTTTTTTATAAAAAAGCAATGACTTCTTTTTTTCCCCATCATAATCCTAAAATTAGTTGTCATTTATAAAAAAAAAATCCTAAAATGAAGTAGGTGGACTTCTGGATTACTCTTAGTAAAATTTTTAAACAGCATTTGTATATAATTCTCTCGCAAGCTTTAAGATTCAAATAAGCAGTTGAACACTGTAACTGTGATCATTATAAGTGGTTTCCACAGAGCCTCTTTACACTATAGTATTGCTACTTTTACTCAAGTAAGAGATACTGGCTTACTGTAACTCTGTAGAGCTAGAGATGTAAAAAAAAAAAAAAAAAAAAAAAATTGCCCCCAGCTCTGTGTTTCTCAGTCTGCTCGCGTTGAGCTGAGAAGATTTCAAACTTCTCAGATACTCTAATCAAAACACTGCGAGAGATTTGCCTCTGAGCTGAAATCAATTGTCTTTTGTTAGGGAGTAAGCTTTTGAGTCTTACATTCTCCACATATGACCCAAACACTCTCCCCTAAAACTCCCTGCAGGCAAAGAGAGGAACTCCTTCGTCTCTAAATCACCCACTTCTAGTTTCAAACAGCAAACCTTTGTTATCCAAACCTCAGACATCTAAGTGACACCTAATATTATAGCAATCCATAATGACATCACTGAGGATGGACAAATATTACTCAACCGCATGACAGAAAGACTAAATCAGTGCTTGTCTGATATATTATCATCAAAAATTGGATATACACAGCTGGCATCATGAAGGTGCTTTGTGACAGGACCAATGTATTGTTTGATATTCAAATGACTTATTATATCTGTCTAATGAACTGGCGGCTCAGTATGCATAGCAACCCCAAACTACAATCAGTTACTCATTTGTAAGGAATATCATCATTAATGCATGCAATTAAAAGCACATTACGTGTCCCTGGAACAGTATAGCCTTTTAGAATGAGCATGCACAGGATGTGTCATAATTCATAAATGTTATTTCGGTGTAAATTAATCCTTAGACCTCACTGAGTGGCTTCAGTGACTGTGTTTACAGATTAAGATTTAATTTGTTTTTGTTTGAAAAAACTGAAAAGTGGCCAAATGTCAGTAATTTAATTGCGATTAAAACATTGTGAAATTAACCAGGGAATTCTGTTTATTATCACGTGCAATGCTTCTCTCCATACTGTTCCACCAAGATGGTTAAAACGAAACAATAAAAAAAACAAGTCTGGTACAAAAACCTTGCTGCAGCACTGTCATGTTCCTTCTATATACAAGAACATGAAAAATCATGAGACATGGGACATTAGGGACTAGGATGAGAAGTAGCTTGCAGCTATAATCTTGTACAAATCATGAAATGGTGACATTTATGTTTGTGCTGTGTCTTGTCCCTTTTTAATAATGTAAATAACTGTATAAATAATAATCCTGAAGAAGTTGCAGTGACTGTTAATAGTTATTCAGCTCCTCCAGCTTGTGGATTTTATTATTTCAATTCCTTAAAATTCACATAAATGTTGTTTAATTTTTAGAAAACATCAAAACATATTACCCAGACAGTGACAGCTGCCCTTTTTATCTATTACACTATTTACAAGTTGTCCCTTCTTTACAGAAGTCAGCCATGTTTTTACCACAGTAGAGAAAATGTGCTTATCTGTGGTTTTGTCAGTTGAGGTACTGCAGAAGTGAGCGCTAATGTGCACTGCCTCTGTAATGTAGCTACATCCCAGGGCTATGTGATGCATAGATATTTTTGACCACAATTACACAGTCAGTGGTCAGATTGAGGTGCTTGGGTTTCTGGGAGTCGGTATGAGATGGAGAATGCAACCAGAAAATTTGATGGTAGTGAGCTGTTAGGAAATGATGATGACCGCACTCTATGCTACAATGGTTTTATTGTGTCACAACACAAAATTGATGCAAAAACACCCTCAAAGTAAAGTAGATAGTCTTCAAAGCCATGGCCATTGTTTCATTTCAAATCTAGTGCGCTGGAGTACAAAATCCAACATAACAAAATAAAATGTGTCACTGCTGTAATACCTTCTGACTGCACCGTATATATGGCAGGATAGTTTTCCAGTAGCTTTAGGCATGTTGTGTACTATCTGAAAATGTAGGTAAATCCCTCTGTGTTAAGTTCAGCTTTTCACTGAAGCCCTCCAGATGTTTTTTTCTCAGAATAAGATATGGAGGAACACCAAAGAGTGTGTCTCTCAGTGCTGCATAAATGTGTGCATTTACTGTAGTCTTTTGTCCTTCTCTGTCTGTAAATTTAAGTCTAATCGGCGGTTTTTCATGTGAAGGTGACTTCATTTACATAGCAATCTAAATGTGCTATCTTTTTGCTACTGTTCTCTCTCACTCCTTTGCTCTTTCTCTGCCTCTCTTTCCCCCTGCGTGTCATCTCACACAAGGTCCGTAACATCGATTCAGATCCATCAATCTTTCTTCCTCTCTGCCTCGCTCTGTCTATCTCTCTCTCATACACACACACACACACACATACACACACTGCCGCAGTGCCTCTATGTTTCACCTGATCAATTACTTTATAATAATTCCAGTAATGAGTCTGTGTTCCGGAGTAGGAAAAACCATGTATGTTTCCTTCCCATGCTTACATTTCCCAACATGTGGGATAATAAAGTGTGGAGAATTGCAGCTAACGTGAGCCGCAGATTAATATCCAAAGCAGCTACACTCGAATAAAATGTGACAGACGTGAAAGACACCACAGGATGCATCGACCCCCGGCTGTCCATCAATCAAGCTGCACCACTGACATCTTCCCACAATGCCATGGGGTGCCTGCTGTGAATATTTAACATGTAGAGATGTCTCCTATTGGCTCCCTGGGGACTTTAATGGCTCAGGTGCACGGCTGTGAGAGGTCATTTCTGATCATCTCCTCATTATATCAACAAGCAAGGGGGGGCATCTCCACTTTGTAGCTTTGCAGGTGTGTGAATTTGCCAACATGTGCATATATGTGTTCACATGTGTTTGCATGTGCGTTTACGTTGTCACATTTGTTCTTTAAACAGATATATTGTCCAAGTGTACTCTGGAAGCCTACAGCATTGCATCTTCCTACTCTGTTCCCTTTAGATAAGAGGCATCGAGTCGATAATGTTAGATTCCAGCACCAAGAGGGCACACTTCTGTTGCAATATCTTGCATCTTACTTTTGCTTCCTACAGCATTTTCCAGATACCCTTTTAGTCATCGTCAATGTTGTAGAAGTATACAGTATCTTTTTTTATTTCTCATTCCAAGTAGCTATTCTCCTTCTGCTCCGCTCATCACTATCTCTGCATACTCCTTTATGCTGCATGTAGTCACATTTGTCTTTTCAAGCATGTGCATGCGTGTGTGTCTGCATCTGTGTTTTTATGGTCCCAGGGGGTCAGGAGTGTTTATACGAGAGAGGTGACTCCCTTATTGCTTCCATAACCTGAGTAGATCATATGAAACCCTGTCATTTACAGTGAATGGGAGCATCTGGTGAGCCGTAAATGCAATGTAATGAAATGAAATGAAAGCCCATATGGCTGCGCGCACAGTCTCCCGCCTGTCCGACTGGGTCAGATCATAGCCAGGCTGGGCCAGGCGTCAGAGAATAAAAATACACAGACAGACAGACAGACATAATAAAAGCATGTGGACTTTTAGTCTGCTGTCATTTTTATTGTTAGAACCAGGCCTCTTATTTCAAATTAAGCAAAAACCTAATGTTACGGGTAATGATACTTTAGATTACAGTGTGCTTTTGTGGCAACAGTTTGGAGGCATTTCCTCCACCCATCCCTCTCCTTTTCTGTTGCAGAAACTCTGATCAATGCCTTTAGCAGTGGCGGGCCGTGCATTTTACACCTAGGCATGGGCCTTGGCATGCCAACTCAAAATCTGATTGGTTGAAGCAACAGTTTGATCGACACTTATTTTATGCTACCGGGCCCGCAGAACTGATTGTGAAGGCCTCCAGGCAGATTTCTTTGACCCTGACAACAAATGATGGCTGAAATGTGATTGGTTAAATGCTTTAATATGAAACCAGGGGAAAAGCTATGAAAGGAAGTGGACAGACCATTTGGAATTATTCAGTAAGTATTCATAGACAAATGTAATTAACATCAGTCTGTGATTCAGATATTTTTAGGCCAGCAGAGAAGGCCTTGTAGGCCCTGACGGCCCGCCACTGGTGTGTAAACATGCCTCAATCATGAGAACAGACATCTGAGCTCTTTCACTTTCTTCATTATACCTTAAAAACTCAGTTGCATTCAGCACTGAGTCATACCTCTTAGCCACTTGAAAAATTATTGATTTCCTGCTTTATTGTATCCTGGTTCTGAAGCCGGATACTGTAGTCTTAACATGTTGTTTCAGGAGAACTCACTGTCAACGATTTCTCAACAATATTATCCTATCCTACGCTATCCTGGTTCCAAAGTCGGCTACTATACACCTATGATGTTGTGGCAGCTTTCCCATCACTGTAAAAGTACTTTATAAAAACACTTGGTTCATATTCTCAACAATATTACATGTAGTAAAGTCAACTCAATCCTTATGAAAGCAAAAATATTTTGTTGCCTAACTTGTCAGAATGTATACAAGCTCATAAAAACCAGTGTCACACTTTAACGCATAATGCACAGTAAAAAGTCAAATTTCTCTCCAGTCTTGTGCTAAAATTACAAACGTCACCAGAGGACGACTACCTCTGCTCCAGAAACGTAGCCCGCAGAAAAGAAGCAGAACTGTTAGACAATGATCTCTTTTAGGTATCAAAACAATCTTTATTGAAAATGTACATATCAGCACAGCAAAAAAATAATCACAGAGGGATAACATAGGAGGAATATGCTGAAACAAAGGGAAAAAAATTTAATTTGAAATTTAAATTTGCACACGTCTTCCAGAAACTGTTTGAGTTGTGATGCCATCAAGATACATCATCAAATGAGTGATGAGTGTTTTGATACTTTTCAAAAATATAATCTATTCAACTTTATATGAGTGTTTAAGGCACATTGTGTGACTTTTTGACTTATATTTAGTCAAAAAAAAATTACAAATTCAAATCACTTTGTGAGAACCTGCAGGTTTCCCAGCTCTTAACATAATATGTATACTTAATAGTTTTTTTGACAAACTCTTTATATCCAATATATACACTCAGATATCAAAAAATATTCCTATCAAGGAAAGAGACACCATTTCACAAATATACAATTTCAGAAAAACAAAGGATATAAAATATTTATCCTCCTAAAAGCCATTAATGATAAGATAATAACAAAGAAAAACAATTTTAGTGCAAAATTAAACCAATCTTGTACATAGGGGACCTAAATGAGAGGACACACATCTCAGAGTGAGTGAAAGAATGAGTGATACAGCAGTTATCTGGAAAATTGGAAACAGGAAACATGAAAGTCCAATTAAAACAATGACGCACAGAGCAAATGAACAATTTTCTGTTACTTATGAAAAACAAGCCAGTGTAATCCATCCTCAAAACTCTTTAGATTTGAAATGTCTGCTAAAAGCTGTTAAACAATGCTCTGTTGATACATATTTATGAAAAAGAATAAAGAGAAAAACAAATCAAATTACAAATTGGGTGTCATATGCTAAATTTGCAAGAGAATGTGTATTTCATAAGCTACTTTGGATGTGGATGATGGTGCAACACCTGTGCATGTATACATGTTTTAAAAAAAAAAAAAATCAGTGCTGAATATTCTTGTAAGAAATGAATCTGATTTCTAAATCTTCAACATTGGACTGCAACTTGAGAACATTTTATCTCTGAGGGAGAGAATAAAAAACACAACCTTCAAACTTTTGACCACAAGTCTAAATATGAAATATAACCACACACAAGTTATATTTACATTTTACTTCTTTGTTTCAAAGCTGCCTCACAGATGGCTGTTTCAGAGTGGTATCATGACTGACAGGCTCTTTGATGCCTGTGTTGATTATCAGCATCCTTTCAGCTCCACTTCCTTCTCAGGCACCACAGGTAGGATGAGATGGGCGATGCGACTCCACAGCCCACTGAATTTGTCAATGTCCATTTTATTAAAAGCAGTTTGACTGCTGGAGCCCACCAGCTTTTCCTTCACGTGATCTTGCACCATCTCCTCCACATCTTTTATACTCAGCGTAACACTGATGTCATCTTGGGGCAGTAGCACAGTAAACAGCAAGAACACCCGCTTATAGGCCGCATTTGCATGGTCACAGTAGCGATAAAAAATGAGGGTGGAGCCTGGAGGTAGTTCTTCAAAGCGATGAATGACAGCCACAGGTTTGTCTCCCTCAAAGGCTGCTCGCAGCTGACTGTCAATATCCAGCTTCACCTCATCGCTGTCCTGATTGGCTTTGCTGGTTCCATCGATATGGAGGATGGAGGCGTTGAGGGCAGACGAGAAGGAGGAAGCCAGGCCCTGAGCCAGGCAGTGCAGTGTCCTCTCAGCTCTGAGACCAGCAGTGAAGATCAGACTGACTGGCTCTGTGGGCTGAGCTGTATTAAGGTGCTTCTCCAGATGGATCTTGCTCCTCCTCCACAACTCAGACCTCTGACTGGGGAACTGGATCTCAAGTAGAGACAAGTGATCTGCAAACTTTTGCGGCCCTACAGCTCTGAGGGGAAGCTCTCCAATATCTGCAGTCTTTTTGAGTACAGGAACGATCTTGTTTGCCAGCAGGGCGAATGAAACACTAAGCAGCAGCAGCATCAAACGGCAAAAATACCACATAAATCCTGAAGGGACACATGCCAATAATCAGTATTAAGAGTGAATATTGTTAAGTGCAAAAATAAGGAAATAAAAATGTCAATAGCTTACCTCTAGAGGAATGATCAGAGCTTTTCTTCATCTCTTTTAAAAAAGAAAGTTTCATTGAATCAATGCCAAGAAATGTCAAAGTGACATTAGATGTTACAATGAATTGTAACATTTGCTTGAGACTGAGATACCTTGTTTTTGGAGTTGAGAAGCTACTTTTTGTGCTGGAATGTTATTTGCACGTTGTCGTGTTGTTGGATACCTGGCTGGGACGTGGTGAATAACTGGTGGTGAACCTAAAAATAATGCCGGCTTTATTATAAATATACATATATGTTATATATGTTGTAAACACAATGAGGAGGTGCTAAATGCTAATTTCTTAAAAATGTCCTTAGTACTAATGCTCTTGGCTTTGGCCACCATTGTCTTCCTGTACTCATCCATGCTGGTGGTCTTGGGTGCTGACACATCATGTCTTGTCACTGGTGATCTGATTTGCATGGCAGATCTGGTGGAGACTACAGGTCCTTTTGTTGATTGTTTTACTGAAAACAAACAAGCCAGATTAAGATGACTTCATCTTTGATGTAATCGTTATCATGCAGAGTGAAGCTATTGAGCTTTCCTACCTCTCTTGGCCACCTCATTTTCAGCAGGGCCAGAAAGACAGCGTTGACCAAGGCCATGGGGACCTGATTTATGATAAAGAAAAAAAAGTTTTTTGACATGATAAAACTGATTAACTGCCTATGAATCAAAGGTCAATAATATCATAGTAGATACAGAGAAAATGTCACATGTGCCATTTGATAGCACCTGCATGCATCAGTTGACACACTAAAACACACAAATGAGGCCATATCATTTTCTGCCAAATATCATCTACAGGTGTTGAGGCTCTGACTAAGATCTGAATTAAAACCAGACAACAACAACTTATTTATAAGTTGCTTATTTAATATAATCTGATTCGGTGAAAATACAAGACACTTTGATAGAGTTTATTTCTTAAAATCACAAAACATGTTGTGAAACTCTGACCAACGCAAAATAAGTAAATCATTAAACAATTTAACCACAATATCGATAATCTTTCAAGTCATTTGTTGAGCAAGAATGCTGAACATTTGCTGGTTACAGCATCTCAAAATTTGCTGCCTTTATGTGTGTTATTTAATTGTCTTTGTTTTACATTTGCAGAAAACAAGCTAAAGGAAAATGTTTTTTGGCTAAGAACAACTTTAAGATATATTTTCCCTTTTTCATATATTAAATTAATAAAAAATGTAAAATGTAAAATAGGCAGATTCAAACATAATGAAAAGATTCATCAGATGCAGCACTAACTTTGACATATTTTTGGTTGATGGGTGCCACGAGAGGAATCTTGCAGAAGATCCACTGGGCAAGATTTCATTTCCTGGTCTTCATTTTTCTCCTGATCCTGAACTGGTTCCTGGACATCCATCTCATTCTCATCACCACTGCCGCCGAAATCTCCTCCAGCTTCCAACCGACTCTTTTTGATTGGGGACTCTGTCAAAGGGAAATAAAAGTGTCAGTATTTTACACAGCCTTGAACTGAACAAAATGACAGTGAACTACAGTTAAAAATGTGCAAATTTGCTGAATAGAGCATCTCACCTTCATCCTCTGAGCCGTTCTCCACATCTCTGGAACCATTAACAGCTGCAGCAGGAGGCCGGTTTACTAAACCTTTTTTGGTCCTCTTAAGAGGACCCCTAGGGGTGGGCTCGATCAGCACTGAGTAATGAGCAGAAAGAAGTTATAATAATAAGTGAGCGAGCATTTTCAGCAACTTTGTTGTAAAAGTAAACTACGAAATGTTACAAGTTAAAATCCAGCTCATTTCCTAGCAACTTTTGAGTCTGATGACAGTCTAAATTATCTACGTCACCTTATGTTAATGAAAGAAAAAAATCCCGATGTGCTTTGTTATCAAAAGGAAGGGGGTGGGCTAAAGTTGGCTAGCTTTGAGTGCTAAACCCGTAAACTCTCAACTGGCACCTTTACCTTGGGAGCGCCTTCTCGATCGCGTCAGCGGGGGGTCTGTCTTATTTTCTAGGACCCTCGAAGCCATTTATGATTAGCTACGGCGCAAATAATGGACAAAAAAAAACAATTAAACCATACGGCGATCCATCGTGGTCACATAACGGCAACACTTCCCTGTAAATGTAGGGGGAAACATTTTGTGACAGGATGTCGATCATGGTCGGAAGTAAGTTCCATCACAATATCTTCGTAGAAACACAGCCAATGTTTATCGTTCCGCCTTCGTATTTGTTATCTGTCATCGTATCATTCGCAACTGCAAGGATAAGCAAACCTTGTGTTGGTCAAATTCCACGGCAATGTAATCGCAGGTACGTTTTGTAAGAGTTATCATGTAAATATTAAAAAGGTTAATTGAATTACATTCATGCAGTTCTTGCAATCTTAAGCCACGTATTATTTTAGCTTAGCTTAGCAACTTGCCTGTCAGTTAACCGGCAGGCTAGTTAGCTAACTACCAGTTTGTGTATACGGCGTCAATAGCTTCGTTGACAGCAAGGATGTTTTGCTAGCAGTGCTGATAATTAGTTATATAATCAAATTCCCCCAAAACTTTGCCAGCGAGGTCTTGAAACTACAGTGTTACGATTCCGTGGTAAGCTCAATCCAAAATATTTGTAAGAAAACTCATAAAAACCTCGAAACAGGCAATTCACTGATTTTAAGTTTTGTGTTTCAGTTTTTTTTATTGTTTGTTCTGTATTTTTGTGTGTTGACGTTAGTTTGACCCTTTTATTTAAAAATATAAGGTCAATTGAAACATCGCCGAGTTTAAGTTGTCTATTGTCTGTCTCTGTTTTAGAGTTCAGGGGAAAGACTTCATTTTAGCTATTCCCTGTTGTAAGACAAAAGTTTCCCACTTCTTTGAAAATTAGACGAGACTACATCCAGAACTAGTAAATGTGCTTGTATTTAGTATTAAAACAAATTTTATTCACCTATTTTGTATGCAGTCTAAACTGTCTTAAGGAAAGTGTCCCCATCGCAAAACATGGCCGAGCAAGACATTCATCAGCACACAGCAGGTGCAGTAACACTGATAATAAAGTCCAGCTATTAGTAATATTGGACTGAAATATTAACAAAAAATTACAGGGGGATTAAATGTTTATAATATGTCAGTGTTTTCTCTTTTAACAGATATCAAGGAAGGAGAAACACTGTCAACCAATACAGATCATGTCTCAGAAAGTGAAGAAAACAAACAGGAGGAGGCTGACAAAGCTCTGAATGCTAACAACACAGGTAACACATACACACAGTTTCAATAGTTATCAATTCATTATATCTTAATTGTGTATCTGCATTTATTGTGCTAATTATTATGGTCCATGTCCCACCCATTTAGATTTAGGGTCCTCTCTGGCATCAACAATTGTAGAGACTAAAAATTACAACGGTAAAGACATGGGGCAGGCTGACAGTGAAAGTAAAAATATTACTATATTAATGTTTTTTATCCATCATTTCAGCATCATTTATTATTTTAGCATGGACCGGGATAGAGATGTCAATTAATGTCTGTTTTTACCACAGAAAGTGATTCACCTGAAGAGATGACCTTTGCAGAAGGATGTTCTTCTCCAAAGGAAGCCAGAAAGTTAACTGTGGAGGACAACAGCATCCCACCACAGGCTGGTGATGGAGGTCATGGAGATAACAACAGACCAACACCAAGCAGTGAGCAGTTGACAAATAAGGGTGAGATTTTCAGTGAATATTCTTAATAAAATATAACAATAAGTAATTAAGACATTTTTATTTATTGTATCATGTTTTTTTTAAAAAGCTAGGGAATTTATATTGTAGGCACTTTGGACTTCAAAAAAATGATGTGTCCTTTAGTACTCATTGATTTTAAAGACAACTCTCACTGAAGTGGACTTTTTAAATCCCACTAGAAGTGTTACTGTGTAATTGCTTATGCTTTTGTGAGTAGAACTAATCTTATTTTATCAGAAGAATACCACACCGGGGAGAACGAAGCCCTCAAAACAACTACTTCAACAAGCCTGGCTGAAAAAGAGGAAGACTGGGTAGATGGACCCAGTGTTGAACTTAAAGAAGAACCCACAGGGACAGAAAACAGAGAGCCTGAAGGTAAGGCAGACTTTGTTCTGAAGCTCTTTCGAGTGTTTAGCTTCTGTGTGTGCCAGACTAACATAACAGGCAGTTACCAGTGACTTCAAGTGGTTGAGTTGTCTGTTCAGTTTGTTTTAATCTGTTTCTTTTTTTTCCTCTCATTCATCAGATGATGAAAGCAGCTTGGGTGTACAGGAGTGCACAACCTCCTCACAGACAGCTTTGTCTGATGAAACCTTAGATAAGGAAGATATAGATACACAGAGAAAACACATTGAAACAATCCACTCAACCACTCAGGAGACCTCTGAATCTACTACTCCTGTTGATGGAGGTAAACTTGTTGCATTTTTACTTACATTGTATCTTCTTCTGTTTTTATAAGCACCTTCGTAATTGCTAGCCAAGCAAATGACTGAAGTAAAAGTTATAAATCAAATGCCAAGATCATACCACCTCACTGAGTTTATAGTTATACCAATACTTGATACAGAATTATAAATAACTCATGGATGATTTGTGAAGCTCCAGTTGAGATGATGAATGTGTCTTCTCTTCATAGGAAGTGGCAAATACCTGATAGCAGTGGCTATAGTAGTAATTGTTGCCATCCTGGTGCAGCAACTCTTCAAACCTGAAACTCCACCTCAGAAAGATGATGTCCGGCAAATCGACATCTTCCTCAGGCAGATCGATAAACTAAAGACCCAGTTCCCTAACCAGCGTGCTGAGCTCTGGAGCAGGAGCAAGATTCACCTGCTGAGGCACCTCCAGACAGCTCAGCCCACGGAGCCAGTCAGTCTGATCCTGACCGCAGGCATCAGAGCTGAGAGGACAATGCAATGCCTGGCTCAGGGCCTGGCCTCAGCCTTCTCTTCTACCCTAAACGCCTCCGTCCTACAAATCGATGGAGCCAGCAAAGCCAATCAAGACAGTGACCAGGTCAAACTGGACATTGACAGCAAGTTGCAGGGAGCTTTTGAGGGTGACAAACCCGTTGCTGTCATTCACCGCTTTGAAGAGCTGCCTCCTGGCTCCACCCTCATTTTTTATCGCTACTGTGATCACGAAAACGCTGCCTACAAGAAGACTTGTCTAATCTTCACAGTGCTGCTCGAGGAAGAAGAGGAGATTCCAGCCAAGAGTCAATTGAGTACTGTAGAGGAGATGGTGGATGACCATCTTAAAAAGAAGTTCCTCTCTGATAGTCATCCTGTATCTTTTGACAAGATGGACCTCGACAAGTATGGAGGACTGTGGAGTCGTATTTCCCACCTCATCCTGCCAGTGACAGCAGAGAAAATAATTGAACTTGAAGGATGCTAGGGAAAAACAAATAATTACTTTGTTTCAACTTCTGTTCTAAGCACTAAACTTCACCTTCAGC
This sequence comes from Acanthurus lineatus, assembly GCA_029814665.1. Taxonomy (NCBI): domain Eukaryota; kingdom Metazoa; phylum Chordata; class Actinopteri; order Acanthuriformes; family Acanthuridae; genus Acanthurus; species Acanthurus lineatus. Next base: position 7,011,720 of record JAPZDV010000005.1, read on the forward strand.
ATATTGAACACTGGATGACTCTGGTCAGGCCAGCAGCAGTGGTTTCAAAGACCTAAAGTTTCCCAGACTCAGACAGTGCTGAAGGTCACTTCAGATGAAGGCATTAAGTACAAGGACACTGAAAATTATTTTAAAAAATGGGATACTTGTAAAAATTTTGTAATCCATCATTATAAAAAAAAGACAAAAAAGGCTGTGGTGCTCCCTTTGTTTAAGTATTTTGATCAAATTTAATTTCAGACAAATTGCAAACTAAAAAGCAATTCAGCTGGGGGTTTCTGAATTTCATATTTAATGTGCAATTGTAATGATAACTACTGCAATTTGTTTACATTTTAAAAATTATTAATTTGTAATAATAAAAAATTATTTGATGTAAGACTTGATTGTTCTCCAATGGATGATGATCAGAGTAATAAGGCAGAATTATTCTTTTGTTACAATACAGGGATTGTTATTTTATGACAAATGTCACAATTCTCAAACCCACACAGGACCATGTGCCTTAAATTCTCTTTCTCCATTTTCTATATACATGTATAATACAACAGACGAGGTTTGATGGAGTGTATAAATGAATGAATGAATGAATGTGCCTCAAAGTAGAAATAAACAAGAAAACAAAAAACAAGCTTTTTGTAGTGCGTTTTCATTGTAGTGAATACAACTGCCACTAGAGGGCAGTAAAGTACAGTGAACCTTTGCTGCTGTGAGGTGACTAAGTGGCAGAACAGGTTGCTTTGAATAAACTCGAAATATGCTGCAGAACCTTTGTGAAATGCTGGTTGGACCTAAATTATTTTAAAATTAGACTGAATCGCACAGTATATATTTTTCCCACAAGCTATTAATGTTCTGTACATCATGTATGAGAAATCGTCTAAGGCGGTTCAACTCCTCCTTGCAGTTTGTTCAGATCCGCCTCCTATCAGCGCTGCTGCAGTAGCAGATGCCGGCTGCTTTCTCACACGGACTGCACGGTTACTCCCCATTCCCTATCAGCCCGAGTTCACTGAATCAATGAAAAATGATGACAATGCGTTTTAAAGCCTAATTTCGCTATCTTCTGACAACTTTTGATACACCTCTTTAATTTGTGAGCCAGAGGCAGGCAATGGCATTTTATTTGCAGTGACTGGTGACAAGCTGTGCCTGTTAGCATAGGCTACTTGCAAGATTATTTCTCTTTTCGGCGCTCTCAGCCTCACAATATGTACAAGTTATGCATTGCCATCCTTTTGTGCTGTGCGTTTCTTCCATGGGGTTCCGCAGTGACAAAGACCTTGGGTGAAGGCCCCAGGTCACGATTTGAGGGCATGGCAGAGCAAAATAACACATTGCAGGAGGAGATAGACGACCAGGAGAGCATCCTCTCTAAGGTAAGAGAAATATTCCCTCTTTACTTCCTTACTTCAGATGCTTGCGTAAATGTAATTATTCCTTGCGTAAAACAGCAAACTTGTTTAATTGAGCGTGGTGGAAAATACCTCCGTCCTCTTCTCTTTGTAGCTGCTGGGTGATTATGACAAAGTGAAATCCCTCTCGGAAGGCTCTGACTGTCGGTGTAAATGTGTTGTCAGACCCCTGAGCAGGAGCGCCTGCCGGCGGATAGAAGAAGGGAGCACCACTGCGCAGGACTTCTACACCGTGGAGACTATCACATCTGGACCAGAGTGCAAATGCGCCTGCATTGCTCCTCCGTCCGCAGTCAACCCATGCGACGCAGAGTATAGACTGGAGAAACTTAGGGAGGCTGGAAACGAAAATGTCAAGGTTAATTGTCATCCTGTCCCTTTTCCACGCAAACTAGAGTCTCCAACACACATAATTCCCAACGCGCCAGAGCCAACAGGCCAAAGGCTTGCTGTCTTGCCCGCCTGTTGATTTCTAAAGAGGCCTGGATAACTGGGGGAATGGATATCATGTTTTAACAAACCCAGGAAAGCATAGCCTTTCATTTTTTATCCATAACCAGAGACTCGGGGTTTTGGATGGAGTGAGTATATGCGTGTTTTACGCACGGCATGTCTTGAATTGGTAAACCCTTTTGACGGAATCATCTCGATCATTCCAGCTTTCCACCATCCTTGAGCTGCTGGAGGGCTCCTTCTATGGCATGGATCTGCTCAAGCTGCACTCCATCACCAGTAAGCTCCTGCATCGCATGGAATACATTGAAAAGGTACAGTTTATACCTTTTATGTTTGTCATCCATAAGCACAAAGTACATGTAGCAGGTGCGCCTGTACTGGTTGTTTCTGGATAGAGTGGGTCATATTAAACACATTCTTTGGGCCAGTTTATTTACTATTTATTATTTATTTATTAGAGGCTGGACCTGGAGAAGTGATAGGGTTTCAATCACATGTAGGAGTTTATCTACTTTTTTGTACTCTTCTCAAAAAGAGCTTATTTACTTGTTCATATATTATTCATTTTTTTGCACTTGTGCATTAGTAAATTAGCCCACTCTAATATGTAAGGATAAAAGTATTGACCAAAATGTTTTACATTGATGTAAAATAGTATTTTAAACTAACTATATGTGATAAGCTTGAATAAAATGCTTTACTGTATAAACTTTTTAAAGTGACAATGTGTTTGATAAGGAAATAAACAACAATTAGCGATTTCCTCATCATCAGTGGATTTGTTATGCCACTTTAATGAATCACAAATATCATTAATCATAAAGTTGTCCATCTAAACAGGTGCACCAAAGCTAACCTCAGGGTAACATGCCCAGACAGAAATGAGTTTACATTAATTATCCAAAATAACAGAAAACACCTGTGTGAATGTGCCATGCATTATGTCATTAAATTGGAAAAAAGAGAGAGGAAAAAACAATCTTGATTGGAACGAGTTGCAAGAACTGGATTTGAAGAACTGATTAAAGTCTTTCTATATCACACTATTAGTGTTTTACTATCTCACTGCTAGAAAAACATCTGGCTGAGACTTGAGCTGCCTCGGTCAAACTTGGTTGAATTAGTTGTGACATCCAAATCATCTACAACTGACACCAGATATGCTTGTATGTGTTACAGCCTGCAGGTACTGAGTTACTGAGTGACCTGGATCTTAACACTGGTTAAATAAACATTGATTTGAGTTACAAAGAACTACTGCATAATTAAGAGTACTTGATATATATTGTCACATATAATGCTCTGTGTCTTCTTAATGCTGGACAGCTGTAATATATGAACTCCGGGGGCAAAAGCTGCATTTGTTTCTGGTGTGACCCTTTTCACTTGTCTTGGCATGTAGAAAACAGCTGAAGTTAATAAAATGAATGTGCAAATGAAGCGTAACCAGTATTGATTTTATTAGTCTCAGCTGTGTCCCAGTATAATGTAAAAAGGTCAGATGTAGTTAAGTGAAAGTGTAGTGATGTCATAGTGAGCAAAGATGCTTTGTGCATTTTAAAAATGCATTCTGGGAAATGTAAGGGAAGGAAGTATCTAGTGCGCTGAAACTGTAGTAGCTCTAGTTCTTCACACAGAAGAAAAGAAATGAAAAGAAGAGCAGAGAAAAAAAAGAAATGCACAGGCAAAAATAAAATTATTAGTAACACTTGCGCTTTTCCTACTCTGACTAGTGAAAGTCTGCTGTGAAAACGCCTCGGATGACTCAAGGTCAATGTTCCCCCTAATTTTTCATGTGTCTGAGCATACACACAAACTCCCTGAGCATTCCTTGGACCACGATGAGCAACATCAGACGTGCACACTGGCCACACCAGTATCACACATGTTCAAAACCTGTAACCTGTAACAAGT
>JAPZDV010000005.1:7019180-7067555 GCA_029814665.1 Acanthurus lineatus
CAGGAGGTAAAGGAAGATGACATTGGGAATTACACCTGTGAAGTCCAGTTAGGGGGTTTCGTTGTCAGACGGACGACAGAACTCACAGTAACTGGTAAGTCAGGAGAAACAAACAAAAAAATGCAGAAAATAAAGCGTGGTTTGCATGTGCGGACAGTCTTTTAATAGTCTCACATGATCATAGAAGAGGAATGAATGAAACAAACACACATACACACACCACTGAGCACTGCAGTGATGCCCTGCTGCTGTGTTAATTGCTGGGGGGAGGTTGAATGCTGTGGCCTGGCCTCTATCCCTTCTTCTAACTCAGCATTTTCCAGCCAACCAAGCAGTGCTGAAATATTTAAGGCTATAGGCTAAACCCCTTCATACAGAGAGCTAAAGAGCCAGGACTAAGGTCAGGAGATTTACAGTGCTCTTACTCTGCTGCCTCTGTTTCTATCCATCTCTCTCTGTCTCTCTCTCTTTCTCTCTCTCTCTCTCTCTCTCTCTTTGCCCTGCACAGCTGCAAGGTGAGCACATGACAAATAAATGCATTTGCTGGTTGCTTCTCAGTATGAGCTGACTCCAGGGTGAGACCCGGGCCATTGGGTGCTCTGAGCTTGTGTGTGCTGACAGGTCAACTGCTCTGATTAGCGTTGCTGAAAAGGTAAAATGCATTTTTTTTCCCCCACTTTTTTTTTTATTTCCTCTCAAAACAGTCTAATTTGTCCCATGTTCACAATGTTAGTCACATAATTCAAACTTAAGACCTAAACTGTGGTTTTATTTTGCTCAGTGATGCTGAGGTGAATTAAATGAATAATGTTTTTATTTGTTTATTATTTTTTAATAACAATCATGGTTATTGCATCACTTTTTCACCGCTTAGTATGGTCTTTATTGTAAATATATTAAACCAAGAGGAACTTATTTAAGGTAATCAGCTGAAAAAGGAATCTACATTGATTTTTTGGTCTATTCTTTCTCAACAGCCCTAGTTGTTAGTCATGTCAGGTGTGCATTTTTACATCTTCATCATAACAATGTTTGTGTTTGTATTTAATTAGATAATGTTAGCAAAGCTCGGTTAGCAAATTCATTAACTCAGTGAGTGTCTTGCATGTTCGCTGTTAGTTCACACAGAAGTAGTGTGAGGGTTTTGATTAGTATCTTCTTCTGTGTTTATTTGTGGGGCTGCTCGTTGCTCTTGCGTGATATGAGGCCGATAGCAGTGTGAGATACGCAGTCTGTTTGCTATCTAGCAAACAGGAGGACACACACCTCAACCTGAGCGTGCTGTGCTATAGGATGAGGCTAAAAATGTGACCCCGGAGATGTGGCTTCCAGATTGGCCGCTCTTGTGATAGATGGACCATGTTTTATCACAAGTGGGGCTCAATAAATATGAGGTAGATAAGAGGAAGATACACTAAACATACTTTAAACGCCATCACGATCACAGCGGAGGACTCCAAAGTGCTGCATGTTTTCATGTAAAGAATCTGAGTCAGAGGTCACCAGCAGTAAGTCCACCAGCTGCTTGACCAGTTTTGGCCTCTGTTACACAGTTTAAAAGGGTTTCAGAGAAAACTCTTTTGTCCGCTCCTCATTCATTTGTTTTTGTTTCATTTGTCTGATTTGCCCATGTTTTTAGGGAAATACTGCTGAGACCCCTGCTGCTTACCCATTACAATAGACGTCAACAGAATGGTGAATATTGTGAAATTACTTTTGAATTACTCCAGAGCCCATGTCCCAGTTACTAAAGATAACTTGGCAAAGAATACTTTTTACCTATAGTAGAAAACTGTTTTCAATAAAAAAGTGTTAAAGGGGAAGTCCTTGGGCTTTATCTGATATTGTTTCTGGAGATAAACAATGCTGTTGTTGTTTCCCTGAGCAAATATATTTCTTTCCTCTTTTGATTAGGTGATTTTGATGGTTTTATCTTTACTTATTCATCTGACTAGTCAGTTGTGGTGATGCATAGGTGTATAATTTATCAAATATGTGCAGTTTTGTGCAGTACAGTTTGTACTGTATGTTTGGCGATGTGATGTCCTTGTTGGCTATTTGCTGTATGTACTTTGGCCTCATCCTTGTGTGTTTGTTAGCCTGTCAGCTTGACCTCAATGTTCTATAATGACTGTGGTAATAAAAACTTTATTGGGTTATAAATATACACAGTTCGCATCGATGACATAATGGAGAGGAGAGAGGAGGATGCAGGGAGACTGATGCATATAGAGGCAGGGAAACAGAAAGAAACTCCCCCATTTCATACATATGAGACATGCATGCTGCCTATATGTTATGTAAAGTAAGAATGTCCAATAAACTCGGCTGAACAGACGGAGCCAGAACCATGGAGAATATAGGTCTAGGAACAGTAAGCTTCAGGGTTTTAAAAAAAGCAATTTTTCATTGTTTTGTGTTCTTTCTGTTGCTGCGAAACCAACCATGAATTCTTACATGCTTTTTGTGTTACGGTTGCTTGCACACATAACGTAGAAAGCCACATAGAAACACCCACAAACTGTTTGAGCTACTCTGACGCATGTATCCCATAATGAAATGTCAATAAGTCATCAGAATAAAGGAAGTAATTTTATTTGACATGGCTTGAATGCTGCAGGTTGATGTGGATATCCCACATTTGTTCCTCTTCCTTCAGCGCATGGAGTAATTTACATGAGGCACATTTCCAAAATGAAGACAATGGTTAATGTCTCCTTGTAAACTGACTGAGCCAGTGTTTCATATTTATTAGAAAACCCAGCAGCATCCACCGGTGGCTATGGAGATAGCTTGTCTCAGTCACCACTTCTGTCATCAGCTGTAAAAATGTGGTTTGTTCTACATTACCATCACATTTTGCCTTATTACCATACAATGTGGTGCCTCCTCTTTAAAGCTTTAGTATCCTGGTAGAATTAGATTAGCTCCCTCTGACCATAGGCTCATTTCCTTTAATAAACCTACACCATCATTCCCTCAAGTGGGCGTGAGATTTTCCACATTTTATCACATCTTGTTAAAAGCGACATTGCTGGACGGCAAGCATAAAAGCCCAAACTATGTCTGAGATCCGAGGGGCTAATGTTGTAGTTTATTTGATAGGCTAAGAGGATGAAGAAGGTCATTAAGTTTAACTGATCTTAAATATAGTGCAATATACACTGGCCTTTGCTTTGACCCTGCCTTGCTTCACATTATGTGTGTGTGTATGCATGTGTGGGCATGGGTAGGTGTGCATGCATGTGTGTGTGTGTGTGTGTGTGTGTGTGTCTTCTCCTCTGACCCTGCTGCACTGTAACAGCCTCCATTAGATGCAATACAGAAGCTGCTATCTGAACTGAGGTCACTCGTGTAATAGAGGTTAACTATGGGTATAAACACAGGCTCACCCAGATCAAGCTGATCTAGGAGCCCCTTAATCAAGCACTCGTACTCCCTCAGCTTAATAGAAATGTAAAAGACGCCTCGACCCTTTGCCTCATTTTATGTTCTCCACAGTTGATGTCAAGGTACATTTAAATGTTCTTATCTCATTCTGAGCATGTGGACTGGGCGAGGTGCAGCCTGTGCAGCGTTGTGGGAATAAAAAACACTATTATCAACAGATGGAAAGATTTTGTTTTCTCTGCTCCCTTCCATGGGCCTTCAACCTCAACCTCCCGTCTGTAAAGAGAGTGCTTTTTTGTGTACTCTTATAATTGATTCATAGCAGCAGCAGCAGGTTCGCGATTTCCCGGCTCCTCTGAGGAATACAGAACGTGGTCAGATTAGACTACTCTTGTGTTTACCCTCTTCTGTTATCGGAGACACAAGAAGCAACACCTCAGCTAAAACGAGCCAGCTATGATTAATTGATACATGTATGTGCAGTTTGGGCCACTCTACCTATGCCTGCTTGTGTGTTTGTCTTCTTAAACTTACACATGCATAGCTACGAGTGTCTGGCTTGGTGTGATGTCTGTTTTTTTAATGGTGCATCTGAATCATTTCAATTCAATTTTTATTGTTCTCCTCGGCCTCATTCCAGGCCCTATGATGGTAATGCTACAATGGTATAACACTAGATAAAAGCCCTGTTCCGCTGATGTATGCAGCTCATTTTGCGTTCTGTAGGAAGGAAAATATTATGCGGAGGGAGCGGAAAGGATAAAGAGAACAAGGGGGTGAAAGTGACTGATAACAGCGAGGAAGACAGAGGAGAAGAGATAGAAAGAATGAAAAAGATAGAGAGGTTGCTGCTCCTGTATCTTATCTGTATTCTTTGCCAGTGTTTCCCAGCAGAAACAGTGTGTCCAGGACTATAAACAGACTATTATCCCAGTGTTTATCACAGTGCACATTACCGTTTTCCTCTGTCGGACTTACTGTAATGGAGTCGTTTGGTTTGATGGATGCCTCGGGCGTGGGTTTCTATCTATTGCTCCCATTATACCTCTGTCTGCATCCCCTCACTGTAGAAATGTCTGTCTGCACATTCAGCACAGCCCGCAAGCATGGTGATTGAGGTTATGACCAATGTAAATGTACCATTTGGCACAGTGAAATCGAAGTGCAGAGGGCAAGAGGAAATCGAGTTGAGGAGAGGAATCATCTACTTTACCTTTCCTCTTGTAGAATATCCATGGCTAGAGGGGAGGTGCTTGGCAAACTCGCTTTATGTACCGTGAACAAATATACATGCGTGAAAATTAAAACATATGTCTGTTTTTGAAAGTTTGTTTTATTCCCTGCTCACTGTATCGGAGTGGATTTCGATTGGATTTCACATCTTCCGCAGGCGCCGTTACAGTTAAGATTCGACCATCAGAGTTTATAGGAACCTTGCTGCCCTCGTCTCTCCGGGTGAAATCTCACATTTAAGTCAGGACATGCAATACTGTAGGTATGTGTGGTGTGTTTTTTTTATGTGTTTGTGTGTGTGTGAGGAGCTTAGGTGTAGTGGGGTGATCCGGGCCAACGTCTCATCGCAGTAAAAGGCTCCTCTCAGTTCTTCTCCTGCAGGGTCACCTTCAGAAGCACGGGCGTTCACAACCTTATAAAATGTTACTGCCTGTGTGTGCGAGTGTAAGCGGGACTGTCTCTTTATGATTTATTTATTTATTTATTTATTATGAGGATAGCTTGACTTTTAAAAAGGGTGTAATCTCACCACAGCCGGATGTCGGGACGGTGGGGAAAGGACGAAGGCAGAAGCAGTCAGGAGGAGACACGAGGAGGAGAGAGGACTATGGCGTCCACACCTCCTCCGTCTGTTTCCTCTCCACCATCCATCAGGCTGGAGGTGGATAGATGGACGGATGGAGAGGCAGCGATTAGCGCTGATATTATCCCAGAGAGCGGGGAGAAGAGGACCGAGTGGGGTGAGATAAGAGGTGTGGGGTGAGAAAATGAGACGGGTTCTCTCACTCGGCTGAAACCTTCCTCCGTCTCTGTGTCTGTGTGCTCGAGTCTTGCGTGAATACATAGATCTGTTGTGGTCACACTAAACACAGCCTCAGCCACATGTCCTTGGGGAGAAGATGATAAAATCACACCTGAGATAAGTGTTACCCCAGTGGTTGACTTTTTCCTGACTCCACCCACACACATTTGCACCTGTGTGCACACACGCATGTACACCAAACACACCTGTGAGAGACTGGTGCACACATTATAAAATCTTTTTTTTTCATATGTGGGTGATGTGCAGTATAAGCCACTGTCTGTTTAACCTATACTGTTATTTGCTCAATGTGTAGGAGGCGTGCGCAGCGTCCTCGCACTTTGAGCGCCCAGAAAATGTGCCGAGCAGCCGAGTTGCTCATGGAACGGCGATATAACCAGTGTAGGGTGGGGCAGAACGGCTCATTAGTTTGAGGTCAACCATCAGTCTCATCATTAGCTAATCTCCCCCTCTCCGTCTCTCTTCCTCGCCCCTCACCTCTCCGCCCCCCCAACCCCCCCCTGTTCTCTCAAGTGTTCTCGAACTCACTTCATCACTATTCAGCAGCTGTCCTCCTAGAACTCTGAGCGGGCCAGGGTTCACATTGTTTTAATTCAATTAAAATTGACATCAATCTGCATGTGACGAATGAAATTTACATCCCCCACAATTAATCTTGCCTGACCCAGCCCGCTCCACCACCAACAACCCCCACCCACACACACACACACCCCCTCAGTCTCTGGTTATTATCATTATCTCGGCCTATAGGGCTTGAAGTGAGAACATAAAATTATGTATCCGTCTTTTGAAGCCCTTTGAAGTGCAGGTCAGTAATAAAACTGAGTTTTTTTTAGTGAGTGGTAATGTTCATGTGGAAAACACATGCTGTTGTGTTTACAATTTAGAGGCCTGTGAATAAGTCTTTTTTTCACTGGGATGAGATATTTAGCAGGTAGATACCTTGAAGAGGATACTTGAGATTGTCCATCATAGATATGTGGATAACACACATCTCTTTCGTTTTTTTCCTTTTACTTTTTCTTGTGAAAAATGGCCTGTTTATTTGCTTAGACTGTTCGAAGGACATCAGTCTCAGTATGTCACGAAACCTGCTGCAGCTTAATAAGTCTGGAGATTCATAACACACTTTGAACCCCTTTCTCATTAAATGGGGCTCAAGACTGCATTTTAACTTAAACTTTAAAAACAAAATTATTTAAAGCTTCAGCATAAAAACATTCTAAAATATATTTGAATGTTCCTTGATTTTGTCCTATTATGAACTCAATTACATGCAGCATCACAGTATTCACAGAAACAAATACCCCAAATATTAAAATAATTTTTTCACAGAAAGTTATTATTTATGGAACATTATTGATGATCTCCTCGACCACAATCTGAAGTGTTTCTGGATCTTCCATGAAAATCAAAGCCTTTTGCTGTTTATAATGTATGGATTTCTCTTTTTCCTTGACAAACATTTCATGAGTGTAGCCCAAGTAAGCCTGCCGAAACACTGCAGGTGTAAACACACCACTCTGCTTCAGCAGTACATCTGCCATGGTGGATAGAAAAACTCTGTTGTCATGTATTCTCCTCTTGGTGCAAATCATCCATGTTGGAGCAGCATTTTGCTTTCAGTCCTTTGACTCTGGAGAGGAGAGAGCCTCCCCATTCTCTCTCTCTCTCCCTTATTCTGTATATGCAGATCACCTTATAGTACTATATATGTGCAAGCAGCGACTGTTTATCTGTAATTTTGCTTCCATTTTATGCCGAGTTCCTGCTCTGTTCAAACAGTGTCCTTCTGAACACAGGAATCATGGCACACTTGAAGTGTACTGAAGTGTACATGTGAATTAAAGTTATTATAGTATATCTTTATACTTAAAGCAAGGTGTGTGTGTGTGTTTATGTGTGTGCAGAGGGCCACGCATACGGTCTCATGTAGAGCTACATTACACCTTGTACTTATTTTAACTATTTTCTTCTCTTTTTTACTGACAATTTTCCTTACTTTTATGTGTACTCTAATAAAGTTTCACTGGCATTTTGGCCATTTTTTTTTACAGTAATCATGTTATTGTCCTTCCTGCACTCCAAGTTCTTTTTGCAGTGATAATTGGCCCCTTATAACCTGACTCACTTCTTGCTGCAGACATTTTTTCCTCTCCTCTTCACTCCTCTCTCTCTCTCTCTGCTCCACTAGGGAGTGGACACCTAACTTTGGGCTGTCTCAACAGAATAAAATCTGCTCCCAGATGTATTTTAATCAGAACAGCAGGATCTGTAGCATGGCTCTCATGACAGAATATGAAAAGGGTTGAAGGTCAATTAAGGGGCCCTAAATAACCCTCTCATTATACAGTGTCCGTAAGAAAAGAGCTCTTGAGAAAAGCCTCCGTCCAATTAAAAGATAAGAAGATGACCATTAACCACCACAGGGAACAGTGAAAGAAAATAGAGAGATTGTTGCACATTTGATCTCAGCCACAGAGCAGCGATGGACACACTACCCAGCAAGCCCAGAGTTCAAATTAATGAAGGGTTACAGTGCGTGAAAATCTGCGTGCATATCTGCATACACTTTTAGACATGTGTAAATGTGGAATGTTACTCAGAGCATGGTGAAGTTTGATTTAAAAGCATTTTAAAGGATTTTTACTGTTTTCAAAGTGGAGGTGAAGATGCTTTTTTCTGTCAGCATTGTTAAAAAAAAACAAAACTATGGTACTTTACATTGGATTAAATTATGACAAATGTCTGTGTCTCTGTTTGTATGCCCTCACCTCTTGCTCTTTTTTTTTCCGTGGAGTTATGGAGCTTCCTAAGGTTGATGCAACCTTCGCCCTCTCCTTGTCACTCAGTACTCTAAATCACACAAATAGTGTGCAGTCAAAGCCTCTCAGCCTCAGGGCGGAGACACAAAGAGATCTCTGTAAGACTGACTGATGTAGAAGACCCACTAACATTAACCTATCCTATGTGTGTGTGTGCGTGCGTGCGTGTGTGTGTGTAAGCACTGCTGTCCTGTAAATGCATGTGTGCATGTTTGTGTGGCACACATGCTTTATCCCTCCCACTCTGTGAATGGTATTCACCGAGTATGTCTTTCTACATCATAGTTGTTTTGGACCGAATAGCGCTGCCTCAGAGAATGTCGGTTATGTCAAAATGAGGGTTTTTTTCAGTTCCTTCCAGTGAGTCCGTGACTAAACGCCTTAACTGTCATTACCATTTTGTGTTGCCACCACTTTCCCTGGTACACAATGGAAATGATGTCTTTACAGCAGCATTGCTGCTTCTCTTGCTCTCTCTTTCTCTCCTCCTCTGGCATCCCTGCACAGTTAGAGAGGCTGTCCAGGAAGCTGGTGTCAGCATCTACTATTTGCTTTCGCTGTGTGTGTGTATATATATGTATATGTGTTGTGTGCTACTGTGTGTGTGTGTGTGGGTATGTTTGTTTTAGTGCAGTTTTTTGTACACCTGCTGTATGTGCATACCTGTGTGTATGTATGTTATCATGCATGCCTGCCCAGCTGTGATAACTGCAAATGAAAAGCTGAGTTTTTGTTCCACCTCTTCCTCCCCCAAGCCAGTTTTCTACTTTGGACAAACAGGTATAAGACTCATCCTTTCTCTCTCACAAAGAGGAGCTGGTTTGTCAGAAGCAGGCGCCGCATCAAGGGGGAAAAAAATGGATGCGATGATGTTAATAAGTGCAGTAGAATCCATGCAGCAGTTTTCTTTGATGTATATATTTTCCCACCTTGCTTCTTCTCAGTACAAGAGATATGCGCTTACTGGTTCATCTTCAGACACAAGCAACAGCCGGCAGCAGAGAGTGAAATGGCGCATCATATTATGATCAACCAAAGAGTTTGGAGCTGACCTGCTTCACCACATAAACAACAGTCCTGAGACAATACACTCAGAGCTGGTTAACTAAGAAGGCTTGGCTAACTACATGCAGTGATTGCTTTACTTTGCTTTCCCAGCCTCCTTTTTCAGAGCAGGATGAGACGCTGCACAGTTTCAGACAGGTATGATGAGATTAAACCATTTTTCAGAGCAGGCAAAAAAGGAAAACCAAAGTAGGATCCATATGGAAAATGCAACTTTTATGCAAAGCTGAAAAAAGTGTCTGCACAAAGATTTTTCTTTTCTCATCAGAGGAGAGAAAAATAAGATTTGAATTTCAGAGTTTGTAAAGTAATTAATCTTGTTTGATGGAAAAAATCAGGCACACTGTTGCCACAATATTGTTCCAAGCAAAGCATTTTGATTTCATTTTTTCAAAAACACTTGTACGATTTCTTAACACATGTCCTCTGAGCCTATGGAATACACTCTTACTCATACACATGCATTACTGACAACACCTGCTTGTTGCTCCGCCTCCGAAAAAAACTTCCCCAGCAGCCGTTGCTAGCTGGACGGTGGCTGAGAAATGGAAAAATTACTCCTTTGACTGATCTGTTGTCTCCATGACCAACTTTGCTATCTGCTGAGTCTTAGCTGGAGCTCATGCACCTACTGTAACTTAATCATAGGTGTGTGGAACAAAAGAGAAAGGCAAAATGTGCATTGCTGGAGGTTGAGTCAGCCTTTATTACTGACTCGTCAGTTTGCTGCAGGATGATGTGGGTGTCAGGAGTGTCATATACCAGTTTCTCTCCTCCTGTACATGCTCACGTATTTTTTTTCTCCTCTCCTCTCCTCCATCTGTCTCCTGTCTCCCCTCCTCTCCCCTCGCTTCTTTTGTTGTCGCACGGAAAGATAGGAGGTAGAGACAGGTAATTACTGTGGGCGAGGGCTCTGTCCTCTCATTTTCTTTGTATTCTCTGCCACAAACCCTTTACCTTCCCCTCTCTCTCTCTCACCATACCGCTCTCTTGCCACACATCTCTGTAGCTATTTTTGAATCTGCTTTAATTACCTAGTTTAGAGAGAATAGAGGAGCTACTAGATATTACAGTTCCTCTTTAAATTCTAGACAATACTGTATATGAATATTTTCTTGCGTCTGTGGCTTCGGGTCCCAGCATGGTGCAGTGTGTGAGGGCTGGGCCCATTCCTGCAGCTGTTGTTTAGCAGCGCACTGGAGCAGGCTTTATGCTGATTAACTGCATCACATCTGATGGATTCCCAGCGACCTCTCCACCTTTCAATATAGCTCTGGGAGCCTTTCAGGGGAAGGAGGCTTCCCTTTTTAATTAGACAAGAACAGGAAATCTATTAGTGAATGCAGAGAAGACTCTGAGAAGACCGACTGAACTCAGCATTTGAATGAGGAAATGCTGAGTTCAGTCGGTGTTGAACCAACTACAGTCATCAGCTCTGCTGGCATTACTGCTTTAACAAGTAAACAACCAATGTGCTTTCTGTCTTTTTCTCACCTATCAAAAAAAGGGAAAAAAACAACCTAATGAGTCGGTTAATTGCAACAAAACATGACTTACTGTAAATGGAATTAATTGCTCCCACACCAGCACCAGTTTACTCTGACTTTGACTTTCTTCTTTTATTTTGTTAGTAGGAAAAGCACAAGTGTGATTAACAATAATGATGGAGTCATTCAGTTTAAGTATTTCAGTGAGCCGTGACAGTGGACGGCATGCACAATAGCAGGACCCTGAAACTGGAGCAGCTAAATGGAATTCAGCCATCATTGGTTTTATTCACACCTGTGTTCTTCCTGCTGTGACATGTGAAAATGTCCTCCAGCAATGAAAAAGACACTTAAGAAAGACATCTTTTTGTTAGTGCACACTGATTTTTTTTATCTCCTCTTGATCAGACCCAGCGGCCGGGAATTCGTCTTCTCTGTATCCACAAACTTTATGACCACCAAACGCCTTAAACTTAGATCTTTTAAATATGAAACAGTTCCATATTAAAATGTCTAAAAATGACCAGATCTTTGACGTGTATTACAATAAGTTGTGTGCTTAAATAATCCAAAATTTGTTCAAATGTTCAAACTCAGAGAAATCCATATTTTTATTTTAGTGACAGTGCATTTCATTTTGTCCCCTGCCATTAATTTCAGCAAACCTTTTTTAGTGCATTACCTTGTCTGTGCCTAATTCTGCCTGAGTCAGTCAGATTTCGTCTGCAACAATGGATCTTTAATATTAAAATAAAAAGATCACATGATCCCACGCTACTCCAGGACATCATCAAACTACTGTTTTGTCCTCATTTCTTTGATAGAGAGACTTTTACTGGCAGAAATGAGATACTTTGTGTTTAAATAGCACTTAATAGAACTAAAAAACTATGATTTCTAGTTTTCCTTCCTGGATCACAGTTAATACCAGATATGAACCTGCTCAGAGAGGCCTTTTCCACCAACATGGAACCATTCTGTTACAGTCACCTGATTTTGAACTTTAGGGAAGATTTTGATTAAAAGAAAAAAAGGTTTGTTAAGAACGTGAACTGAAAAATAACAGGTTTCCAAAGTGGACATGTTCAGTACTACAGGTTGTTTCGCACTGTGACACGCCCTCTGTTGATGACGCATCCATGATTACAGTTTTCCGCTTATAACTGGTGGAAACATGGGCTGTTTTACTAAAAGGCACCAAAGTTCCAATAATCTCGTAGTAAAATTCACACAGAGTGCCCTGGTGTGATGAAGCCTCAGCAGTGCAACAAATTTGTATTCATCAATGGCGGAAAATAGTCCCCAAACAATGCACTGTTTATTGCTGTCTGTAGAACGTTTCGCTAAAAACTCATTTTAAACCTAATAATTTGAGCCCCTGTTTAAAGATTTACTTCCGCTGGAGAAACAAATGAAGCTCAGAGCCGCAGACAAGATATAGTTAGAAAGTGTTGAAAGACAGAGAACCTCATTGTTGGTTTGGGATTTTTGTGAGATTTGTTGACAACAACAAACACTTAGGAAACACCAGCCTTGTCCTTGAAAATGTCAGACATTGTTTCTGCTGCACACACATAAACAATTAGATTTATGCACACAAAAACCTGCACGCACTGTAATATAATAAGCAAAAAGCAAAACACACATCCTTTTCTAAGTCCTAATAACGTCCTCTGGTGACCATGCAGAGTATTCTACAGTGTGTGTTTTATAAGGCTCTCTATATCTTGGAGAAGTGAAAGAGCAGAGAGGTCTTCGTCATAATCATGTTATATTTATGTTGAGGAACACACAGAAAGGAGAGAGAAGAGAGCTTCAGTGCCACAGAAATGTCCTCAGCACAACCACTCAGTGCCTGCAAAGCCCGCTTCAGGGTGTATTACTTTCACGGTAAGAAAGGGGGTTTAATTTTTAATGTCGGGGACGAACTTTTGCTGGGATATGTTGAATGATTAATTCAAAGAGCCTTGCTTGCGGAGAGGAGTATTTGTTTAACAATCAGTCGTGGTTCATGTGAGGATGGCCTTATTACTTCACTTGACTTGATCAAATGCTTCCTAAAGCCGAATGTATGAGCCAGACGGAGGCAGACGCGGGCCGGTCCTCGCACTGAGCCTTCCTGGATGCTTCGCTTTGCGATTCTGCACACTCTTCCACGCGCCTTTGTCTCGTGGCATCTGGAGCATCTCACTGGGATAACATGTTACATAATTAGCACCAAATTAACACTCAATTAGGCAACCCGTGTTGAGAGGATGGGGACAGACTGTCTTCAGAGGCTTTAAAAATCACATCAGAGCCTCAAACACCACCTGGCCTAGTGAGAATATACTTTCTGTTTTCTTGCATATAAACCTAAATCTCATGCTTAGTTGTTGGGAGTTGAAAATATTGTGTTGCAACAATTTAAGCACATCGTCTGCTTGGCTACTATGTTCAGAAATCCCTTGTGGAAGGAGGGATCAGGGTTGATGTGTTCCAATAAGATGTACTTTATGTGGTTTCAGCAAAAAAAAGCTTTGATTTATGAAACCGAGTCACAACAGAGCTGGGTAGTTTCTTTCACTTCTCCTGAGAGTAAAGTGATAAAAAAAAAGTGAGAAAGTTTTGATAAAGTTTAACCTGCAAGTGTTGTTTCACAGCTCCATCTGCAATGGGAGCATAAGCATGATTCTTCTGTGTTATTAGGCCAAAGATAACGAAATAGGACTTTTTTTTTTGGGTGTGTCTTTTTTGGAAGCTGCCTCACTGCAAAGCAAAATAACTTTTTAGCATCCCCCTTTTTTTTTTCTTTCAAGTGTATATGTTTTGTTTACAGCCCAGCATCTCATTTTAGCCGTCTCTTTTCTCCCCAGACTCCTAAAGCGAAAATATTACAAAGAGACAGAATTACCATCCTGTCAACATGGCTAGAAAGTCCTTGTTGTCCCAGATTATTTCTGTATTATGCAGGCCTGACTGAGATAAGCAACCAAAGCATCCAGAGCTAAAGGGAACAATGTTTTTTTTTTTTACTTTGAAAAGCCACACAGGAACACACTCATATACAAAAACCCATGCTCATCTGTAGTAATCAACTTTTCTTTCAGCCTTTCTCTGCATCTGTTCACTTCCTCTGTCATTAACTCAAACAGCCCTCACTCATCTCTTCCTCTCTCCTCACTCCTTTTACTTCCTCTGTCTTGTCCACTCCCTCTATCTTTTTTAGTACACATGCTTACGCACTCCAGCACACACAAACACACACACACACACACACACACACACACACACACACATTCACACCTCTGGTGGGGTGGGGTTCTTTATTTCATTAACAGCCGCTTGCACGCCAAAATTCATTATGCCAACCTTCTGTTCTCGTGCACCGAAGCATGCCAGCTAACGTGCGGAACAAATTTCTCCCTCCCCTCCTTTTCTCTCTTCACCCTCCTTCCCTCACTCTGCTCCCCCACTCCTGCTAATAAGTATGTTTAGGATGTGATTCACCTGCATCAAAGGCTCCCTGTGAAGTGGCCCGCTTTGTATCGCTGGTCCATTATTAGTCATTACTGTCAAACCCCTCGGTGTTTCCCTCTGCCTCTGTGCTTTGAAGCCAACAGGTGGTTGTATCCGAAATGCAAATAACGCAGATATCATTACATTCTGTCGTGTCTCTGAGCTCTTAAAGCTTGTGATAGTGCACTGCTGGTGATGCCTCTCTGTAAAACATACATATATGGAGTGGCTGCTCAGAATTTGCTCTTTAATTCCCTTTTATCTGAGATGGAGATTTTGTCGATCACAGGGATTTGTGTGAATTAAAGATGCTTGAATGAATGTGAAGATGGCGTTTACTACATTATCATACGACACGTACAATCAAGAAAAATCATTAAAACTCATTCTATACATAAAGTCTATAATGATTGTTGTGAATTGAATGCTATTTTATATTCAATTTCACAGTAAACTTAATTTTGTTGTTTTTTTCATAACTGTATGTTTGTTTTTAAAAACATAATCACGGTTTCATTCTTTTCTTGTATCCCAACTGACTGCAACACAATCTTTAGCGACAATAAGTACACTCTCTTTTTCCTCTGTCTGAATTTTAAGAGCCTGCCCTGAGACTTTGCCCTCGTACTTGCCGATGCCACCCACCCTGTTGCCATGGCAATTGAAAGGGTGGTACCTTGGGTTCGGCTGTGTTGTGACAAGTTACTCCGAGTGGAATAAAAAGAGGCTTTGTCTTGAAACAAAGCGTCAGCTTAGGAGGGCTTTCCAGCCCTCTGGGACTTTATTTATGAGAGACTCGAGAGCACACTGCAGAAGAATAAAAACAGCCAAACCCGACTGCCACTCAGACCTCAAGTCTCCGGTGCTTTTTCTCTCCAGTGGATGTGTTTGGGTGAAGGACTATTTCTAGAATCAGGCTTTTTTGTCCATTTGTTGTTTATTTTGATAAGTGTCCCTGACATAGTTACAGGCTGAATGAAATGTTAGAGGGAGGAAACATGTAACACATGTAATTATTACAGGTTTCAAAGCTTAACTCGTGTTTGAAACAAGGAAATATAAGGAGGTTTCGAAATAATTAAATCAAATAATATAGTCAAAAGTACAATGCATTATAGTTTTGGTGAGACAGAAGACACATCAGAGTCCTGTTCTCTTTCAGCATTACTCTAAGACCCCCGAACACACACAGTGATCCTTTATGTGCTTTACACTGCAGATTATGGTCATCTTTGAACTTGCAGATATTATATTAACTCCCAAACTTAACTTTCCAATATAACGTAAATGTCATCAGACTCAGGTTTCTTAGAAACATCTTACATGAATGGAAATACTGAGTCAGCTACTTAATCATCAGTCAGTTCAGAGGTCAGCATCTCTTAAAAGTAAGACATCACATAAGCCTCACAGCTCATCAGGTGCTTCTGTCCATAACTCAAGTTCCCAGACAGTCAGGACATGAGCAGAAAACTTTTAGCATATTAAACACTGATAAGAATTGGAAAGAGGTAACCAGACTCTGAATGAATGTTATATGTTTCATCACTAGATCAGACAAATCTTAACAACCCCCCCTCCCATTGTGAGACCCGTCTCTGGGTTGTCAGTGTGAGGGGCTGCTGATCTGCTGTGGGTTAAACAGAACAGCAGGACGTCTGGTGTGTCTGTCTCATCTGACACAGTGGCATCACTTCAGCCTTCTTCAAGTACAACAAAGCTTTAAAAGAAACTTGAAGATTATTTAATGATCCTATAATTCAAATTTCACTCACAATATAAAACTTGGTCTCAGTTTCAGCATTTAATACACACTCTTTTGTTTAGATCTTGTGTCTCTGACTCTGATTCGTCCTCATTTTTTTTTTTTTACATCCCAGTTTTTTTTGTTCTTCCTCCTACTGCTCCACCCTTTTCTCCTTTCCCAGATATTACACTTAACCTCCCTCACACACATATTGCCCAGCCTTTTCATTTCTGCTCTCCACAGCAGCACTGCTCGGCAGTATCATGGTGGTGTGTCTGCGTCTGTGGGTACTGTGTGTTTGCGAGAGGTTTTCTGAGGGCTTGTAATTGGTGGTTGATTTGTGGTCAGAGAGGGTCAGACATCCTGCAGGGAACATGTCAGGCTTTTAAAAGCAGAGAAAGAGAGCCCAGCCCTGCACCCGTTTAACCCAGAGCACCTCCAGGGAGGTCAAAGAACTCAATCAGCTCCTCTGCTTTTATTAGCTTAGGATTTTAATGTAAAACACTGGCAAGAGTGGAGCTGTTGGTGTAGTCCGGTGCATGTTTTTGGGTTTGTTGCTTGAATGCACCTGCAAATGCAGTCAGAGGCACATATTTGCATAAAGCTATGAAATACTGTAGACAGTGGCTTAAACTGAGAAGAGCAGAAAAGAAACTGGTGAGGGTTTTTCTCAGAGGATTAGGGGTGTGGTGTAACATAAATTATAAATCTGGTTGTTAATGGGAATTTTTTGGCCAAAATTAACTGTGTTTTCTCAGCACAAATATTTGCGTGAGTCCAGGCTTTTTAGTGTGAGTGTGTTCACTCATTGAAGACTGCCATATGCACTGAAACAAAGGCGCTAACACACCAATGTGGGTGCCAAATTTGAAGTCTGACCTTGACATACTGTCACTACAGTATATAACTGGATCAACTTTGCAGCAGCACTGGTAGCTTCCAATTACTTTTCATGCTAAAATGGCAGCTTGCTTTTTAATTGTGTGGCAAAATGTTTTGCTTTATCTTGTGCCACAACCTGCGGATGAAAAATGCATTTGCAGCCTAACAAGTGCCCTTAAATGTGTCCAAATCAGAGAAGTATTCATATGTAGAGCATGAATAGAAATCAGCTCATTAGCCCATAACATACTAACACAGTAAAATGCAAGAACGATGATCTTGCACCTCAATCCACTCAAACATTCGGGCAAACAGCTGCATGCAACAGATGTTTCTTCCCGGCCTCTGCAGGCAGAAATAACTTCTGTTAGAGGATATAAAGTTGGTCATCAACTCTAACCACTGTAAAATGCCCTATAAAATGAAAACAAAAGAATTAAATTAAAAAGATGTATTTTACAAATATTGTGTGGACTTCTGTGTTTTAAATCAAACTCGATCCAAAATAAGATATCCTTGTTTTCCAAGGGAAATAATAATAAGTAAGAATTTTGAAATCACATAAAATGCCCACCCTTTGTGTGGTGGTGATATCTGGAACAGAAGTCTTGTCTCTGTCACTTTGTTTCACAAGAGTAATAAAACACAAACTAAAAGAACATTACACGAACAGTCAGCTCATCAGCTGCCCCCTGCTTTTGCTGGTCTCTCAACCATGTTGTCATAATGAGGAATTAGTAGTCTGGGACACACCGGACGTGCAGGAGGAAGTGATGGATTCAGTCCAGATGGTCACCACTGCAGCCAGGACAGCAGGAGCTCTGTTAACACTTTTCATCACGACTGCAAACAGACATGCAACAAATACTGTTACAATACAAACAACAGACCCCATCACTTCTCACTGTGTGGTCTCTTTTGAGGCACATGTTTTCTATAATAATAATAATCCCATTTATGACAGAGATTTATTAAGAAATTATAGATTCTCCGACATTCCTTTGAGGAGTTGCAATTTCATTACTTTGTGCAGATGTTTTGGCAACCACAGCTGTGAAGATCAGTCTTAATATCACTATTTTACTTCCCCAGAATAAAAACACAGTGCACAAAACTTTTTATTAGTTACAGTGCATATGTGTAAATAAATTATGTCTAAAGAGCCACTGGTGTCCATGTTTCTAGGCCATGGAGTAGAGGAATGCAGTGATGGAGGCTGACCTGTTCCCTCCAGGACCAGCAGAGTCTAATGGCTTCTCATCAATTCTTCCTGTCGAGGGAAGTGTGTGTCATGACTTCTGTAACTACTTCTGACAAGAGTGATGAAGCACTTGTTAAAGTTGTAAGATTCTGCCGCAGTTTGAAACCTTTAGATATGAATCTGTGTAGAAGGAGATGGACAGAGACAAAGGAGCAAACAGAGGAGGGGATGAGTGAAAAGGCGAGATAAAGAGCTGCCGCGGTTCAGACATGACAGATCGGCGACAGTGGAGAGGGAGAGGAGGGGAGAGAGGAGCTGATGATCTCCATCTGTCTGAGAAAAGCTGGGCGAGAAGAGCATCGTTAGGCTTTTGGAATAAGGGGAAGCAAACAAACACATGATTTGCAGATCTCACCCTGGCAGTGGCTTTGTTTGAGTCAGCTGGTAAGACGTAGCTTAGAGACAGTTTAGACCATCAGTCGTGTCATGCTAATTATCGCTGCTCTTCAGTTAGAGAGCTCGTGTAACAATATGGTTGTTTTCTGTTTACTGTATGTATGCCAGAGTCTATTTTGTGTGTTGAATGTGTGCGCTGTATCTGTGTTAATGTATTTTTTGTGTACTTTAGTTTTAAGGGTTTTGAGTGCTCTCAGATGAGACTGCTGAATCTCTAATTAGGACTTGGCACGGAGGAGAAAGCCTCTGTAGTGGCTCTAACGTCAACGAGAGGGAGAGTGTGACCATGTGTGGCCACTCAAAGTATTAGTTTGGTGGCTGGCAATGAGTATTAATTTTTTTTTTACTTTGTTTATTTATGTTTTTTTATAGGATATACTGTTTTTAGTCCAATAAAAATTAAGCAGGAAAACACATTTATCAATGCCTGCCAGAGAGACCAGTTTTGTGATCTGACACCCTTGTTAGCAGGAGGCCTTCACTTGTCTATCTTTGAATTTTTAACAACGTGACAATACATCAAAACATCAGGGTTGAAATGACTATTCTTTTAAGCAGAATTACATGGTTATAGTTAGGAAATGACAGTGGTCATTATTAAAGAAATCACTGACTGTTGGAAATGACAAACAAACAACAATCTTCCATGTTCCCAGTCTGATATGTTGACCAGTCCATCCACATTTGACATTTGTCCCTTTGCCATGTCACCTACAACTAACTTATTCCTTATTCATTTTGATTTTGTCACTAGAAACACAGTAAATGATGTGTTGATGCTGTCCTTCTTCGGAGAACAGTGGCTTGGAGTCAGTTTCACTGTAGCAAGCATCTCTCTGTTTGTAGAAGTAAACCTGTGAAATATTTTACTGCTGAGCAAC
Source organism: Acanthurus lineatus (assembly GCA_029814665.1). Lineage (NCBI taxonomy): Eukaryota > Metazoa > Chordata > Actinopteri > Acanthuriformes > Acanthuridae > Acanthurus > Acanthurus lineatus. The sequence goes on from JAPZDV010000005.1 coordinate 7,038,669, forward strand.
TTAGACAAGAAGGAAAACCAGTGTGTTGTGTAATAAAGACATCTAGTAATTTAATTAACCATATATTCCTCATTCCATGCAAATTCAACTTTTTTTGACTGGAGTTTATATGTGTTTAACAAAAGACAAACTAGCTCTTTGAAGCTGTGAGCTGGAGCAGAGAGGCAGGTTGTCTCGTCCTTCTGTTGTCTGTCTGTCCACATTAACCATCACAGAGTCACAACCTGTTGTACCTGAGCAAGATCCATTTTGCATTTCTGCCCTGTTTAAAAAAGAAGAAACAAGGTATGAGAAATGCAAAAATTATTTGGTGTACTGAGAAAATTGGCTCTGCAGACAAACACTTCTCACTGATTGAATAATAATGTTCCCCCTTTGTTCACTTGTCCAAAGCTGTTTTTTAATTCATTTTTTAAATGATTCATCCAAAATGTGGAATTCCCAAAGTGACAGCATTTCAGAGCATTAAATAAACACATTCACAGGTTGATGTAAAACATCATCTTTTATTTCCAGTTTGAGTGACTATCAAAGGAGAGATTAGTACTGTTTGTGTCTGAATGACCCCAGGAAAACGTTAAAGTGAGGGGAACTAATGGGACTTAAATATGACACACCTATAGCACAATAAATGATGAAAACAGAACACTGTGGGGCCCACGCAACACTGTAAATCACATCCTAACAGCAACATACTGCGTTCTGACAGCCAAACAATATAACAATGTGAAAAACACCTACGGTAGTTAAGAAAAGTGTCGCTTTGGGTTGGAAACTGCTTTTAAAACTTAGGAATTTGTCTGTTCCGGGGATGTAGAGAGGCTGTTTGATTCTTATTTTAACCTTCTCATAAAAGAATATCATTACTGAGTTGACAAAAGATCATTGAACACTTATAAAATGTAAGTAAAAACAAGGAAAACAACACTTGACTAAGTAAGCCGTGAAACATGCAAAACTGCTTCACCAATGTAATTAAATGTTGATCTTTAACTTGGTTAATGTTGCTGATTGACATGACAAGTAGCACAAGTTCATTTTTACTTTTAATTACTTTATTATTTAAAGTGTGAAAGGTCTTGTAAAGATTAAAAATTAAAAATGATTTGGTAAAAAGAGTGGTACAAAAACACTGCTAAGCCAAATAAAACAAAGCAAAAACAAAAACAAAAAACTTTAATAGATGGAGATAATTGTTTCAACAAAGAGTATAAAAATTTTCCAGTCAAGTAAAGATGATTTGATCTGGATGAAACTCAAATATTGCAGTCATTTGCCTGTTTAAAAAAATTCTTTGAACCTCAAGCAGTTGCACCCACGCTGCTTGCACAAAATAGATTAAAGCCGTTTTTAAACAATGGAGTAAAACATACCCAGCCCATCTACCTACAGGTAGGGGTGACCTTAAATGCAGATTAATCACATGGGTTGTACACATTCACACCTGTTAGAGAGCAGAAACTTGATGACCATGAATTAAAGATACAGTCAGGAAGCATTATAAGGACGGATGCTACCCCCCTTTTTAAACCTGCCGTTTGAAATATCGGTATCCTGACTGTGTGACTGTGTATTGACAAATCCATGACGCTGTCCGTGGTGCTGAAGTAGCAGATGGATTTGTAATCGTCCCATTTTTTTCTCAGTCCAGCCCTTTTGTGAGTTTCATCTTGGTTGTTAAATATTACATAAACTGTATACAATAAATAATAAATTCTGTACTATATGGCAGCATATATATTCTAATGTCACCTTCAGGATCAAAGTGACAAGTGTGTGCTTGCAGAAGAGTGAGAAGATCATAGAAACACACCGCTCACTATAGTATTGCTGCAATGTTCCCTTAGTTATTCTATGATTTTTCAGTAGTGATTCTGCTCCTGAAAATACATCCCTAGCCAAGTTTCCTTTATAACAAAATATTTTAGAGAAGACATGACTTACTGTATAATATTTACAATCAAAAATTAGAAGTAGTTGTGTTAGGATTTTAGCCATCTTACCTTTTAAAAATAAACAAAGAACTAAGTAGATATAGTGCATAATCTCTCAGGTGCTGTGCAGAATTTAAACCTGCTGTTTACATCCAGTTCAAATTATTTGGATGATTTTGTATCCAGTACCATACCTGTTACCACAATATCACAGAATAAAATTCAGATGATAAACATACTCATGAAGTCTGTCACTTTATGTTGTCAAAATGTTCAATAAAGGCAAAATGCACAAATTTATCTAAGCTACATGTCGAGTATAGACAAGATTCTGTGTGTCATGCACATTTATCACACCGTTTTTATACACAGATGAGAAGGATCAGTGGATTCTGTGAGCTGCTGAGGTTGCTGTGGAGACGGGTCAAGGGAGCCGAAGGAGCAGATGGTGGTGAGGTGACCCTGCAGCCTGCCTATCTGTTCCCCTGTTACCTCATGTAAATCTCAGCCCTATAGGTGTCACCTCAAGTAAAGCCAACCAGCATTACCAGTGTGTTTACACACCTGGACAGACCTGAGGCAGACACACACACACACCCTTCCAGTGGGATTATACACTGTGCGTGCTGGTTGTAATGTGCCAGAACTGTGTTAATCCTGTCCCCCAGGTGTGTATCCACCTGCTTTAGCTCTCCCCTGCAGTTGACTGGGTCAGCTTTGTCCTCCTGCTCTGAGCGAGGAACAGAATGGACACCAGGCCACTAGGGCTTCCCTCTGAATGGCCCACGGAGATCGGCACTGATTAGAGAGCTAATCCTCTTTCATTGCCTACTGTAGGACTAGCCGCCGGATGGTTTGATGGTCAGTATCTTCCTTGTCAGGAAATGCTTCTTCCCGTCTCTGTTGAGTGTCACATGTCTCCCTTGTCGATTCTCACCGTGACTATCAGCATACGCTCCACACAGGTGTATTTGTTGTACATTTTACTCTCACATTTAACAGGAATGGCTTTTTTTATCTCCACTCTGCTGCTACGTTGTGTTATCTGAGGATGACAGGAAGGTGTGTGTACTATATGAGTGTACATACCTGTTAAGCTGTGTGTGTGTGTTTGCAAGGATAAGCAACCTACGTGTTCTACAGTGCCATGTGCAAATGTTGGCATGTGTGCCTGTGCCTGTGTGTGTGTCTCAGTAATGCATGCATATGCTACACTGGGTATCCAGGGTGTATGTGGATGCTGCACATCGGCAGATGTTAAGCACCGACGTGCATTATTGAATACACACACACAAACACACGCTGTCTGTGAGTCGAGTTTTAATGGAGGAACAGTGTAGTGTACACTCTGCCCACCGGGGAACATTAAAGTTCACAATAATATTATCCCACATACACTGCACAGACCCACCGATCATGCTGGCAGGCAGAGGCTGGGGCATAAGCTGCGTGGAGTGCACAGGAAGGGAAGCTAAGGAAAGAACTGAAGAGGTTTATTGAAAGGTGAAAATGAGTGTAGTGGGGGAATTCTGGGACAGTCACAAAAGGATGAAAAGATGACAGTAGGGGGGGAAAGATTCACACTACTTATTGAGATAAAATGTAAGAGAATATCGCTCTGTGCTAAAGTGAGAGAGGTTAAGAACAGAGCCGAGTCAGAGACAGATGAAAAGAGTGAGCTGTTGAGCACAGAGAGGGCACAAAGCAGACTGTGCTAAGCTACGCCCACACAGATTGTTGATGTGTCCATACTTCATCAGCAGCATGGTTGACGTTGGAGTCTCGCAGTTTCTGACTGTAAGCACAAGGATCCTTTCGCCGTTAAGTTCTCCTCCTTTTTTATCCTCTTTTTTTGCCTCCACTTAGGTCTTTACTCCCTCCAACCCTCTCTGTCCTCTTGAATCACTCCTCTTTGCCTGCACTTCCTCTTCGTCTTTGTATCTTTTCAGTTCATATCCATTCAAGGTCCCAGAAGCAGTAATATTTGGCGCTTCCTTATAAAAACAAACACAGACAGACGTGCACTACTTGTGCTCCGCCCTCCCATTTATTCATTCTCACTTGAACTTTAAAATATATCACAGCACACACATCCACACATGCTCCATTTCCCTGTATCATCATCATGCAAACACCTGCTTTTACTCTCACACCTTTACCCTTTCCTTTATTTTGCTCTCTGTTTGGCAATTTCAGTTGTGATTATGCATGGTTGCTCACTCTCAAGCAAACACTCACAGGGCTTTAAAACATGCAGACATGCATTCTCACTTGCAGAGTTTACAGAGAGACTCAGTAAACTCTGCAAGACCCCTTCTGTACTCATTATGGTGGGTTCACTGGCTTTTCTTCTGCCTTTTTTGTATGGCTTTATAGTACATTCAAATATTACGTAACATTTTTTAAACTCTGCCCTGAGAAGCTTGGTCTTTGCCCCATATGCAAGGTGTGTTTGGCACAGAGCATCTGGCAACACATGTAGCACAACAAGATCATGACCAGCACGAGCAGCGTTACTACTGTTTAGTATTTTCCTGACCTTTAAAATTGGCTTTGCTCATCTGTTTGATATTTTGGCAGAGTGCATCGTGCACAGATAGGAGGAGAAGCGCAAACTGGTCAAAGGTAGAGTGTTTCTAAAATGTTTCTAAGAAAACACATTTAGAACCATTTTACTGCCACTTAAGCAATTTTATTGTTAACAGATAACAAATTAACATCAAATAAGCAATTTGAGACTTTGTCTGGCTGGTAGATAAGTGTTAATCATGCAAATCATGTGTAAATGAATTAAAAATATTCATATGGAAAAACAGAATATCAGCCTACACTGACATATAAAAGAATAAAAGTGATTCACATTGTTTTTTACTGTATACATATCTGGTTTAGCCTGAGTACATTTAAAACCCTGCAGCCATCAGAAGGCAGCAGGACACATGCTGCTAAATCTGCAGCCTTCAGTTTAAGTGCCATCATGCACAGCAGCCACTGTGTTTTACTTTCATTAAAGGACATGCAAACAGCACCAAGCTGCTACACAGTAAATCCATGCACCTCAACACACAACACACAGCTCATTTATAACTCAGTTTTGTGCTGTTTGTTTGGGAGACATCAGATTACTGTGGCTCATTAATCCCGTGCACCACAGCCTCCTTTTCCAGTTAAAAGAAAAAAAAAACAGCAGTTCATGTTTTAATTCTTGAAATTAACCATAAAGCAAATGCTGCTGTGTCACATTTAAAGATATGATGTAACCATTCACAACATGAAATAAGGCAGAATAATGACTGAAATAGTCTCAGATTGATGTGATCATAGAAACCGCTTCAAAAAAGCCTTTTTTTAAAGAATTTATTTTTATCGTCACTGTACTAATTAACTGTTAACTATGACTGGCTGAGAATTAATTAACCACCACACCCTCTGATCTATACCCACCTCCACCCAACCCCCCCACCCCCCACCCCCCTTTGCACACTACACTGCACTGCTGCACCTATACAAACCAAAATAGCCTGCACAGTCTGTGCACCCAAGACCTACTGCTTTGCATGTTGTCGTGGGAGTGCGATTAAAACTGGACCCCATATGTGTCTCCAGTCCCTACAGACCATAAGAACAGATGATTGAACATGCTGTGTGTGGTGTGTGATGGGGTGTATTTGTGCATACATGTAAAACCAGATTTGCAAGCACTGTGCCCTCTTAATTATTTTAATTGCTGCCATTTTATTTAATTTAATCTACAGAAAAATGTTTCGTTGTCATTTAAATGAAGGAAAACCTGCCTAATGTCTGCCATTAAATTCTCATCTCTATGCACTGCATGAATGGGGGGATGAATTACGTTTGTAAGTGTCTGTGAACGTGCGTGGATGCATGCAAGTGTTTCCTGGAGTGTTTTCATTTTTCTTGACAACTCTGATGCACAGGGAGAAAACCATTACATCTCAAGGGCATCCCTGACCCCCTCCAACATCCCCGCTTACTCTTCACCGTTCTGTAAACAATAGGCCCATAAAAATGCTCCTCGTTCATTTCAAATACTCTTCGCATTCCCTGATTGTGTAATTGAACCTCTTACTGTGCACACAATGGAGGTTACTCTATCAACCTGCGTAAAATAATATCCTTGTTGAGAGTCTGGAAAAACAAATTAAGACGGTCTTAATGAAGCTGCTTTTTAAACAGAGACCAATACATTAATAAAGCGTGCGGAGCCACATACTTCCTGAGCATTTAGGTTTTCAGCCACTTGAAGTCTGACTGAAGAAGACGCTTTGGCTAATTGATGTGAGTTCAGTGAAAGGCCTGGTTATGTTTCCAAGAGGAAGAAGCCTGCGTATGGCTCTTCTGTACAAGAAGAAACATGGGAGATTACTTGACCGAGCAACAGCATTTAGAAGGGGACAACATCTGTGGTCACACACACAAACAAGTACAAGTGCATATGACATGGACACCCACATGCATGTGTGCACATACATTATAAACCTCCAGTAATCAATAAGACTTATTCTCGGTCTGTTCTCTTCAATCTGTGTCTCTGTTTATATCTCCATCACTCTCTCACTTCATCTTTCTCCAGCAGTGTCCTCCTCTTTTTTGTCAAATTTATCTTTAATTGGTCTCTGTGTAGCACTTCTTAGGTAATGAATTGTTAAATGTAGTTCCCATTGGTTGGCTAACATGTTCTGCAAATGAGCAAGGGACTGACATGCAGGCACTTGATTTTAATTTCCTCTTTTCTTCTTAGTTCATAAAGATATGGATTATTGAGATCCCACAGCTGGAATCTGTCTTTGAACAGCTTGATCACTGCCATGTTTCATCATTAGATAGTGTCTTAGAGAGCTGCCTAATCGGAGAAGCTCCACCGGCCGTTTGGCCAAAAAAAGGGGGGGGGCCAATTGTTCTCATTTTCTGTGATGATAGCAATTTGACGGCACCGCTGACTATGATGCAGGAACCTGTCCAGTCATATTTGTGGGATAGAGGGCACGCTCCTGTTGCTTTGATGTTGAAGTGTTTGAGCTTCGCCAGAGGCAGAGCTCTTAGAGAGAGCACAACAGTGGTGGACAGTAGGGGAGCGTGATGTGGTTTAGGATGAATATAAGTGCTTTTATTGGCTTCCTCTGGATGACACCATTCAGCTCCCTGTTCAGCTTCTCTCATGTGGGAAATGGTCGGGTTTGGAATTGAATCCTGTATACTCTAAGGTGACTTTATAAGGGAATCATACAGGATGGTTATTGCACCATCAGGAATGTAATGAAACTGGCTCAAAGGTGACAAGTGTACAGAGGAAGGTCACTGTTAATATATGGTGATCTCCTACAGTACAATATAGGAGTCTGCCAGCCGTGGAGGAGAACTGAGACTTCTCTAGTCAAGCTTAGCAGTCTTGGGAGACTCTCAAGGACTTTGTGTTTGCTCAGGTCTCCAGTCGTCTATTTTTGCTTTTCTTTTTTAGCTTGACTGCCTTTGTTGGTGAAAACACTGGAAACCTTTGGGAGCTTATTTCCTGAGACCAATGCAGGCCTGTGTTTAAAGCCACACATACGTGGGTCTCTGTGTGTCTGTGTGTGTGCTTGTCCATGCATGAACGTGTCTGAAAGTCCATTACTGCGACTGCATAAACGCTGTGTCCATTACGCCCGTATGAGTACTGGGCTCTCATACACATGCATGTGGTACTAATTATTCATTTGATTTGTTCTTATTTTCACCTTTGTCACCAATTTGCCAACAGCATATGTCTCTCTTGCAAATCCCCAATACCAACCCCTCCACAAATTGAATGACTAACAGAAAAAGCCCAGTGATCCAAGTATCTCAGCTCCGTCTGTAATTAATTAATTTGCTGTTTCCCTACAGTCAGTCACCCAGAATAATCCATCTGGAAAGTCCAGTGAGCTTTTCCGCCACCAAGCATAAATGGGATTGTGGATGACTGCTCACAAAGCTTATATCCACAGAGAGTCACATTCTGTCTTAATGTATCCATATGCACTGTAAGCCTGCATGCACAAACATATAGAAACATATATACAAGTCCCTCCTCAATCGCACTTTAAACGTATATAAAGTGAAGCATATCATCTCAGCCTCTGAAGCATTGAAAATATGCTTGCATTTACTTTGCACATAACATGCTCCATGCTTAGTTTTTCGCACAATTAGGCATGAGCCGAGGCTCAGTCATTTTCCAGTTCACATATTTCTTGATGCCATATGTGTAGCATGCATCCCAAGTCGAAGGAATACGGGCCAACTGTCATGTGTTTGAAAAGTTTACAGTGATACTCTGTGACACCTTCTGAAATTAATTCAGCCTGGTTTGCTGCAGAGAATAGACAATGCATCTGGCCCCGTGGGTGCTCAGGCATCAATGTTTTAAAGGTGGATCATTGATCCCAGAGCATAAAATTTGCACGAGCATACCAGGCCAACCACTGGTGGACTCAGGGGCAAAAGGCAGCAGGGCAAAGCTCCAACACTCCCCTCAGAGGTCACTAATGACTACTCTGGTCTCCTAAACATGCAGGTTTACACAGGAGACGCCGCAGCCATGTCACACAGCACATGTAGTCACACAGAACAAGAATCAGTGAGGAGAAACTAAATTCAGACAGACAACTTTAACCAGGATTCTAACTAGCAAAGCTGCAGCTTCTGCAACACTTAATGTGAAAATATACATTAATCAACCTTATTGTGCTTGTGTGGTAAATGTTGTTGTGTACTATTTGTTTGTTTGTTTCACACTTGTGTGTTCTGGTGTGGCAGCCATTTCCCCTGTACTGAGATTGATTCCACCAGCCTGGCTGTGTTTTAATTAAAAACACTTAAACTTGGTGCTCATACATCGAAGTTGTTTCATTAAGATTTAATCCAAATCAGTTTCCTCCTTAACATTTCTTTTTGCAGTAGCAGACAGAAACACAGCAGTGGAAAATAATACCTGATTCAAATCATGAATATATGTCATATAACCACAGAAAGTGTTTTAGAAGTAAGACACATAAAACATTCATTCCTTCTCTCATGGTGCTCTCAAAACCTTTTATTAAGTCAAATGCTCACCAGATACATTTGCATGTTTAATTACCTTATGTCTGCGGTTGCTTAATTCCACACTTTGCCTGGTAATCGCAATCAGAGAGTCGTCCCTTTGTTAGGAGGTGCTCCCAATCCTCCACATTTTAAATGGTGTGCCCCCCCTCTTCCCAAACCATGATAATTGATGTATTTCCCATAAAGGAATGGTAATTAAGATAATGAGATTTTCAGAAGCAAGTGTAGCATGCCAAAATGAGGGGGAGCATGTCTCTTGACTGGTTCACTTCAGCTTTATAAATTTCCCCCTGTTATTCTTTTCATTTCACCAGCTCCACTTTTCTTTTTACTGATGTCTGCCTCCTATCTGTGCTCTCCTCACCACATCTGCTTCCCCTCTCGTCTCCCATACACAGCTTGTCCTCATTTGTTTGCCGCCGCATAATTGGCTATAGGATCACCCATTGTGTAATTATGTATAGCAGTTTGATATGTAATTAAAAATGTATCAGTATCCAGTATAATTTGTGCTGTGTGATTACCTATTAACAGTGCAAACAGTTGTGCCTAAAAGCCCATGACCGCCCCTCTCATAGATGTCACTGTGCGTCTCTGTCAGTATTTACATACCAGCAGGTGCTACATCTGAGCAGAAAGCTCCCTTCATAACAGCACATAATAAACACTTCTCCTCAGGGCTGACCCCTTCTGGTCGACTTAGTTGGTTGGTATGTTGTAGCTGATGTCACTTCCATAAGGGGGAAAGTGTTTCTTAATCCATCAGCTGTGCTTGTTCACCAGTCTGTGCATGCAGTCCTCTCTGCCTGTTGTAGCACTGTAGCCTTTAGTGTTGATAGGTTATTCCTTGTGATGTGTAACCAATCAGATCAGTTCTGCGGACATGACACTGAGTACAAGTATAAAAGTGGTGAATAGGTTACAGACTAAATCTGTTTTTTCATTTGTGCTGGGGATAATATCTGAAGAATCAAGTCTGGATTTTTGTCTGGAGTGTCACATGTGAAGCACAAAACAGGAGATTATCCATGTCAGACACATTATCACCTACTGGAAATACCCTGTTTGGTTCAGGTTGGGTGACAACCGTTCACTTGCTGTGAATTCTCTGGACAGTGACCTTGTTTATTCACACATGGGCTCAAAGGGACTTCACACAGACTTTTGTACAAGAGTCCTTGCAGGGTGAGCAAGTCTGTTCAGCTTCTGGTCCAACCGATTCAGACATTTGCATTCTCACATGCAGCTCCTCAAAGTGATATCTAGAGAAGTTCAGGGTTCTGGTGCATCTTCTGAATTCTGCTTTAATGTTGCGTAAGAGAGACAGGCAGCTGCATCAGAGCCAAAGTACCAGAGAGATGACGTACAGATTTTTTTTTTTTTCCCCCATCGATCAAAGAGGAGGAGAAATTTCAGTCAAACAAGATTTTCTTTGGCTGAGTACAGGCCTACTTCTAACACATCTCCTCACATTAACATCTCTCTCTGACAGCTTGTATAATTGTGAAATGTGTTATCCTGCAACCTTAAATCAGGCACGTTACAAGACCATGCACTTTACTTCAGACAAGACCAAGCATGTTCCTCTGCATCACCCTGCTGAGTGAGTGAGCTAAGCAACACAGCATGGCTTGTTCTTCTCAAACAACGACACCAAAACAGCACAGGGCTTTCAAAGCGCTTGTTACAGCTGCCTTGTCATAAGGTTAAAAAGAGGGCTTGTGAGGACAGTCTGAGGAAACATCTTAATAAAAACACCAGGCTGCAAACTGGCCCCGAATACCATCACCACTAAATGATTTAATGTGCCTGAAAGGTCCGCTGTTGTTTTATCTTTGTAGCTGTTTTTAGGCAGTACAGAAAGAGCGTCTGCCTCCTTTAAAAGACACGTGATTTTTTTTTTATGTGCTCTTTATCAACTCAGTTTGCCTCTGTGCATATAGTCACAGGTCATGCCCTTTCTTATCTGACCTACTCTTAAGATGTAATGACTTATTATCATTAATAAATACATTTACTGTAGGTCATTGTACACAGAGACATACCTGTGAGGCTATAAACCAATATATGGAACCAATTTAATTGCGGTAAATTCCATGTTTATTTTTAAACTTATTAGCATCATGGCAATAATAGAAAAGTTTATTCTTTGCACTCATTTAAATACAAAACATGAAGTTTCAAGGTCTGCAATTGTATTAAACATGTTATGCCTGCTAGCAGAGAAATGTGGGTTGACATGCCCCAATTCTTTTACATGATGTATCATCCCAGCAATAAAACAAACAGTGCTACGGGTTTGAATGGATCACTGAATATGTCAAACTCAAAGAATGTGTGCTTGACTTGCTGTTAAAGGTCCTATATGTAACATTCAACACCAACTGCAGTGAAATTCTTCACTTTAACTCTCATGAATTTATCTTAGTGTGGCTAAAAAATGTGGGCAGCTTGGCTTCAAATCATTTGACCCTATCTAAATTGTTTGGTCACAATATAAAGTGCAGTGTTTACTTGTACAAGCATCATATGGTCCAGTGGTTAGGATTCACACAGGCGACCTGGGTTCAACTCTTAGTACGAAAACAGTTTTATATCTTTCACTCAACATTTGTTGTGCTGCCACACACTCTTGTGCTTCCAAAGAACCAATCGGCCTTGAACATACAGCACATAGCACTAATTTGACCAATATATAGGAATGGTACTGTGATTGTTGCTGAAAGGTTACATATAGCACCTTTAAAAGTGTCAATAAATATTTCTCTTCTGGATTTCATTCCCTGCATCAACTTTTCTTTTATTTGCAAACTTTAAGAAATCTTGTCAACTAACATTAGCAGTAACATTTGCGCGTCACTGACTTACAGTCACAACTTGTCATGATAATGACATTGCACTGTTTGTGGATGGTTTGAAGTGAATACACTAACAGAAACTGACAGGACTGAACTCGTGGGCACGTTCCACCACATTACTAACACTCACATACAAGGAAATGTATCTTTAAATTAAAAAAAAAAAAATGCAGCAATAAAGTGACACATCTGGTTCGGATGAATATGCAGTTTGGTGTAGACTATTTTAGCATTATCATGAGAAAGCAAAGCTTGGTATGCATGAGAGAAATAGCATTGTATAATGCAGAAAAGGAATACTCAGAAGTGAAGTCAGCAATGAGATCAAACAAGTTAGCTTGCAGCGCTTTTCCTTATGCATATTTAACTGTCCTGAGGATACTTTGATACAATTTGTCCCTACATCAATTTAACCACAGCTACAGTATAGGTAATAACTCCCTTTAAAGTGTTATTGCCAATATGTCAGGGACCTAAAGCACACTGTTATAGTGCTTTTGATTGCTCCAGTGGCATCAAACTGTGGCTATAAAGGGCAGCCTGCAATTTTACTGTGTGCGACTGTGTAAGTTTTAAAAAAAAAAAAAAAAAAACATTCAGAAAGTACAAAAGCAAATGTTATTTATGTTTTCCTGAGTGGGAGACATCTTACATGTAGACAGAGTCCCTCCATCCATTTCTCTCCCCCCTTGTGTTACTGTTTAGTCGTGTACTTACAAGACCCTCTTTCTGTTCTCTTAACCCCTCAACCCTGAAGAGCGCAGCCTTTCTTGCAGAACACACAAACGCTTTTAACGACAATAAAACTGCTGCTTGTTCTGGCATTCCCCAGAGGAGGGACTTCAGCAGCAGGTCTGACATCCACCGTATGGATGATTAGCATCATTAGAGCATCAGCTGCTCCCTCTCACTCAGACACACACACACACATATACACACACACTAGATGATGGCTCTTCAAATATATAACACTCAAGCAGATTAAATGGTGGCATGTTCTTGGCAAAGCAGTGATTAATTTATGATTAGAAGTAGGTCAGATGAGTGCAACCTAAAGTCTTCAGACACCAGAGAGCAATGAATCTGCAAAGACACAAAGAGCGAGTTGGTGGAGAAAGAGGAATAAGGACAGACAGAATGAGGATGAGCATTTATTCATTTTGAAGAGGAGATAGAGATAACTTCTGTCTATGCTCAGTTTTCAAATGCTCACAAATCTTCATAAGGCAGAGAGGGATGCAAAGAAAAATACAGTGAAGCGAGTGCAAGAAGGACATTGAGAGCTCACAAAAAATATTCTCACTCGAAACCCCTTTGTATTATTTTCAAAAGACAGTTTGCCTGCATTGTTGGTCTGTCTTGTCTTGTCTGTCAAGCTAATTTTAAATTTATGTCTCCCTCTCCTTTTCAGCTCCTTTGACCGACAAGCCGCCAAAGATCCTGTTTCCCTCTGAAAACAAGATTAGCAACATGGAGCTGCAGCTAGGTAAGAGCATCATGGGAAATCTTCCAGCTGCAGTCATTGCTATCCATGTCATTTCCAAATGACAGGAAATGGATGACTTTACAAATCCTCTCCAACACACCTTCAGGCGCAGAACACAGATTGATGATGGCACTTTTGTTTGCTTGAGAAACAGCAAAAAGGAAAAAAAAAATGTAAAAGTGTTTTCCATATATGCAAATGGTGGGTGCTAATGTCCCTAAGGCTGTTTTGTCAACAATGAAGAGCCCATATGGTGCCGGGGTTCCATACGCTGACTTGCCACATGGAAAGGCGGCTGCTTTCAGATGCCGTTGTTTGTCTTCTTTGACGTGGGGTCACGATGTGCCTACCATGTGTGCATGCGTGCGTGCGTGCGTGAGTGAATATATTGCGTCTGGTTGTGTTTGTGTTTTTCTGTGACAGCATATTGCTTTGATTTCTGGGCACAGTCCACCATCCACATGATGTGTGCCGCTCTAGGAATGGCTTATGTGTCTGTCACGGTGAGGCCGATTGGACAAGACTGAAGGGTCTGAAAAACAAAGAGGGACTGGATGAGAATGTGACAGGGAGGAGAGATGGTGCAATGACTTCCTGAGAGGTTGCCTTTTGTCTTCTGTCTGACACTGTTTGAATCCAATTAGTTCATTTAAAATGCCTCGTGGAGTCTGCTGTTTCTGTTAATATTTTGCCAACACATTAACCCCAAACTTAACCCTAGCTAAGTGGGAACGTACAGTTTAACCCTGAGAGTGCACATTTGTATAACTTGGGAATATTAAACCTTTTGTCATGTTCCCATTATATGGCATGGAAACTTTGGAAACATAAGAATGACTCCCTTCTATAGCTGGCTGATCAAGAGTGAAACATTGCTGTAGACAAGCATGGCTTAACATGTTAGCATACTCACACCAATGCATGAACAGGCTGCACAATGCAGCCATTTGTGTTGGTGTGTCTATAATTATATTGCTGGGATTTTAAGAAAATGGACAGTTTGTCCTTTGAAGCTTTCTCACACTTCTCTAAAGCCCCTCTATCAGCCTAAGCCAAGATATCCCAGGTGATAACCTGATAGGATTATGTTTTTTTAAAAATCACCCCCAGAGCCACAGAAGATATTTTAGATTTGTCTAATTAGTACCCCCTAAAACTTGTAAATTGATTTTGATATGTAAACCAGTGCAGTTCCCCTCTAACTGAATGGTACACTGGGGCTTTGGCACTAACATGGCAGGGCAAAAAAGAGAGGAAGAAAAAATATGTGATGATGTTGCGCAGAGAACCCCTACAGACTCCCAGTAGAGTATCTAAAGCACTGAGACACCGAGGTAAATATTTTACAGCCGGGCTCCATTTTGTGAGCAGAAAAGTTGTCTCTCCCTCCAGACGCGAGTTTCTCTTTTATTTAGCTTTATTTATTTATTCTCCTCTTCCTTAATATTTGTTGAGTCATGCCCTGAGCAGCTTTATGGAGCAACGTGGCAGATTTATGGCAGCCAGAACATGCAGAGGGAGAGAGAGAGGGAGAGAGAGAGTGGTCCCTCATGGCACGTGGGAGATAGAGAGGGGGAAAGAAAGAGATGGGATCCAGTGGAGGCTGCTGGATGGGCAGTAAAATCAAAGCCGTAAGCAGAGAGATAAATCTGCAACACTGCCGGGCAGCACAGACCCACTTTATCTCCTCGGCTGCTGCAGCCAGTGCAGGTCTCAGACAGCCGCCATCACAGCCAGATTTCCACAACACACACACACACACACATAAATAAAACACACATGTTACATAAACTGTCACAAAGGACATGCAGCAGGGATGTAGTGGAAAGTCAAAGAGGATGATGAGAGAGAAGAGGAGAACACAAAAGTCCATAAAAAGGAATGAAATTGAACATGAGAAAAGAGCGATCATGGGAGCAAAAAGGGAGGGGGGGTCACAGAAAAGAGGATTGGGTGAGGAAATGAAGGCAGTGGCATGGGAGGGAGTTTATTCATCCCAGGAGAAGAGGGGTCTTGTCAGAGCGCCTCCTCCCCTGCTCCCCAAAGGTCTCCTTGCACGTCTCTGACCATTGTGCCAAGATCCTGTCACTCAGGACGACAGACGACTAAACAACAACAGCACCAGCAAACAGCAGCATGTGTGTGCTGCTATCATCGCAGATCTACAAGGCTTCAGGAGTCCTCAGGGGATGTGAGGCTGTGCGAATACCAAAAGCAGGCCAGTTTTTCCCATCTCAGATATTACTTTTTCGACAACTTGACATTTTTGATGTAGCTTCCAAAGGAGACAAAATCAAGGTTGTGTAGGATGGTCTGGATTTCTTCCAGACGGTTTCTTTATTGCCAGATTTACTGCTATCCCCCGATGGTGAGTTGGTGCAGTCCACTTACACCGCTCCAGCACAGGAGGATGATTCATATTGTGGGGTTTGAATTTCGTGAGACGCAGCTATGCAGAAATACACACACACACGCACACGCACACACACATACACTTACTGTATGAAAAAAAAAAACACAGACTCACTGAGTTGGTGTCGATTCCCTCGGGGTGATTTGTCATGGATTCATTGTCCCAGAGGATGGGGTGAAGGTATTCAGCTCACGCTTACGCAGCATGTCCCCTTTCTCACTAGGTCTCTCTCTTCATCATGTACACACACACACACACACACATGCATGCAGGGATATTTGCACATGCCAGTGCATCACTTTGGGGTGTGTGGGTTACCAGCATACACACACATACACTTGCAGTGCAGTCCTTGGTAACTGTGGGACAATTTTAACTGATATAGGACTTCACTTTCCTTCAAAGCCAGCAGATGGGTGCACTCTAGTGGAAAGGAATTTGAATCAATTATTTGAGAGAGAAGGACCCAATAGACAGGATGGGCTGCAGGGGAGAGATGACTCTTATATCTGCTTTAATTTTTACATGTGTAGAAGCACACACGCACACACACACATACACACACAAACACAGCCACGCACGCTCAGACATTAACATTCTCATACTGCCCACAGTTGGTGGTAGATATCCGTAGCAGACTTGCACTTAAAGATGCTGACATTCCTGATTTTCCTTGTGTTTTGGCAATATGTTTTTTACAAATTTAGACAAAAAGACAGTCTGGTTGCCCCACACTGCACTGTCTCCTCCCCAATTACCTCGTCGTCTTCCCTCACAATTTGGGAACATCTGTCTGCTGCCAAAGACGCCAAACAGTTGAAAGCTTTTTGTTGTAATGTCTTTTCATTTGAATCCCCCCCCCTCCAATCAGTGGGCTTGCCTGTGTGAGAAAAGTAAATAGAGTTTTGTTTTTTATGTAGAGCTGTTAAGTTTTAATTGTGACCTCTGAAAAATTCCAAACTGTCAGAAATTTTAGGAGAAAGCAATCCAGAAAAATCTGACTCAGGTGAACATCATCGCAGCATCCAATTTTATTTAAGCTAACTTGAATATTAACCTGTACAAAGTCCTCTAAATAAAAAAGCTAGCTAGCCTGGTAACATGCAAGGTTTCTGTAACTCTCTCACTATAAGAGCTTAATGCAATGTTGACTTTTGCCATTTCAACTGACACATTTGATTCCTTCATATTCGTCCTCCTTATTCCTCACACTTGACCTCTTATCCATGTTATTGCTCTCTCCCTCCCTTCCCCCCTCCATCTCTCCACCTTTTCATCCCTCACCTCCCTTCTCTCTTCACTGCCTCACATATTGACCTCTGCTTGCTTTAAGACTTAAGGATTCGTCGTCTGAGGTCTGTTGAAGTGGTTATCACTCAATCATCTCTTCTTTTCTCTTTAAAAAGTCTACAGTACTGAAGACATTCTTGATCTTCAGCACCTTGCTGTGTCACCAGACATGTGACCTCCCCGTGGTGAGGGGTGAAATTGAAATTGGCAATGCTCTGGGGAGTAACTAAAGGTCAACACAGAGTCACTTCACTAAATTACTCTCCATCTCTCTCTTGCTCTCTGTCTGTCTGTATGTTTTACACACTCACAAGAACACACACATACATACAGTTCAGTTCTCTCACTTGAACGCCATACCTCTAAAAGTTCCTCACACTCAACACCACTTAAGTTCTCACAGTGTTTCTTCTCTTTGGTGAAAAAACATGTTTGCAAGCGGTGCTTTCATAGACTTTCTAGACTCTCCCTGTTGTGTACATACAGAGAGCTGCACAGCAATGTGCATGTAGTTTCATAGCTTGATCATTATCAGCAACACAGTTAAATGTTTTCGTGACCACTGGCATGTGGTGGACACCCAACTAGGAGCAGCACCATGTCAGAGTCTGCAAGGATTTCCATTAACAGGCCTAAGATGAGCCAAACTCCATGTTAAGGCTCAGCACAGGTGAAGAGAGTTGTGTCTACTGCTGCAGAAATTCAAACAGCAGTGTTCACAGTGGAAGGATCTGCAGTCTCTAGGACTGAAAAGGGCTCCAACCAAGAACATGCTCGTGGTTCTACTGTGACGTCCTGAGGTGTCTGAAGGAGAACTTTTTGTGCAAATGGCCTTAACCATGACTTGATATCAATTTATCCCCCAAAGCATGTTTTGGATAAAGGAAACATTAGAGACACATGAGTTTCTTGCTTACAACAACACAACTGAACCTCCTCACGACCCCAACCAACCAGATTTGGTCCCCTGCAGTTTCTTTGTTTGTGATTACACCTTATGTTAGTGTATTAATAATTTTGTCTGTGTGTTTGACTTGTTTTATCATTATGATGAAGATAAAGGTGTTGTTAATAGTGTCAGTAGTAAGGATGATGATCTTACAGAGAATCCAGTAAAAAACAAAAGCAAGAGGGCCAACTCCAGTCCTGATGTCTTGATATGATCACTTTGATCATTTATTTAAATAAAATCTCATTTTAAAAGGGTTTTCATTTTACCAAGTCTTCATATCTTTAAAGGAGAGGCAGATTGGCTACAAGGTCATTTTCCTATTGGCTGTGTGTACAAATTTACATTCTAACACAGAGAAAAAAAATAACAGCCCTTAAAGGTCACACTACAGACAGATACAGGGGGAAAAAAGTCTGTCGTCATGCAGTTTGGTTTCAGTCCCACGGTGACCCAGCGTTAAGTAACCCATGGTGACTGGTATGGTAACTAGTGTGTCAGCGAAACAAAGCTAAATGTTTAAGTGTGTGAACGGTCGTCATTAATCACTGAGTCTGGCGCTGAGAACAGGAGGCTGTGCTATGATAAATGAACTAACAGCGCCTCTGCACATGTCTAACAGGAAAAAGGAGAGGAAGGACTTAGGTAATGAGAAAATGCAGAGCCAGAAACAGTCACACATAGCAGGCAATAAAGACAAACACAACACACCACTGTGCATCACATATAGCTGAAATTTCTCAGCAAAGACAATGAGGAGTAAGAAGATCCGAGAAAGGAGGAACCAGCACCTGATTCATTCCAGGCTGCTGGTTGTTTTCTCTCTGAGAAACCAGGCTGATGCTGGACTGTCAGGCGCTGCCTTTCAGCAGCTGTCGTTTTAACCACGCGTCCGGCACCGTTGGTTTTAATAGACCTTATCGGCAGCCATTAAGCCGACTCAGCATGTGGATTCGGCGGTGAGAAAAGAGCTGTCTGTGACTGGCTGCTCAGCCAAGAGGATCAGTGACTTCACCCATTTAGTTTTCTACTATTTACATCTTCCAGAGGCGACACAGAACAGCAAAGCAAAACTTTTACAGTGACAGTACCAACTTTTATTTGTCTGATGCTTCCTCAGTTTGTACCCCAGTTAGTCTGCAAGGACTGTCTTTGGTTTGTCTTTTGTTCTATTTAATTAAATCCAACTTTCTTGTATAGTAAAGCAGTGTAGTAGTAATTCCACGCGGCAGGGAAAAACATTTAATGAGGGTTTGTTTGAAGGTTCAGATCACAACAGACTTGTCTACAGCTTTTATACCCGCGGATGCTTAAACTGCCTTATGCTACTGAAATCTGTCATAAATAATAAAGATGTCTGTACCTGCATTCTAGCATAAAATAACAGCAGACATCTTATTGAAGTCATATCCTAATATCACATTTTAAATGTAGTTAAAACTGTTGTATTAACTTCAACAATATAACAGCATAAGGCTCTGAGTAAATATGGTAAAAATGGTGTGAAAGAGACTAAATTGTTTGTTTGTGCTCTGTTATTTTTTCAGTAGAAAACACAAACTACTGACTAGTCATTTCCTGTCATGCATATGCCGAGTGTCAATGTGCATGCATCATAGCATGACTGTCCGCTGCCATCTTTGCTGTGTGTTTAGGTGCTATTTAGAGGATGTGAGGTGATGCGAGGTGACGCGGCAGTCGGTTTTTGTCAGCACTTTTCTGTTTGGTGTGTCAGGTCCATAAGGCAGCAGATCTGCTTTGTTTCTCTCTGGCCTGAGCTCAACTTTATCCTTACTGACAGCGTGCGTATTCAGTTTTGTCAGTCATTCGTTCGTGCATGTGTGCCTCTCTGTGTGTTTATAACAAAAACCATTACCCCAGCCGTCCTGAGCAGTTGTGTTAAATCAGTCACCGCTGAGGGTTTCTTCACCCTTTAAAGCCAAGCGGTGTCTTTAAAGAGAGAGGATTTAGGTAATGGTAGCTTTCACCTCGTCTGCCTCTGATGCTCAGGCTCACTGACAGGTAATCAAAGAGAAGGAGCACCACACTCATCCCTGCATCACTCTGTATTTGATACAGGTAGGGCAGACAGGAGGAACAGGCAGACATAATGAGACCCGTCTGCTTTTCACAGGCTTCCAGAAACTGTCCTTTCATCCTCTTCCTCTTCCTGCGGTCACTGCCACGTCTGTTCGGTCAAGGTGGCAATCACAAAATCAGGGAATATCACCTAAAAAACGAACACTGCATACAGAAAATGCAGTTTAAAATTTGTGTAATTGTTCAAAAAGGCAGAGATGAATGTACAGTTATAAGAAAATATGCAGGAAGGATGGAGAAATGAGGAAAGAAAGATGAGAAAGGAGGGAGAGATAGAAGGGGGAAATGGGAGAGGGAGCTGGCACTGGAATGACATGCATGAACAGCAAAGCGAGCTGGGGAAAAGGCGGCTTTGCCATTCACTTTGAAGCTTGCTCCACTTCTGTCTGTCTTACGTAACAGAAAAATGAAGAAAAACAAGTGTGCAAAAAAAAAAAGGCAGCGTGAAGAGAGAAAAAGAGGAGGCAAGAGAGAAGTTCCAAACTTCAGTTCTCTGATGTTTCCGGCAAGCGTGTAGATGTATCTGGACGATAGAGTTAGTCACCATGCCACAGAGAGCTTTGGTGCTGAGTGAGGGGTAAAAGAGTTAGCAGAAAGAGGGGGAGATCAATCAGTGGTGAGAAGAGAGACACGAAAGGAGGGTTGAGAGGAGGCTGTCGGACAGAAAAAGATAAGGAGACGGAGGAGAGAAACAGGAGGAGGAAGGATAAATAGAGAGGACAGGGGACGGATCACACGGAGCATTTGAACCCCAGAGATCTACAGTAGCTCGCTATCTTTCTCCGTGTTACATAAGCCGATCTCTCCATCCTCACTGTCGAGCGTGTGTGTGTGTGTGTAGGCCAGCTGAGGCTCTTCACACATGTCTGTTCCTCATTAACCAAAGAAGACCTCCAGTCAGAGGCCACGGCCTCATCCAGCAACCACGAGCACTGTTCCACTTTGGCTAACACCTCCGTTACAGTGGCCCCGTTTCTGCTGTACTGTTGCTTTTTTATGACAATCAATCTTCATGATGTCACCATCGCCCACGGCAGCGAACGTTGCTATGGAGATCAGTAGATCTGCACCGAGCTGCTGCCTTAGGGAGAGCATATGCAAGCTTACGTTAGTTAGTGCGTTAGTGCATGTGCATGCGTTCTGCGTGCGCCTGTGCACACAGTTCATCTTTAATTGCCATCTGCAATCTGCATGGTGAACACAGTCAGTAATTCTAGAGGCCCAGTGTGGGGTAAATAGCTGAGACTCATTTACAAGTGTGATAATAGACTTTCTCTATTTTTGTCTTTCTTGTTTCTCTTGCTCTCTTTCTCTGCCAGTCTTTCTTTACCTCTCTTTCTCACTCTCTCTCTCTCTCCCTCTCTTCCTCCACATAACAGTTAGTCATTGCACAGTAAATCACAACATACT
Organism: Acanthurus lineatus; assembly: GCA_029814665.1. NCBI lineage: Eukaryota > Metazoa > Chordata > Actinopteri > Acanthuriformes > Acanthuridae > Acanthurus > Acanthurus lineatus. Next base: position 7,060,192 of record JAPZDV010000005.1, read on the forward strand.
GCAGAGCACAGTAACAGCAGCAGTATCGACTTGGTTTGGTTCGTAATTTGCATAATTTTATGAATAAACACTTTTTTGGGGAAGATAATTATCCTCAGTTTTGTTATTAAACATTGTCGGATTGACTGTGATTGGCTGCAGCTGACTCTCTTTTAAAGAATGGAAGTTAATGGTCGAATGTAGCCGGCGGGGGTGCTTAAGGAAAAGTATGACCGGCTTTATTTTTCTTTTTTTTATGTTATAGGTTGTCATCCTTAGTCATTTTCTTGAAACTGCCAGGGATGAAAGAGCAATTGTGATACCTTTGAAATATAATAAAAAACAATAAGAATAAAACAGAAATATAAAACGCAGGAATAAAAAAAACAGATAAACCTTTATTTGACCATAATTTACCCAGAAAAAAAGATGAGAGAAACTCTCATTTCCTATTGCTATTTTCGCCTCTCCTTGCAATTTCTCCCTTCTCGTCTGCTCTTTTCTCCTCCCCGCTTCTTTCCTTCCTTCCCTAACAACTCTCTTCAACCCCTGAAATGTGTTATTAGTATTAAACAATGGAAGAATAGGCATTTTAAACACAAGCTTTACTTTCCTTAATAACTACCCTCCGTGGTAATAATTACCCCCTTTGAAGCAAAAAGAAAAACCCTTCTTGGGTTACCAGGCAATAAGCGTGCAGCTGGGGTTGTGTGTTTAATGTGTTTGTGTGTGGGTGCACATTTACTGTTGCATATAAATAGTTGAGTACGTCATTACAGATTGCAGACCTTTTCTCTTCATTTTCAGCTTGTTTTTGTTTTATTGACACACAGTTTTTATTTTTTTTTTATATCAGGGGAAATGACCAAACCAAAATCCAAAAAGTTTATTTATGCTGCAGCTTATTTGTCCTGTGCAATTATTTTTTCTTTATTCGCTATACAGAAATCTCTTTTTAATGCAACTACATTGTCACAGATGAATGACAAAGTGATAGTCAATCTGACTTCTACCAGGATGTATCCCTCCACTGCTGTTTAGCAAGAAAACACTGACTGTGAGATCACAAAGAAGGAATTTAATAAAGACCACCCAATGGATTGGACTGATGAGGCTGCATATGAGCTTCATCTGGGCTTTGGGATGCATTTGTTCACAGAATAAGAACTGTAGATTTTGTCTCTTGTGTAGCTAAGAGTGGAGCACTATTAGTGTATCACCTTATGGCCAGTATGGAGCTGCAGCTTTGGATGCAGCCGATTGACTTTGGTCCGCTGGTACAAATTTAGATACCTTGGCTCAGGGTATCTGCAGGTACCAAGTAACTGTCCAATACCAGTGCTATGACTTTTCCCACATGCAAAGTAACTGGTATAATTTTAACAGGAAGGTAGCATGAAGCCAGGAGTTACTTGGTAGTTGACAGTGTAGTGACATATTAGAAACATGAGGAGAGTAAGAAGGGTTCGACGTGCAACAAAAGTTCTGTTGCAGAATCAAACTGAGGACATCAGTATTCATTTTTCAGTCGTTACTGGTGCTGACACCGAACCAACAGTTTTAGACAACTGACTGAAAGCCAAAATCTGTCCATCAGCTCTGCCTTTTCTGTGGACTAATAACGCTGACCACATGTCAAAATAAAACATCCATGCTGCCACTAATAACCACTGAACAGGCTCATGTTGAGACAATATTGATATCAGTGTCTCAATGTGCATGTGAGATGAAGAGTGCGGATTAGTTTTGATCATTTCACTGCCTCCCCTGTGAGCTCTTATCTCACGTTTATGTTTCAGGCTACAAACCCTGACAACGAGGTCAAGCTCATTGACTGTTTCTGAACTGAGATCCTTTTCAGTGTCTTTGCCTCTTTCACCTAGATTAGGTAAATCCAGAAAATCCACCAGAAGAGTCACCCAGAGGTGCAGTGCTACTTGCTTAAGTACCAGAGTACATTTACAACTTAACCATGTACATGCATTCACGCACACATGCACATGGTTAAGTTGTGGCTCATTTTGAAGGTTGTGTAACATCCACTCTGAGTAAGAGTTGCAGTGCAGGCAGAGATCAAGCTCATCTAATAGGCAAAGCTTTGAAAATGCAGCTAAGCAAGCTTTCTTTTCCTGCAGGCACTGTGGGTGCAACGCAAGCTGCAGGCCAGCTTTCTTATGTTTCCATGAAAATGCATCACAGATAAAGAAACCATGATGCCGGTTCATCTTTAGTATTCAGGTTAAGTTAGCTAGCTATAGACAGGAGAAAAAAAATCATTTAATTCACTGTGCCACTCAAAGGCTACCAGCAGCTTAAGGTAATGTTTTCCTACATGTTACTCAAAGCATGAGCTGACGTAAATTAACACACTGTAAAGGTCAAAATGACAACTTTTACTATTTGATTGTTTTTATTGGCTATTCTACATGACCTACTCTTTGGTGATGATTGGATCTTCAGGCACTAATGAATTTCAATTGAAAACTGCAAATGGCAAACTGCAAAATTTCCATATCCCCTCTTTAGCATCGTTCCAGTGTGCTCACACTCCCAACTGCTTTGAACTGAGTCTTCTCTGTCTTGTACCTTCTTTGTCATAATCTAATCAAATGAGTACAGCAGTGCAAAGTTTGCCTTCTTTACAGTAACTATATTAATAAGGAAAAGATACTTTCCTTTTAACTATTTTTGTTGCTTTGTTTCTTTCAAGTAGTAAAACCTCCGGTAAACTGAAATCAGTCATTGCTACTTGTTAATACCATCAAGGGACAGAAAGCAAATTTCTCACAATACCAGCCATTAGTTGGGTGGTAGGAATGAAAGTAGGCAGTACTTGATGATTTTGATGTATCTGACTGTCAGGACTAATGGTAAAGCCACAATTAAATCTGCCAAAATGACACTATTTTCCAACTAAATTCTAAAGCAATTCATTCTGAATATTAGGCTAAAACTAATGAGCCTCCCATGTGTGTCAGACATGCTGATAATGCTACGAAACCGTTCTTTATGTCTGCATTTGTTCTCTGAGAGAAATGTTTCAGGAGCACAGCGGAGACATGCTTGTGCAGCATGGTGCTCGCAATTATAGCGCCTGATTCAAACCAAAACAGAATGTGCTCTGTTTAGTATCCCGAGTAGACCCTTAAACCAAGTGCTGCATCATCCCCATTATCATCATCGCAGTGTTATAAAAGATAACTCCAAATAGCTTTCACTGTGATGAGCTCTTGCTGTTGGGGAGAGTGTGAAATGACAGTGCATATGAGGGGAATTTTGTGTGTTTTGGTTCTGCATTTGAGTAACATGCTGATTGATCCCATCAGGTAATAGATTCTGTCCAAAACAAGAACTATCTATAGAAAAATAATAACATTGGTTATTTATTTGAAAAATGTATCTAAATGTATGGTTATACAGTCAATAGAAATGAGATTTAGAGTGTCAGAGAACAGTGTTCGTTTCACTTGTCCTATAATATCTTATAACTATAACAGTATTTTTTTCTAATACTTAAACCCAGTGGTGTTTGTAACTCAAATGTAATCACATCTTAACCTTAATGGTGGCAGATCACAAAGCAAAGCAACTATATGGTCATTTTGGAAGGCACTAACAATGGATTTATTTCATCATTTAACTATTATGACTTGTTGCAAGTTAAAATACAGTTTTGGACATTACTTTAAGATAATTTAATGGTCATTTTACAACACAAGGTTGTGCAATGAAATGCAGTTTAAGTCCCCTTATGCCACTACTGAAACAGTAACTTATATGAATGTTTAAATAGATAAAAGAGTTCATGAAAAAATGTATATGTTTTTACATTTAAGTGCAAAGGATAGGTTTAGCAGTCCTGAGTTGTAGGATAACAGCTGTCCTTTAGTCTGGTGGTACGGCAGCGGACACTTCTGTATCTGTTTCCAGATGGCAGCAGGGTGAACAGGCTGTGGCTGAGGTGTGTATGGTCTTTTATTATCCACTGGGCTCTGCACAGGCACTTCACCTCCCTGATATCACTAATGCTCGGTAAATGGGTACCAATGATGTTCTGGGTGGTTTTAATCACCTGCAGCAGAGCCCTCCTGTCCTGGGCCGTGCTCATCTCATGCCAAAATGGGGAAGAAAATGGAAAGAGGTCCGATGGTCATCATGAGACATTATCACACACTTCCTAGCCTGTCGTTTCCCCCCCCTCTCTCTTATTCTCATCACAGGTCTCTGTCTCTGTCTGTGTCAACACTCAGATGACGTGTTCTTTAAATTCCTGCAAAGCTCTCACCATCTGTCCAGCGCTGCCTGCTGGCATCAGATCCTGCCTGTTGTGAGGAGTCATTCGTCTGCGCCTCCAGCAGCCACCAGAGCTGTTTGAATCAGGCTCCTCACTTTAATCCTCATGGACCGTGTCTCTGGGTGTGCATGGGCTGTACGGATAGGGCTCATCAATTCTGTTTTTTTTTTTTTAAACTAGAAAATACAGTTTGACCCTTGTTTTTGGATAGGAACATTGTCATCTGCCTATTTTAATTAATTTTTCATTTTTTGCATTTCAACTGCTTTGTCAATACTCATATCTATCTCAATGTTTATGAACCCATTTAATTATTTAGTATCTGTATGAGGTGTGGCCCTGCAGACAATAGCACCTAAAGCAGTTTAGCATATTTGATGAAGTGGGTGTAATCCTCCGATTTATGGGATGCATCCTCCCAGAAAAAAGCACTTATTTTAAGCTGAATATAGTGTTGGCTAAATAAATGTAATATAACAATAACTAGCAAGCGTGCAACTCCACTCTACTTACTTTGTACAGCATTATCTCAACTTTACTTTCCCGCTCCTCAGCCGCTTTTCTAATCGCATGCACTCCCTTATTAGAGATAACATGACCTTTTGTGTGTTGGCAGTTTCCTGTGTGACCTTTAAGAGTGAGGCAGACTGAGAACAGCTGTGGATCGAGTGGAGCATAATGTGGGGCTCCATCACAGAGTTCAGCCAGAGAGAGCCATTACAACTCTTTGTCCTCAGCTGGAAAATGAGAAAATTAGTCACCTTTACGTATGTTAAAGTGTAGCCAAGCTTGCAAGGACTCCTCTGACCTCATCTCTTGTTCTCCTCAGCAGAACAGGCCCTCCATATCACGCCTTGTTTCACAAGTAATCTGTCACTTTCATTCTTTTCTGGTGTTCCTCCTCATCACATTCTTTGTCGTCCATTAGTTTTGGACCTCTTCTACTATTTTCTCTCTCCAGCTCTCTTTTTTCATGATTCCCTTTATGTACAATTCAGAAAGTGAAGGGGTGAATAAGTACTCATCATATATACTTTCATGCACAACCCTCATCTGTGGCAAATGCATCAAAATCCGCCTTTTTTTGTCTCACAACATTGAAACGAACCTGGACTTGTGAACCTTCATGTTTTCTTTTGTTACGTTTCATTTGGGAATTGAAAATAATTATGTGTTATCCCCTATAAGCATCCTACTCACTCTTGACTGATTATATTGAATTATTTCATGAGCGTGCATACTATATCTCTTGCATGAAAGGTCAGGCTTTATGGTTGCAGTTCAAGTTCAGTGGCTGGTGAGAGAAAGAAGAGAAATTAGGTATAATAATTATAATAATAAGTGTAAAGTATAATATGTTTCAGCTTTCCATCAGCACCTTGCAGTCTAATCCTGTGTTTCCCCTCCATCAGGCTCTCTCTTCTCCTGTGTGTGGCTATTCAGGCATGCGCTCATGTTATTTTCAACACAACAGCAGTATTCCCTTTTGGCTTTAACTCCATTTGTGGAACAAATAACTTTTCCATTACCCAGATTCCCCATGCTCTGCAGGTAGCTTGGCTTTTCACCTATATGAATTAACAGCTTGCACACACTCCCTTGCACACACAAAGAAACGCACAAGCACTAACACACAAGTATTTCCATGCTTGATTAGAGAATAATTGTCATTGTTAAACGGATTATCCATTTAACTAATTTCCGTCCTCGCATTTTCGTCCGTAGTCACATTCTGTAGCTCCTCCTGTAAAAACATGAAACACTCTAATGTTAAGCAGTAAATATTCCTCCTGAATAATTCATCCGTTGTGTTAAAGGACTATTCTTTTAAGTTGTGTCACATTTTAGTGCATGTGTAAAACCTCAGACATCACAGTGAGACTAGCCGAAAGGCAGGGGGTGAGGCGAGTGGACTTAGCTAACATTACCTGAACAAATCCAGGCTTCCTTGTTTTTAACCTTCATTTATGCAGGGAAGTGTCACTGTGAGCTGATGGATGCCATATGGTTGTTATATTTACTGGGCACCATCTGCCTTTTGTCTGGATTCACTGTTAACACTGAAGAAAAAGGTCTAGCTAGTACAAGTACAGCTAAAAGTAGAGCTCTGGCTTAAATCGTATGATATTCTTAAAAAAGGGAGCATTCCTTTCCTGAGTTAATTAGCAACATGGTGTTAAAAACAATTTAATTTGATTTTTGAGTTGTTATCATGATGGGAGAGACAGTCAGCAAGCATACTGAAGGGGTCAAATCATATGATACTCAAATTGATCAAAGGATAATGAGCTGTTGCATGTTTTTTTTTAGGAAAAACACTTTGCTCAGTTTGAAATTTCACATAAATGCCCTAGAAGCTGGACATCTGAGTTCTCCACCAGCACTTTATTGCAACTTGCATTGGTGGATCCTTTGGCTGAAAATTTTAAGGGGCAATCAGCTGCATAATTTGTCTAATTTTTCTTCCATGCATGTTGTATATAAAGCACATGCCCAAATGACAACGTCCATATGTCTGCATGCTAGTGAATACACAAATGACAAACATGTTTCCCAGTTGGGCACTTCATGTTATATATTATTCTAATCTGGATTGTGCCAGTTTCTCTGGAGTGATGTGGTTGCCTTGGTGGGAATGATAGTGCAGTGCAGTGAAGAAGTACAGAATGGTAATGATATCCTACAGGAGAAGTTCCAGCCGTGCAGCGATAATCATTTCTACAGGATTAAGTCCTGACCCACATCAGCCCAGCATATTAGCATTCTGAGAGAGTACTGCGGCAAGATTCCACACAGACTAAATGCCTGCAGCTAATAGGATGGGAAAGAGGAAGGAAAATAGGAGTGGGAGAGCGTGAGTGGTAGAAGCAAAGATTGAATAATGTGGGAAAAGAAAGTCAGCTTTTATGTGTCAGCTCTCACATGTTTGTTGTATGTGTGTTTTCTGGTGGGCTTTTTAAGCTGGGCCCCCCTGCCAGCCTGTTTTTTTTTTTTTTTTTTTTTTTTTTGTGGTGCACACCCAGGCCGAATTTGCATCTTGAGTCCAGCGTTGAACGGGAGAGAGGGACCGTGGAAATTTACAGCACCCGAG
>JAPZDV010000005.1:7067655-7087223 GCA_029814665.1 Acanthurus lineatus
AGCTTTTTTGTGTCCGCTCACACTTGTTTTGTGTTTGTGTGTTTTCTGGGGGGCTTTTTCAGCGGGGCCCCCCTCCCAGCCTTTTTTTTTTTTTTTTTTTTTTTTTTGGAGCTGCACACCGAGGACTCATTTGCATCTTGAGTCCTGCGTTGAACGAGAGAGAGGTACCTGTGAAATTTCCTGCACCAGAGTGACATTGGATGGTTGATATGGAACTTCAGAGGAACTTTATTTAAATTTCCTTGATTTTTTTTTTCTCCCCCCCTGCTCAAGGCCATTTGCATTTAAGCACGAATGGCCCCACCACCAGTTCGAGGACCAAAGAGTTTTATTTTTTAGCCGGAGCAAGATCGATCAAAGAAACCCGAAATACAGACAAACAAGCAGAGGTTTTTTTGTTCTCCACATCACACAACAGTAGCGCCTCCAGCCATTTTTTATCTAAGCGAGATCCTGCTTCACGGCACTTTTCACCTGTTTCTTCTCTCAGTGATGGTACACCCTTTGATCTTTGACATAGTCGCAGGTTTTCTAAGACGAAAACGCCTCCAGTTGTCATTTATGTGATAGAAGATTTGATAGCGCAACATCTTGTTGTAATTACAAAGTTTAGCAAACAGTTTTTCAGTGTGGGGCTCTGTCATGAATCTTTCACTTAGATTTCATTTGTTGTGGGTGTGAGCTCACAGCAGATGGTTTGTTAGAAATAATGAAAACACTGAACTGCTGTCCCACTCAAAGCTAGAAGGAGAAAGCTATGTTTTTTCACCCAGGGTTTTAAACTTCTTGTCGTCATTTTGGTTGATTTTAAAAACATATATCTAAAAAAAAACTGCTTTGCTAAAGTTTCAGAGATGGAACTTTCCAACAATCCAATAAAATAGACTTTAGCTTTAGGATAACGAGTCTTTATGTGAACTTTCTGAGTGGTAACTCCAATTTGTGACCCTCCTTCCAAACTAAAATGCTGTGCAGACACTGCCTCACTTTCCTGAACAGAAATCAGTGTGAGCGATGGAAAGTGATTTAATTTATTGATATTTTGACAGACCTCTTTTATAAAAACCCATCTACCCATCATTCTGTGTCTTGCATTATGCCTTCCTATTTCCTCCTTAACTTCTAACACAGAGTGCCTCATAGCCCAGTTAGTAGAGTGGGCGTCCCATGTACAGAGGTTGTGTCCTCACTGCAGCGGCCCTGTGTTCGATTCCACCCCATGGCTATTGGCTGAGTGTTGTTCCCCTCTCTCTCTCCTATTTCCTGTCATATCTCCAGCTGTCCTATCTAATAAAGGCACAAAAGCCCCAGAAAAAAAAAACTATAAAAACATTCACTGAAACATCAAACAAAATAGCAACCCTTCCCCTCTCTCTCTTCATTGTCTCTATTTACCACTGCGCCCCCTCTGGACAGCTTCCCATTCTCATCAAGTACATTTCATCTGGGTTGCGTTGCCCTGTAACCTCCAGCCTGACCCATGTGGCATGCAGGATGTGAGTCTGGTGTCCTAGAAGAGAACAAGTCAGCGGCACTTTCCACTAGAAATAATTGGTGTCAGTCCACATGTCCCTGAAGATGTCAGTGTCCCGGAGAAATGGGTGAAATTTCAAATATTATTCTTCTACCAGTTCTCCTCATCAAACTAGACTCAAATATCTCCCTTTCACCAAAAGAAGACAAGCATAATTGCCTTGTTAACTCACTGAAAAACACATTTCAATCAAAGTCAACAGGAGTTAAATATAAAACTCACCAAAACTGCTTTGGTTGAACGTTGGTTAGCCTTGATCCTCTGCCCAGATAATCACCATCTTTGGTTTGGCAAAAAAAAAAAAAAGGTTTAATTAATTTTAGGACTAAAAGGGTGATCGCAACAGATGTAGTTTATTTTTTAGTGCTTAATGACTAAGAGACTTCAACTGTAGCACTTATGTCTCACAATTAAACAAAAAAGAAATTGGCTTAATCATGTTAATGTATGAAAAGTGACTAAATCCCTACAGAAGTAAGACAGACGGACAGAAATCATGTGGGGAAGCAACATAAAGTTCAAACAGAAACTTACCTATATTTGATAACTACATTATTTTGTGATATTCAGATGTAAAGGCTCAGTAAAACAAAACTTCAATCCAAACCCATGACTTTGACCAGCCTGTAAAATAAAGTTTAAGGCACTGGGGTGACACACTGTTACTGTGCAGGTGGGGGTGGGGGGTGGGTGGGGGGGAGGTGTTGGGTACATGGCAAAGAAAAAAAAAGCAACAAGAAACAATAGTATAAGCTGGCATTGTGACAAAAGTGAAGTCTTTTTCTGATGGTGACAGCACAGATTAACCATTGACAGTATCTTCATACAGTATGAATGAGTCACAGGTTGATCATGCATTCGGTGAAAGCCTCTTCATACACACACACACACATCACCCTGGTCACACACATCTCCTGCGTGCTGCTCATCAGCTGCAGGTCGGCCACATCTGATCTAATCTAGATGCTTCCTCCCTGGCTCTGCCTTCATTTTTCATTCATCTTCTCCTGTTTGGCTCCCACACCACTGTAAACAACTGTGTGTGCTCATGAATACTGTAGGTACTGTTGGCCATCCATCAAATTGAAGTAGATCTGCAATGCAGTGGCAAAGTGTCAAACTTCCAGTGAGAATCTTTTGAGTCAATTCCTCCATCGGTTGCCCCAGAATCTCGTCTGTTTTCCCCTTCAATTAATACCTACTCATATGGTCAAGATTAACTAACCTTAATGGAAATTATTAGGAAATTTTAGATTCAGGGTTAACCAAAAACCTGGAAATTTTAAAATCAGCAGGTGAAGAAACTTTTTATATCTGTCAAGTAGAGATCTGTAGAAGAGTAGTAAGTTCTGTGTTTGTCTAAACTTTGTAAGAAAAATCTCATACTTTATGATATATTTCAAATAATTTTGTGCAAAATTCTTATAAATTCAAAGTTACATTGACGCCACACAACATAAAGACCATCATAAGTGTCTGTGACAGGCCGTAAAAGTGTGTTCAGAGTAGTTTTGATGACACTGCCAAGCAAGTTAGAAAGAGCCAGACTCTCTTAGTGCGAGCTGGCTCCTAAAAAACCTAAAACTCACATCAGAGATGAAGAGTAACACAACAGTGGTTTGTGAAGACAGACTCTATTCCTCAGGCTCTGCATGTGTTCCCATTAAAGGGGGTGTTTGGTGCATCGTGTGACTCTACAGACTGTGGAGGCTTTAGTTTCTACGAATCTTGTAGCCATTTTAAAAGTGATGGTCCAACCTCAGCAATCATATAATCTTCAAAAATTCCCTCTACTTGAAAATAAGAGTTTTTCTTGCATTTAAGTCCTCCAAAATGTCAGAACTTGTCCATACTGCCTTGTATCTGAACAGAGCATGTCAGTATCGAGGTGTTCTCACATCTCTCTGGTTGGAGCTGTCTGTTCATTTCCTTAGGATGGGAGATTTAAACATATAGTGGGCAAGCCAGATTTGGTATGTCACTCATTTGAAAGCCAATCACAGGCAAAGAAACCTGAATTTCTCCAGTGCCGGACAGACTTGTCAGCACAGAGTGAGAGTTTGCATGAGTATAGCTGCTGATAGTGTGACAGCCACTGTCAGTTACAAGCTAACAAACAAATAAACAAAGAAAAGATGCTAATTATGTCAGCTAGTCACTGATTTTGGTGCACAACAGATTCGTAATCTGAGTCTGGGGTCTGACTGAGGCTCAGCATGCATGGCTGAATCTCTCTGATGATTCCTCTGACTCTTACCGTCAGCCATCTTGATTTGCACTGCTCTTTCACTTGTCAGCCGAGCACGAGCAGCAGCGCTGGATGATTGATACGTACAGAATTTCTCAATGAGGGAGAAAGAGCAGATGTGCTTCCAGCCTTTTTTTTCTTTTTTTCACTTTTTATGTAGGAAAACATGTTTAACAAAGCGTTAATAATAGCAGAGTATTTTTAAATATTATAAAAACTGTCAGGAGGAGAAATTAGAACATAATAAGAAAAGAGGACATTGAACTTGTTTACAAAAGATCTTTTTTTAATTTAGGATGTGATATTTGTGGTGGCTCATTCCTTAATTCTTTAATAAATTGGGCGTTCAGTGACAAACAGACCTGTTTCCCACTTCACACAGAATCCTTTTTTCCGTCTTTTTAATGTGGACTTGTTTCAGCAGCCAGTGTGTGATCACTTAGTCTGTATTTGTGTAAAATTTATCAGTGTACAGGGATTTTAATGTGCATGAAATATGCGGCAAGTTGTCTCCCTCCCCTCAAACCGCTCAGGTCATTCTAAAATTAACAACTTTAATTATGTGTTTGTTTGTTTTGTTCTGCTCAGCATGTTTTCAGGAGGCTTTGGTGGAAACACAGGCTGACTGCTGGAAATCAGGGTGTACATTTACTTCATAAAAACCTCAGCTGTTTGCTTTTCTAGCTTGACATCAGTAGGAATCTTTACTTACAGTAAAACACATTTCATAGTACATTTTAATATTGAAACTATTTTCTCTGTTATATATATCAGGAGCTGAGCAATCGTTGATATATGATCAGTATCCCTGTACATTCAAGTCACAGAAGCTGCATTTTTTCTTCGATAAAGGCAAAAGTGTCACATCCTTTCAGTTCTTTTCCTGTCCTGCGTAATTGTAAGGTTGGTTTAACTATGAACAGAACCCTTTATTGCTGTGAAGTGTTAACCTTGGAGGAGCAAAGGTAGGTAGAGTTTACTTGACAGGGGATTTTACAAGTAGTTTGTAGGCGAGACTTGAAGAGAGTTTCCATCAGATTTTCTATGCTCGCTGAATCATTCCCGCCTGAAGGTCACTTAAAGTTGTCAGATCTATAATCCCAACCTACCAATGCACATGCTCACACGTGAAAGCACAAGCACACGGCAACTCAAGAAATCCCCCACACGCTTCAAATGGCACTTCATCCTCTTTTATGCATCCAAGGATATCATGAGAGCGTCAGCAACACTAAACACCACACTGATCTTTTTTTTTTTTTAATGTGAAGGGGTTCAACCTGCGTCATTCGGAAACAAATTTGTTAAAATGTGACTCGGGAAACATGCACATTTAGGAGCAAACACACAAACTCACACACACATTCATGACTGCTGGCTGTGTACATTTCCAAATGTGTCTCAGGGCCACTTGTCTTCAAAATAAATTACCATGCTGCCTCACTGGTAATACCTGTCTCTTTATAGAATCAATTAGAGTCCACCATAAGGCAGCGCTTCTGTTGTCACACAGAGAATAATCACTCACACTTTATCTGAGCCCAACCGGCCACAGATAAATCCAGGCCGCTGTATAGTTTAGTGATGAAATGGCCCTTATTCATCACTTTTAGATTGTGCTCTGTGATACTGTAAGTTAGTGGATATGTGTGTGTGTTTCAACATTGTGCGTTTATGTTCTCTGAAGATGAGCAAAGAGGGCACAGCTACAGGATTTTAACATTTGAATAGAATAGATTAACTTTGAGCTTGTCGCTACACTTATTTAACCCTTCAAATGCAATGCTGTGACACAGTTTCTGTCCAAAACCTTAACCATTTTTTAAGAAACTCAGTCACAATTCAGTCAAATACATACACTATACGCTTGCTGCTGAAACTTGCAAACTCACTCCTTTTAGTGTCTCCACTGTTCAGTAATGATAAAGCGTCCGATATTAAATTTAATATGAAAAAAGACAGATTCACATTAAAATCATTAAATTAACAATGTTTCAATATTAAAACCCATTCAGGCAAGTGTTGTCTGAAGTAAAAATTAATAAATATATGGTCCACTTTTTTCAGAGATGTGTATTGAATTAATTATAAGCTTTTACATAAAGGGAGTAACAACAAATAACAGCTCTTTTTTTCAAATCATAATAAGGATCAAATCATAACAAGAATTAAATTTCTTACCACAGAGGTTCATACGCAAGGAATTTGCCTTGGTAATTTAGTGGATAACAAATCACAAACAATAATAACAAATGTAGTCAGAGAAATTAAAAAAGATAAAATGCAAGTTTGGAAAAAATCAAGAAATCTAAATAGAAAATTACCAAAAAATGAAAAGATAACGGTTTTTGAAAAAAAGACAAAAAACTGTCCAGTTAATTGTACTATGAAGCTAATAGTGTATAACAACCAAGTCATTAATAAGCAATATGTTAATTACTCTTAAGGTGAGGAACCATTATACACTGAAACAAGACACATGAAAGTCACTGAAGAAAATTTAAGGCTTTAAAAACAAGAAACATCTGACTGAACACAATGAACACAGGACATGACATCATCCTACTTTTAACCAAAAAAAAATGTTTGTATATGTTCATGTCACACACTGTGTATTTCAAACATTGCAAAAAACACACAGTTACAGGAGTGTGCGTGAGCAGCTGGACACATTCAGCGTACTGTTTAGTTAGCTTAACCAGCTGGCTTAATTTGCAGTCAAACACATTGTGTATTTGCATCTGTGTGTGCACTCATACGTGCACACAATCTTCACATTCTGGTGATAATTGAAAGTCTTGTTGTCTCTGCTCGTGGATTAGCCCGAAGGCAAAGTGAACTTTTCTGTTACTATAGAAACCAGATCCCCGCTGTATTCGTTTTAAGTTTTTTTGTCCTCGGTGGCAAAAGGAAAATGATAAAAATTGGATATGATATATTACATTTTGATGTCTTCAAAATAGGTTCTTGGCAAGGACACAAAGCTCCATTAGATTTATGCCAGAGAGCATGTGATGTCATTACAGTAAAAGGGGAGCAGAACTTTTGATGATGGTCAAAGTGACATACTTGAGGAAAAATGAGTGATTTTTCTTTTTTTATGAATTAGTGTAGCTTATTCAATCTATTTTTGAGATAAGAAGGCACTGATTGATGCTGAACTCTCCCTCAGGCATGATTGAACATATACATATATATTCTGCATGTAGACACACGCTGGCAAATACACACAGAAATCAAACACAGCCTGCCTCTCACAGGAAAGCATCACAGTAATTAACGTCCTAGCGTGCTCCCTTGTCGCCGCTCTGATTGGCTGAAAGTCGTCTTAAGAAGCAGCTCCGTGCAGTTCCCACAGGTATTTTGCAGAGTGAAATTATCCCAGTGCTTGGCAAGTACCAGGGGACATCATCAGCCTCTGTTAGTGTGTAAACATTTCTGTTTTCCCCAGAGTCCTCGTCCCAGTGTCTCCAGCCCATTCAGCACATGTCATCTGTCAGCCTTGTTTTAGATTTATCAACACGTAGGCCTCCTGCGTCTGGAGCTCAGTCTGCACCTCCACTCAAAAGTCCCTGAACTTGGTGGACATGCTTTTATTTGGATTTGGGGTGGAGGCGAGCGAGCAGAAATTGAAACAGGGGAGAGAAAGAGATGAAAGGGAGAGCGTGTAAGAGAGAAGTGTGAGACCAGAGGAGAGAAAAAAAGAGAGTCTGGGCGGAGAGTTGGCGAGACCTCTGTGTGTCTGTGGAGGCCTCAGTTGAAAGTATCTGATTCGATGCTTTGAGATTTTGAGAGTCGGGTTCCACAACCAGAGGGTGAGAGCAAGGACAGCGAGCTAGAGGTGCGATAAGAGGCGGAGGTGTGGGAGGTGAGAGGAGGTGGGCACCCCTTTGTGTTTTAGAAAAGAGGAGGGCTGAAAGGGTGTGTGTGTGTGCATGCACATGTGTGTATTCGTGGTGAGAGGTGAAACAGAGAAAGAAGGCAGGTGATGAGGAGAAAAATAGGACAAGGTGAGGACGCTCGGAAGATAAACCGAAGCTTCGGTTGGAGGAAATAAGTAGACGAACACTCACAAAAAGGTTTGCTGCAAAGCAGAGGGGCGACATATCTCGAGGATAAAGAAAAGATACAGAAGGTCTCTGTCTTCAGGAAAGCGAAGCTATGTGATCTCTTTGCATGGAGGAAGGAGATGAAAGAGAAAGAGTAAATTAATTCCTTAGATCTGCTATTCTCAAGACAGCGTGTGTGCGTAGCAGAGTATGTGTAAAGCTCCCGAGGGTGCGCAAAAAAATAAAATAAAATCACAATTTGTGCATAAAATTATTACATTAAGGTACGAATGGCACGAACAACTCTTGGCGTTATTAAACAGCAAATTAGAGTAATGTATCTTCATGTTTTTAAATTAGGCCTGAATGTGTTGCAGTCCACATTGGTTAAAATGCACCATATTTATTTTTTAATGTCTCTCTGTTGCTGTGAAGTGTTGGGTTTTCCATCAGAAACACAAACCGCAACTTTGATCTGGTTAAATAATGTAATTGTTATAGAGTTTCATACTTGAGCATTCATGCCTTCCCACTGCAACCATCCTCTGTTTCTCTGTGCAGCCATCATAATGTTTATCAGTGAAGCACTTATGCCAAACTACATCTCTGATCCTCTGTTACAATCAACTCGTCTGCCCGTTGTTTGCATGTAATTTCACAGCTCCTGTATACAGGAAGCTGAACAACATCTTCAATAAAGGAGGGAGAATAAAGTTGGCAAAAGATAATTGTAAATATATATTATAGCAAATATTAGGATCAGTTTTGGGGGTAACATGTCACAAAAGTAAAGCATCACAGTAATATAGTACTTTTCAGCAGTAATGGAGTGATATACCATGTTACCAATAAAATTCCTGTAATATTATTACACTTATTTTGTCCGGGCTTTTTCACCCAGTGACATCATGGGTCCTAAGGGAGAGTTCCCACCCAGATGTGAAGCCTGGGGGACTCTAGGAAGTTGAACTTGACTCAGATTTAGGCCAGATTTTACACTGAGGTGTGATTAGTAAGGCCTCTCTTTGTTCTACTCACATTTTGAGGGCCCAGCAGTATTACTTATTGAATTGCTTTGTATTTGTCTTCCACTGACCACAGCAGGGGTTATTATGGTGCCTCTCCTGTCTCATTAGCACCTCAGCTTGCTCCGCTAAACTCCAAGCTATGTCACCTATAGAGTGATGCCCTTTGATCTTGTCTGTGCTGTACTGGTGTCGCTGTATCAACAGCTTAAGAAATTTATATTTGTTCATCACTTACATTGTCTTAATAAAAGTAAGTTAGAAAAAACTTAATGCAAAAGGCATTATAATATGATCATAATGGTATTTCTATATTTCTCTTAAACTAAAATTGATTGCACAAATCCTTTTAGGCAGTGTTTCTCATTTGAGTTTGGACAGTTGGTTTAATGAGGAACAAAGGGTCTCC
Source organism: Acanthurus lineatus (assembly GCA_029814665.1). Taxonomy (NCBI): domain Eukaryota; kingdom Metazoa; phylum Chordata; class Actinopteri; order Acanthuriformes; family Acanthuridae; genus Acanthurus; species Acanthurus lineatus. The sequence goes on from JAPZDV010000005.1 coordinate 7,076,921, forward strand.
CTGTTGACGGAAGTGAGATGACAAAAATTCATGATTAAGTCCACAGTGATTCGTTGGTTATTAGCTGATGGTCTGGATTGGTACGACCTGTTCTTGGTTAAGTGAGCTCTGGTTTTGATTGAGTAAGTTTGGCCTCAGTTGACTTTCTGGTCAGTGGGTCAGCGCCTGCAGTCAGACCTCACTTGGAGGGGAGGGGGGTTCGTTAAAGTGATGTTTCTCGTCAAGCGTTCAAATCACACCATTTAATTGGCCTCCAGCCTCGTGGACACAAGCCAGTTACAGCTCCCTCTCTCTTACGCTCTGCATGTCCGCTCTTGTCTTTTTCGTTGAAATGGTCACTCAGTTCATGTCCTCCCTCTTGTATTTTCATGATCACAGGTATAAATTAAAGTGTCATTTGCTAAATATTTTCTTGGTCAGAAATCCTGCCCCAGCTGTAGGAGAATGATTTGATGTTATTGACTGAAAAATTATTATTTTTTAGTCTGATTTTGGCCAATGTAGGAGATTTTAGACCCTTTGGTGTAAAAATCAATGAGATACAAAGGAAAGGGAGAATGTTGAGCCTGCAGGGATGCTAAGACGTAAGAGACAAAGACACTTTGTAAGAGAGCAACACAAAAGTACTAAGTGTCCCACTTACAAGAAAGGTAAGGGTTCACAACATGGGTCATCTGGAGTGCGTTAAAGACTTTTTTTTTCCCATGGTGCACAGTGTCACACATACAGTATGGAGACAATGCTGAGTTTAGAGGAAGAGGTGGGGCAGTGGCAATTGTCGGCTGACCCCCCCAGTCACTGTGAAATCGCCCAAAATATAGAGCATTTATTTAGTTCATCATCACATAAACCCCCACAGTGCCTCTCATGGCATAATGGGCCTCTGTCCTCTGCCGCCTCGGACAGAGCACCTATTATGTCATCAAAAAGGGACGATTAGCAGACGAAAAGGGGAGATGACGGCGAGGGCACCAACTACCTGTTTGCAAAGGCCATAATTTTTACCAGTAATTAAAGGCTGACATTTCCCCAATGGATAATCAGGGGCCACGGTACAAACTGGGGAGAAGGAGCGACAGAGAGGAAAAAGAAGCTGGATTCTCCTCCGTTAAAAGCTCTCAGGCTTGTAATGGTAATTAAGGGCTTGTCTCTGGAGAGGAGACGATATTAGAACAGAAGAGAGGTTGTGGAGGGGGTGGCTCCCAGCTCTTTCATGTTCTCATTGCCCTTACTCATGCCTCCACTTATGCTGCCCAAATCCTCCGGTGTACTCATTCACTGTACTTCTCATAACTCCAACATCCCCCTGTCCCCTTACCTCCACCACCACCACTGAACACCAACCTGCACTTCCCTGCATTGCAGAGTAAAAAGTAATCAGTTCAGCCTATTGTTGTTCTTCCACATCAGCTCACCGCTATGTCATGAACAAAAAGCCACATTTTCACATACGACTGGGCTTAAGCTGCTCTCAAAAGCTTTCAAAAGCTGCTTGATAGAACAAGTATTTTCTGGTTTTGTGCCCCCAGGACATTTTTTTAAATTTGCCCCTTCTTTGATTGCTGATTTGCCATTGATTTGCCAGCAAAAATCTACAGTGGTCCTCATGTGGCACAGGACCTGTATTTATTTCCTGTCCTGACGAAGCCTGCAGAGCTGCTCCCATCCAGCACAGTAGCCGTCGTCATGGCAACCTGCAAGCAGCTAAAGAAAAGGAATGTTGACAGACAGATTTGGACTTTTTTTTTTTCTGAGCTCAACACCCCACTCCTGATACAAGCAGAAAACAGGGAGCACAGCTCTCCGTTGATGCATCCTCTTACATTGAGAGATGAGGCTGGATGAAGAAGCAGGATCAGATATTTAAGCGCTGGGGACTGGATCAAGAATTTCAAGGAGTCTTTTTTTTTTTTCTTGCTGCCGTCCGTCGTCTTTTCTCAATGTTCCTATTTTTTTTTCACGCTCTGCCTTCCCCCAACTCATCTCACTCTCTCGCCCCAGAAGAGGATGTGTACATTATGAAAAGTGTGCCAATCTGTGATTGTGGGGTGAATTCAAGGTTGTGTGTAGTTAACATAAGAGAGCATACAGAAAAGTGTATGTACAATACTCAACATGCACTAGGGATTTTCTCCTCTACCACTTTCCATAGTGATCCATCCATTTTTAAACACGCAGATGAATGCACCCCCCTCTGCTACATTCATCAAACACACACTGAGCCTCTAGCATGAAGGTAATATATTGAAAGCAATCCATAACATACCACAAAGCACAAATTTTAAGGATAGTTTGAAATATATCATGAAAATATCCTTAAAGTGATGTTCAAAGCCACACTTGTCTATTTACTGCTTGTCTTGCTTGCTCCACATCCTTCCTGTGTGTAGAAAAAGGATTACACGGTACCATGTGCACCATTTTTTATGCTTGTTTCACACCTTGTGGGGGAAGCATCATGACTGACAGAACTTCAGATTCTCCTGCAGCGATATCCACAGGAAATCTTCACAAACACAATATCTCTTTCTCCCTCTCCCACACAGACACACACATACACTACAAATGCACACACAAGCAGAATCTGCTCAGCCATTTTAATTTATTCTTAAAATACCCAAACTCTGAAATTAAAGTCTCTGTCGAAAAGCAGTGCTTTAGAACAATGCTGTTCTGTGTCAAAGCCTTGTACGTTAACTAGAGTTTTGTCGTTTTTCACTTTAGATGAAGGGTTTTTCTTTCAAAACATGGAGAGAAAGAGGGAGAATAAGAATAAATCTCTCATTTTCAGGTTTTAGATTTAGGATCTCTTTATAGATTATGGCAGAGATGGAATATAAATATGTTTTCATTGATGTAGAATCATTTAAAAAATAAGAATTATTGTACTTTCATTACCTCACAATCAACCTACAGAGGGTGTGTGTCCTCCTTCATGGAGTCCACAGTGTTTCTACAGAAGCCCAGAAAGGAAATACCAAGCACAGGCTCTAATTATGTCGCTTCCCATTTTTCCTGAGATAAAAGACCATCGTGGGTTCTCATGCATGTTTGGAAGGGGAGGGTGTGTGGAGGAATATTCAATTACCTTATCACTGTGCAACCTTATCACTAGATAACACTAAATACAACACACTGGATCTTTAAAATCTCATTTTATAACCTTAAACTAAAAACAATGCTACTTTAACCTTGCAGCTTTTAACTCATCTTATGCTGACATTTAATAGGTTTAAAAATGTTCCCCGAAAACAGTTTCTGTCATGTAAGGCAGATCTTATCACCCTGGTGTATGTTCTAGTCTTTGTTTTTTCTGTTAAGTTTTTGTATTAATTAGTAATTTGATCATAAAAACATGGATGTAGAATGATTGACAACTACCTTTAACCTGAGGCCGAGTCAGGGGGCCGTATGAGTGGGATGTCAATACCACACCTTCATCCATTGATCACTACTGCACAGACTCTTTTCTTTTATATTTTGCCAAATACTAGTTACAAAATAACTGGTTTAATGGTTGCAAAAACAAGGTCAAACAAAGCACAATTTCACATAAAATTAGAAATCCTTTTTAAGGGTAGAGTACATACCTTTTTATTTTTAAGTAAACCTCAATAATTGATATTTCTTATGTTTGCTTTCTTTGCTTGTTTGACCTTGACGGTGCAGCCTGATGAGCAGTGTGTTGAGAGAAGGCTGTTAGCTCATTTGTCCACTGCACTGTGGGTTTGAGACACACACATATGCACAAGATTATGTGACATCACAAGCAGCGTGGAAGCCAATCATCACGGCCCAAATATCGAATCACACAAACATAAGTAAAAAACTTGGCATCTACAGTGCTCGTACACTCAAAATGAACTTTAGAGAAGATAGAGTCAGCCTGAGTCCAGCAGTTATACCTTTAGAAACTAAATATATATTTGCACTGTGATTATCTTTTATTATTTTAATGAGAGAGGATAAGGCAATGTGTTTTTAAACATTCCAAGCCTTTTTTTGTGGTTTTTGGAAAACACTTTTTCTGTCTTAAAAAAAATTAAATCCAAGGCTGATTATTTTTAAATGTTTTTAAATGTCTCACCATGTGCGTGTGTGTCCACTCAATTTTTTTGGTTCTCTATCATTAAATATTCTGAAATTTGTCATAAAAGTGTGATAAATCAAATTAATCTCTATCATTGACTAATTACTATTTTTTACCATCTTAAAATATAAAAATTAGGTCGACTAAATAAAGATAAGATATTTTACTATATTAAAGATAATGAGATGGTGGCTGCAAAATATCTTTTAAATTTTAACATTTTATTTTTTTGTTTTTTGAGTTACAGTGATGGTAAAATCAAAATGTATTCTCAAAATAAACAATTTATAACAAAAATACTAGACGACACACACGTACAATGATCTTGGCTAACAACTCTGAGTGATTACCACAGTATGTGATGTTCACTCGGGGGTTAAACACACAGTGAGTGAGATATCTTTTTCTGATGCCACATTTATGGCAGAATGATTAAACTGAGCATGACAGCCGTCTTAATCATGATGTTTTGCCTTTAAGTAGCAAGGGTGATATATATATAAAAGCATGTAAAAATGCACAAAATGATATTCAAATCCTTTTTTTTCTGGGGGAGGACCTTTGCTTTACTGTGTCTCACCCACTTTTTAAACCATCGTTAAATGATTGCATGTTTCCCCAGACTCCCAACATCCTCTGCATTTCATAGTTTGCTAAAAAATACTCAGTTTAGCCAGGATGAGCTTATTTAGCAGCAGCCTGGTGATTTGTTGTGTATGATTTCATTACAGCAGCACAAACTCAATGTGCATAAATGTTACAGTGTGTCCAGACTGTAATTACCATAAAGAGAGGGTATCTTTAATGAAATTAGGAAGCATATGTGGTATGATGAACCTCTCTAAAATGAATTATAGTTTAATAACAGCTGAATAGATACCTTGATAATGATTCACCGAAACACTAGCACCTCAACTTACTTTGTTTAAATGGAGCTCCTAACTCACTGCACCTCTCCTCCCACTTGTGCAGGACAAAGAAAATCAAACAAATGAGCAAAGTGCTCTTCAGGGTGAGAAAAACACCAACATGTGCTATCACTTCTTGTGCAAAGCTTCACCCTGCCTTGAAAAATAGAGCAGTAAGAGAACACTGGGTTGTGCTGGAGATCAGAGTGTGTTACGAAACATCAAACCATGACTTATTTAAAAAGCACTCCAGATTGTTTTTTTATTCTACAAATAAAAGATGGTGGTGGCTGTCACACAGAGAAAAACACCCGAACCAACTCTGCTTCAAGCACTGGCATGTGAAAGACAAGGGACCTATTCAGGAGAGAGAAATGAGACAGAAGAGACAGAAATGACATGGTGTGCATGTGTGTGTCTCTCGGTTTATAATCATGTTTGTATGTGCTTGGTTTTATTGTTTCTTTTTTTCCGCCTGTCTGTTCATTCATCTGCCCCTCTCTCTGCGTATCTGTCAATCTCACTGTGTCCACCGTGCATCTGTGCTGAATTTGGACGGCATCTGCAGAGTGTTTTCTGTGCAAGGTTTGTTTTCCTCTCCTTTAGCTTGGAAAGTATTCCTCTGCCTGAATCCGACTGCCAGCTCTGTGAAGTCAAATTATCCCAAATACTGTGAAATCAGCTAAACATGCATCGAGGGTTGATGTAAATTAAATTCATGCCCCTGTGCAGCACACATCATTTTACAGTCTGTCTAAATCCGATCACCATTCTCACTCAGTCTCACTTGTTCATTTATTTATTCGTTCATTTATTTGGTCGTGCAACAAAGAGAGCAAAAGACCAGCCCTGCTCCAGGGTCTGCTTCTGTTTCCACAAGATTTTGTTGCTGAAAGTATTTTCTAGTAAAGGGCTTCTTTATGATTCTTTTTGAAGGCGTGATTTGGTTTTCTGCTTATATCCTTATTGGGCTTGAATGCACTTATTGTAAGTGCATTTAGAAAGCACATTCATTCTGTTATTGTAGGTCCCTTTAGACGTGAGCGTCTGCTTAATTAATTTAATGGAGTATAATGGCCAGCTTGTCGCTTTAAAGTGTAATTTAGTTCCAATCTGACAAGCGGAGGTTCACTGCCCTCTCTGTTTTTAAAAAACTGGATTACATCGACCACACCCGACAGCGAGGTCATGGTGTGCAGACACATCATGACATCACTGCAGTAAGCTGAATATTTAAACAGCAGAAGACAAGCTAAAGTAAAATTTGGATCTTTGCTTAGATGCTATTTAGAGAAATTGTTTGACACTTTGGAAAATTTGTTAAGTTACAAGAAGAGAAGGTTGATATGACACTAATGCTTAAAAATTAAAGCTGTTTCAACGTGTGCGGAAGTCCTGCGCAGAAACAGAGTATATAAAATGACTTTCCTTATTTGTAAAAGTGAGTCTCGGTTGAGTTCTTAGCAAGTGATGACAAACCTCCAGGAAGTCCCTGCACCCAAACAAAGGAGAAACACCATTAAATAGTGAACTTTAGAGGTGCCGGTAGATTGATTCCTCTTTTCTTTTTTCCAACACGTCCTCATGACTAAACCACTGAACAGGTTGATTGTCAGTGATTCAAACAGGACACGGTCCAAGTCCGGGTCCATTTGACTCATACGTCCAACCCACCTCTTTCATATGTTACACTCTATAACCTGAGCTCTTTCTTTGATATTGCGATGACTACTGCTGCCAAAAGGGGTCGCCACCTTACATTAACCTAAATATGGGTCGTAATATGCTGCTTTGACAACCTTTATGGCTGCCTGACAGGCTGCTATTTCATGTCTTTATGGTAAGTTAAGCTAGTGAGCTGCTAGCTGTAGCTTCATATTTACCACATAGACATGAGAGAGATATTTTTTCTAACTCTCAGTGGGAAAAAAGATGAACATATTCCCCAAAAATGTCAAATCGCTGATTTTATTTTCCCCAGGATTCAGATCCCATGACAATTTTACAGCACTTCTGTGTGACTCATAAAGATGTGTTGCTAAATGCTTACAAAATAACAATTTGATTAAAACATAAGGACTGAAGTAACATATGCACATTTGTATACATACATATACAAATACACATTTACACACATACACATACACAACATTACACGTTTTAGAATATGGAAACTCCAGCCTTGGCCTCTTAAGACAGACCAATGAAAGAAACCTTGTCTGAGAAAATCAGGATGCGGGGGCCAGAATAGAACTGTGTGCAGCTCTACCTTTCAAATGATGCTGTTCTCCACTAAGTGCTCCTCTTTAGCTTGAGTTAAAGTCTTAATCAGTCTGTGTGGAAGTCTGTAAGACTCTAAGAGACGCTGGGCAGAGAGAAAAGAATGGGTGGATCTCAAATCTCATTTCCATCAGGCGCTGTGACCAACTCTCAGCCGGGGGGAGTATGTCAATCACTCAGATTACATGGATTTGTTCCACACCCACGCATGCGTGAAGGCAGAAACAGCACACAAAGATGTGCACTTATAAAGAAACACACACTCTTGAAAACACTTAATCATGCTCTCGTGCTGTACAAGGCGCACATTCAGTCAGCGGGGGATATTTTTCACACCAAATCTTGCCAAGTCTTGTAATGGTACATTTATTCTTGAACTTCAAAAAATGATACAGTGATGGACTGTTTTTACCAAAAGACTGGTAACATATTAATCCACTGAGAGAAGAGCAAGGAGGAACCTTTCTAATGTAATGTAAACCTGAATTTCTGCAGGCCCAAGTCCTATTTAGATTAGACAGCTTTGTTAACAATGTTTTAGGGGCATGTTGTGTCTATATTGGTTGAGCTGATGATGTGCTTTCTACTTTAAAATAGGATGCCACATATACATTTATACTGCAGAGTTGACATGGTAAAAATATCAAATAATAACATAATATCCCAATAAAATTATAATTATGGCAGTTTAAAATAATCTTTTTATTGTTGTAATGAAATATTAAATTCTCAAAGATGATTCACAGCCTGATCTTTATATCAAAAGTGAGAACAGTATTAGATAATAGAAACATTTCAAGTCATTTTTGGGGCATTAATACCAAGCATTACAAAGCATTGAATTACTAAACTGAGAATTTGATGCTTTTCTTTGTCTTTTTTGATATATTTTGGGTTTTGAACTGAAGAAACTGGGTTGATATATTGCAATTTTTTCGCTGTTTTTTAATATTTTTAGTCCAAATAATTACTTAGTATTCCTAGAATATGAAAAAAAACTAATTTATAAGCATGATAAAGAAAAACATTTTTCAGTAGCAGCCCTAAATATATTTTTTCCATTTTTTTCTGAACATAATGTGTAATCAGTATATGTTGAAATCTCTCTAAATCCTAAGCCCCAAAATATACAGATAATTTGTAGTCAAATATGCACTGATTAGCTTGTGGAATCCACATTTGCAATTATGGCCTATTGTGTAACATCACAATGACTCTAGCCTCATCACTCACTAACCAGTGTAACATTTAATGTTGTGTTTTTTGAACTATTGAACTGACAGCATGAACTTGACCGAGGCTTTTTTAGAAACGTGGAATGGCCCACACGTTTCCAAAATCATGCATAATTGTGTGTGTACATCTGTGGATAGCAAATTACCTCACGAAGACAGAAAAACTCTACCATCAGAAGCCCAAGAAGCTCCTGATATTCCTGTTTTTTAATGTAGCTGCGGAATCAAACTATGCTAATATTACTTCTTTGAAATTATGTAACCTATAACTTTGACTATGGCTTCCAACACATGTTATACTAAAGAGGGAGAAAATGAAAGCTTTTATACTTTTCTCTTAAAAGCTCCTCTAAAGCCCAAGGTCATAATTTACTTTCTTTGATTTTCTTCGTCCTCTGTGATGCTTTTACCTGAAACTTACTGTCCTTCTCTTTGAAAACGGGCCCTCAGGCTTTAATTATTCAGTTTCTAGATGTGTGTTTGTTTCCTCTGTTTTGGTGCCTAAGGTGGTTGTGGTTAGACTCAGTCATTAGGACTTATTTCTGTCTGCCAGATCTAAAGTCCTTCTGTGCATTTTGCCACCTCACCCATTTAAAAAAAATGATGTCTCAGTGATAATCTGATGATTTATGGGAGGATGAAGGATGCAAAATAACCAAAATGCATCCCACCTTGTTAACCTATAATTTCTCCTCTCCATTCCCTTGCAGCAATGCAGGAGCAAAGTTGTTAAGTTGAAAATGCTAAACCAGCCTGCATCACTGATCCTTTATGTGACTAAAGTTTGTGTGAGTTATGTCCCCAAACGTGGCACTGATCTATCAGGAGCTTTACTGTCCTGTGCATTGACGAATCCATGATGCTAAAGGAACAGACAAATTTGTTATTTTTCCTTTTTAATCTTTAGTTATGTCTTCGATTTACAATATTCTCTTAAAGATAAACTATATATGATTTTTTTAATTAACTAATTAAAGGTCTTTAAAATTCTGATTTTGAAGTTTTTTCCTTTGACAAAAGAAAATTGATTAGTTTGGTCAAGAATACGTTGATTAAAAATAATCCTCCAATTGCAAAGTTTCCCATAATAGCTTGAGTTTAGGTGTAAAAAAAGCCCCTTACAATGGGAAAGACTGACTGTGTCATTTTGTTTTATCCTTGGGTTTTTAAACTGTCTGAACTGATACGTTTCATGTACTATTATTGACTATTGTTTAGGGTTTGGGCCACCTTGACTGTTAAAAATGAACAAATCTATGATTGGTGATAATTCATCCTCAAGATCAGTTAAAACCAACACAGATAGCTGTCTTGTAAGTTAACAAGGGTTACAAACTGCTCTGAGAATAATAATAGATCATGATTGTAATGACACTGCTGTGGGGTTTGACAGCAGGAGAGAACAGAGGGATTTAAAAAGCTGCTCCTCCTCCTCTGTAACTTCATAACGTGCGAATCGTTCACCTCATTGTTTCAGTCCTGGTTAATAGTCTTCCTACCATCTGCTCCAACTTGACATCAATGCAAGTTTTCCGGCTTAGAGGCTAATCACAGAGTCATGCCAGCCTCATATAAAAGAGTGCATGCTCTCTGCCTGGCTAATGTTGTAATATGGTTTTTCTGTGTTTATGTGTTTTCATTCCAAACACAGTTGTTCAATTGGCTGTCAGCCTGCCGATTTTAAAGCTGCAGTCACATGCGTATGTGCACATGCATGTGTATCTCCAGGAGAGAAAACCTGGATGCAATATCAAATAATTTAGGTGTTATTTAAGCTGTAATGTTATGAA